>BCHH01000012.1:574812-1042655 GCA_001599595.1 Beverwykella pulmonaria | reverse complement strand
ATATACAGCAAGGGCATCAGGGTTAGATGGTTGGCGACAGACAATTTAATCAAGCTTGAACGCTTCAAAGCATTAACTGTTTGGGAAGTCTTTGGTGGCGACTATAGTGTGCTAGTGACAAGTATATTAGTAGAGACAGTAATAAACGGCCCTAGAAACTTACAGACAAGCTCACAGTCCCCTGTACCAGTAGTAGCCATGGGTAACGCAAAAACACAGTTACACGCAGGAAGATGGATTGACGTTGATTCCCTGCGATTACAAAGCACTAAACAGCCCCACGAGCAGCCATATAATTGGTGGACCAGCTTCCCCCTTTGAGCCTAGGTAAACTCACTTATACCAGATTATGCGGTATACTATTCCGGACGAAGGGCTGAGGGATGCATGTTCATAGAATTGGCTTGCAAGAAGCACGGACAGAGACCCGCGGATAGTTGACTCAAGTCCACGACGACGCTAGTGCTGCATGTGGTTAGCAGTCACTCCGCTGGATCAAACATCACATTCAATTCTCCAAGCGAGCTTCGGAACCTATCACAATTGTAAATGTAACTAGGACTCTTCAGTACGAGAGCCTCGAATTTGGGCGTTGCATTAATGTATTAGTCAACTCACAGCTCGCGGGATCACAGCTACGCTAGGATACAGACTGCTCACTGGCTGCGCGCAGTCGAGCGGTGCCGGCTGTGTCGTCCTAGTACAAAACGGCTTCCCAGTACTATTCGCAGCCAACTCGAAGACTGAAAGTTCAGCTTGGTGTTGAACTTCTTCCGTGACAGACTCCGCACAAGGGGGCTGCTGAAATGTAGGGATAATGGTTTTGGCCGTAAGTTTCGTGTGCCTGGAAGAAAATGTGAAGAACAGACCTGCCATAATGGAAAGGGCAAATTTGAACTAAAAATTACATTCAGATTACTTGGATCTGGTAAACTGCTGTGGGTTTGCCATATTGCTTAAAATGTATTAGGGACAGACGAGGAGGCTAACAACGACGCGACTAAACGCACCGGCCATTCCCCACAAATGCGACCCCAAGTTTCGCAACTGCCCGGATTTTCATCTCCGACTTGTTTGCCTCTGGTTCAACACCACCGTTATGAACTCGTATATCTGTACGCCCTCATGCTCTCCCTCGTTGCCCAGGTGTCTGTTAGCGAATCAGACTCAGCTGTTCGAGGGCACGCGACACCAAGTTCGTTCCTGAGCCATGACGTAGGGCGACTAGCTACCGTGAAATGCCCATCCCGTGCCATGGCCCTAAGGACCAACTCCAACAACTTTATCAACATGTAGCTGAACGCCACGCCATTTCTGCAGTCTCTTTAAGAACGGCTCTGGTGGCCTCGAATTCTGCTCATCATGTCCTTTCTGATACATGAATCGGACTCTAAAAGCTCAGCAATCATTGGCATGAGCTCCTCCGAACTAATGGTGCCTTTTGTGAGCGCCATCCAAGCCTCATTCTCGGTCCTCTTCACGGTCCTCTTCGGCGTCATGGCGGCGCAGTTCAATCTGCTGTCGACCAATGCCGCGAAGGAAGTGTCGCGCATGACGGTGCGCATGTTCCTACCCGCGCTGCTCATCTACAAGGTCGGGTCAGAGCTTCATCAGGGAGCGGCACTGCGATATGTTCCCATTCTGTGTACGACTCTATCGGCATATATCAGTTGCGTATGCTAACTCTGCGCAGTATGGGCGATAGGCCACAACATTGTATCCATGGCCATCGGCGTCATCGCGACACGCGTGTTCAAGCTCCCTAACTGGACCACCCCCGCCCTTGCCTTCAACAACACCACGAGTCTCCCTCTACTGCTCATTCAGTCGCTCGGGCAAACGGGCATTCTCAGCACGATACTGGTGGACGGAGATTCGGCGTCGGATGCCATTGATAGGGCCGAGAGCTATTTCCTAGTCAACGCCATGGTCAGCAATTCCCTGACCTTTGCGCTTGGACCGAGACTCTTGAAGCCGAGCGACGAGGATGCCCCAGACGAGGACAAAGATGGGGAGGAGCAGGAAGTCAGGGATAACGAGGAAGGCGAGGACGGCGAAGACGGCATGGAGAGAGGTCCTGACGGCTTCATCGACGAAGAGACATCCCTGCTCCCAGAGCAACGCGTGCGAGATGCAAACCGTGCCGAACGAAGGGGATACAGAAAGGGTCGCAAGTACTGGAAGCGCATCCCTCCGTGGGGCCAGGAAGTCCTCGACATTGCCTACCAGTTTGCTAATGCGCCGCTGATTGGAGCTCTCATAGGGGCATTCATTGGCCTCATTCCGCCGCTGCACCGCCTCTTTTTCAATTCGAGCAACGAAGGTGGGTACTTGAATGCTTCGCTGACGACCAGTATTAAGAACATTGGGGAGCTCTTCGCTTCCACGCAGATTATTGTTGTTGGTGTGAAGTTGAGCCAGAGTCTGCGGAAAATGAAGAGAGGCGAGGAGAGTGGACCAGTGTCCAAGACAAGCCTTGCTTTTGTCACTATTATTCGGTTCTTCGTGTGGCCTGTGTATGTTCCCCCTACTCGCATCTTCTTCTCACATGCTAACAACTTTGTAGTGTAAGCATTGTCATTATATATGCCCTCGCAACCAAGACCGGGATTTTGGACGCCGATCCAATGCTCTGGCTTGCTATGATGCTGATGCCTACCGGCCCTCCCGCCATGATCCTGGTCGCGCTGTCCGATGTGAATGGCAGTCCAGAGACGGAGAAGATGGCCATCGCAAAGTTCTTGACTGTGGGTGCCACAAATCTACACACAAAGACGCTCATAATTAACGTACATAACAGATCATGTATGGAATCACACCGTTGATATGTTTTGCCGTCGTAGGCAGCTTGAAGGCTACCGAAGCCGCATTGAAGAAGTAAAAAATCCAGTCGTACTCAGCTCGATATATCCATAGTCCAAATGAATAGCGGCAGTGCCACAGCAACATTGAAGTGTTTTACCACCAGAGATATAAATCTTGAGACTGGTGTCTACATGATAAGCCCCCTAACATGACGCAGTGTGCTTGCTCATTGTTCCGTTACCTCACACAATTCTACTGGTGGGTGAGTCTTCCCTACGCCATCATCGTCTTCTCTAGAATTCGGAAACTTCAAACCCCGGACCCAAGAATGACATTATTAACCATCTTTTTCTTCACGCTACTTCATCATTGGTTGCATGCCCAGCCGCATTGCTTCGCTGATGAATGGCAATGCCGATTTAATGGGTAGAATCCCTGTCCTCCTCAGCTCGCAGGATACAAATTCGTCGGTCACAACATTAGTCAGCATGTATGATAGAAAGAGAGTGCAGAAAGGCACCTTGCTAAAGAAGGATTCACAAAAATAGGCGCTAAGATTGGTTCTCTACCGCACCACAAGTCCGAAAGAACCTATTCTCTTAGAGCATCACTATCCGTCTCATATTCCACTCATTTTTTGTCAGAAAGCTCGATCCTCTCCGGCTTCACAGCCTTTTCCTCAGGCCCTACATGCACCGTATTTGCCTCATTGACGTTCAAATCCGTCTCACGATGGCCATCAAGCACCGCACCTTTCCACACACTCGCATAAACCGGGCACACCCATGCGAGCACATAGAAAGCGGTCGGGATCGCCATCGCAGTGTGAAAGCTACCTCTATGTGTAGCCACTGCGCCGGTCATGGGTGGGATCGCGGCACCGCCAGAGATGGCGGCAACGAGGGCGGAACCACCAAGTTTGGTGTGGCGGCCGAGACCGCGGAGGGCGAGCGTGAGGATGGTTGCGAAGCAGGCCTAAAGGGGGCTAGTGGGGATGGTGGGGGAGTGAGGTGGAAGCACCTCACACTTTCGAAGCACAACACGAGGATCAAGAGCGCAATGCTAGTGTGTCCTTTTGTAAGCGTTGCCGCGAGACTAAAGACGAAGCAGAGACCGAAGTATACAGCGAGAATGAAGCGAGGCTTAAATGCTTTCATGGACATGAGCATTGCGGCGAGGAAACGGTCGAAGGCGTAGAGGCCTTGCCTGATGGCGAGGAGATTTGCTAGGATAAACATCAGTAAACGAGAAAGAGGACGGGAGAAGGTAGCATCATATCCAGCTTCTTCGCAGAAGTTGATGAAGTAGTTGGCTACGGCCACTTGGGCGCCGACGTAGCAGAACTGAGACCAGACTCCAAGGAAGAGGTTGTATTGTTTGCTCAAGGGGCCGACTTCCTCGTTTGTAATGTCGAACTCTTGAAGATTCATATCCGCGTCGGTGACTTCAGGCATCGCTGGAAGGGAGATATAATTAGCAAAAGTCTGGTACCATGGAATCTTAAGGTAGGCGACCTACTTACACGCAAAGAAAAATAGAATAATCAATAACCCTGCAAAGCAGGCCACACCAAGGTACACACCCAATGCACATTCTTGAGGCCTTACTTACATTAACGGTCTTGGCGAAGAAGACCCTGGAAGTGAGAAGCGGAGCGACAAAGGAACCAACACATTGAATGCCTGGGGCAAGGTTGAGGCGAATCTCCGAGTACCGGGGAGGACCGCAGATGGCAAGTTGTCGGCACTAGTTCCGAGGGTACTGAGTCCTGCACCGACAACGAACATGGCGCTGCAGAATCCACCAAATGAGGCCTTGACATCGGCGGGCCAAAAGAGGAGACAGCCAACGAGGACTGCGAGTCCTACGAGGCTTTTCGTTAGAAAAAGTGCTCAATGTCGAAAGTTGCGGAACTCGACTACAACATATAATAGGACTTACTAGTCATGAACGTAACCCTAAATCCAAATCTTCTAAGAATCCATCCGGAGACAGTCAAGGGCAGAGGAAATATGCACCAAAGTATGCGGCCGACAACCCGGCTGCTCTGGTGGGATCGATGGTAAACAGCTTTTGGAAGTGCGAGTTCAAAGCATCGAGCAAGCCGTATGCGAACCCCCAGAGGAAGAAGAGGATTGTCACTGTTGGGCGTCAGTTCATGAACCTTCATACTCTTAGCGTGAGAGATCTTACCTAGGCCGCAAGGAATGAGGGATTGTTTGAGGGTCAAGCCAGCGCCCTTGGTGATGGCTTTGTCGTCGACGACGATGCGGCGTTTGTAACCCATGGTGTCGACTTTGGTGTGTGACGGCAGATCGAGTGTTGCTGATGCGCAAGAAGTGCTGGATTTTAACGCTCTCAAGGTAGCTCCTTATACCGTCTCAAGATCACAAGCTTTCAAGCATCCGAGCATCCAGACAACTACGCGCAAGTCAGTTACCTTTCCAAGGTAGACGCTACTGGTCAATCGACCCCTTCACACGAGTCAGGCAACCCGCACTTACTCTTCTAGCTCCGTATAGTTCGACGCATCTTGAGCTTGTTCCAACAGTACGCGTCGAATAGGTCTCGGATCGAAAATGTTGTTTCGGGAAACTCGCACCGAGGTTGGTGACCCCGGGGTATTAATATGGCGAAAAGAGTCCGGGGTAATGGAGCAGCTGGGGGCACATCGGGTGGTGATCCTTGATCCATATTACGGACTTGCTGCTCACACGTGCCACTGGCTATTGCTCTTGTTGTTGCTGACTTGGAGAGCGCGAAGAAGCTAAGATTGTCGGTGTTGGAATAATTGCGACCGAGGGAGTGTTTGGTGGTAAATGGCCAAAGGAAGCCTGGGTTCGGGGTGAGGAGTGGGTGGAGTGATGGAGGGTTGAGGTGGAAGGCCGGCTAATTCAAATGCACCTAATATCCGGGTACCGAATCGGTATATCTAGTATGTTTCTCCCAACAGCAGGGAGCAAATGCAAGATAACATTGCAGTCTCTGAAAATTCAGAGCATATACGTCACGACAGGACGGGGCCGCTCAGAGGGACGACCCGTCCAACTGCACTCCTTCGATGTTGCACTGCGAAGCGGGAACGCGAATAGGAAGGGTAAGTATAGCCGAGTACAGCCATGCAATATACATTGGTCTCACGTGCTTGCGTGAAATGTTGAGGACGCGCTTGAATCGCAAAGTAAATTATGCTTTAGAGATTAAAATATTAAAGGAATGACCTGGGAGATGCAATAATAATAACACACGCTATGCCGTTTCATGAATAGACATCACCCGTTCCCATTATGCTGAGGAACGTATTCACTTCGTGCCGTCCGTTTTTGGCTCAGAGCTTGCACTTGCTCTTGTCGACCTGCGCGTACGCAGCATCGACCCGCCCAAGCATTTCAGCCTGGTTGTTAGTCAAAGCATCCATTGCTTGCTTGGCGAGGTTAAATCCGGCGGCTGTGTGATCGATCGCAAGGACGTAGATGGTCTTGCCATTGTAGGTGACGCCGTAGCAAGTACCACACTTTGAAATTGAACGTTAGTGAGGGAAGGAATATTGGCCACTGTGGAGCGCGTACTTGAGGGCTATTCCATCCGGCAACGCCTTGGTAGCCGCCGATGTAAGGGTAGGTTGGAATGGCGCCCTGCGTTTGCCATCCGTATCTAGTGATCAGGCCATTGACGCCGTCAGAGCAGGCGACTGCGGTCATAGAGCGGCTCTTGTCGTCGTAGCCGGTGTCGTAGGAGACTAGATGGAAAGAGTTAAGGTTTTGCTCAGGTGAGAACTTGGGAATGTCTCTCACCAGTGATGGCCGAGGTGAGGCTGGAGAAGCCGAGAGCGGCAGCCGAAACGACCGTGGAGAACTTCATATTGATGAGTTGGAAGTTGATGTGTTGAGGTGTTGTGTAGGAAGTGTTTGGTAGGATTTCTCGAGATGATCGAGTTGATTTATATGTGTATTGAAAGCGGGGTAGAAGGAATTGGTTTGAGCTGGTGATGCATCTCTTCCGTCGAGCACACCGCCGTCTTTATACCCATAGCACACTATCGTTCTTGCTTGCGGACTATGTAATGCTTACAGCTACGCCGGAGTGCTAACCATGGCGAGAGAGGCAACAATCGTCCTAGATCGAGGGTCAACCATGCTATTGATGCTACTGTCTTGGAACCTAGCTAGAATCATAAGTGCAGGTGACCGTGAGCAGGCGAAAAATGATGGATACACGAGAGAGAGTCGTGATGGCGTGTATATTTTTGGAATGGGGTCGCGGAAGTGGCTGGTCTTGTCATCGCTAGCGAACGCGGGTTACATTGCCTTAGTCCGTATTAGGCGTGCTGGGAGAGCGATCATTAAAACGGCACAACATTCGGCGAAATATCGTAGCAAGCAGGCCGAATTCGATCATATAGATGGTCATATAGATGGAGATATAGATGAAGACCGGCGTAGAGAGAGGATTCAGGAAGGAGCACAGCATCCTCGGAAGCGTCGGAGCTTTCTATGTGCTATGTACCGTGAGAAGAGCGGTGTTTCTGCGGAGGAGATATTTCGCGCATAGGTCGGGTAGGGTTTCCACGATGGTCCTTGAAGAGCTGTGGCTCCGCTGTGGAAACTGTCGCAGCGTTAAGACTGCTTGACGTGAGCTTCACTCGCCGCTGTCGTCGTCGTCGCCGTCGCCATCGCCGCTGCGGAGGGTTCCGTTGATCCCATGGTTCGAGCTGGTCGCTACGCCGAAAGTATCGACTGGAATCATCCTAACCCAAAATCTGACCCTGCACAGCCTCTCAATACAGCTAATCGATACAACACTGTCCAAGAGCGATCATGCGAGCTGCAACAGGCAATGCGCATTTATTATATCCTTTGGAAGTATGGCAAGACAGATTCTCTCCGACGCCGAACGATAGGCGGCGTGATCAATCATACGAGGAAAATACCGGCTCATCAAGGGCGGACCCCGAGAACGTTCGTTGTTTCCACCAAACGGATGAGGAGACGTGAGTGCGACAAATAACAGCGTCCGCCAGCTCTGGACTTTTGTGCCTCGACGATGCCGTCAAGCGACAGACAGTGGAGAGATGGCCTTGTACGAAGTTCACTAGTTGCAAAGCCGATGTGTTGGTCAAAGCGCATGCATGCCCCATGTAGCGCGCCGTGTTCCCCCCCGATCCCCCAAGGGGCATCCTGATACACGTCTCACTGCTTAGCGACAACCACATCGAGTTTCATCCCCTTCACAGAAACACGGCAGCCCTGAATCTCTGCCCCCCGACTCCAGTTCTCCTTGGCTATCAAACGGCGCCACGCCAGCTCCTCAGGCAAAACAGATTGTTGCCCGAGCCGCCAGTGGCTGGAATAGGAGACGCCCACCGCAACCGGCCCAATCATGTCCCATGTCACTAAAGCTTGTTCCCCCAGCACCCCCCGCAGACGTCCTCATTTCCATGGCTCCGCGACATCTCGAGTTGCAAAGCTGTTCCGCCATCGCGAATTCAGCCCGAGTTTACCGCCTGCAGAGGCCTCTGGGGCGGCAGTGTTTCATTCCCTCTTTTATAAAAAGGCCTCAAATGCCCTCAGCTATGTTTTTGTTCCCCAGGCAGGCCCAAGATTCCATTTCGCAGTAATCAGTTTGACACCAAATATCTCGTTTCTTTTTCCAACCCGTTAATTCATTCCTTCAAGTTACCAAAACGAGCTAGCCTCTACTACAACATCCAACCAAAATGCTCTTCTCATCTCTCTTCGCTGCCACTGCCCTCGTTGGCTCCGCGATTGCGGCCGACCACATCGTTGTTGTTGGCAAGAATGGCCAAACTTTCGAGCCAAACAGCACCGTAGCCGCTAAAGGCGACACCGTCACCTTCAAGTTCTGGCCCAGCAATCACTCCGTCGCCCAGGGTGCATTTGCCTCTCCCTGTAACCCAATGACCGGTGGTTTCTGGTCTGGCTATGTTCCGGATTCCGACACCACGAAGGCTGCCTCAACCACCTTCATGTACACTGTCCAGAACGCATCAGCGCCTATCTGGTTCTACTGCACACAGGGCAAGCATTGCCAGAATGGCATGGTTGGTGTGATCAACCCACCGTAAGTTCTCAGCCAGCACGATGTGCATTCACAGCTAACACATGGATAGTACTTCCGGCAACAAGACAATCGAAGCGTATGCCGCCGGCGCCAAGAGTGCATCTGCGAACGTCGAGCCCACCTCCAAGGCCAGTGACAATCCCGGCTTCGGCATGCTGATGGCCAATGGTACCATGAACACCACCACCAGTGCCGCATCAAGCATGAAGGTCAACGGTCTGGCCCTCGCTGGTCTGGGCATGGTGTCCTACATGCTCATGTAAGATATGCAAGCAGACTTTGATGAAGAGAGACAGAGATACCCAAATTGGGGTTGGAACCATGGAAAGCGAGGAGGCGAGCGTAATGAAGGAAGTGCAATCGATCGACACAGACTCGGATCTGGCATCCATCCCCCGCACCACGATCAGAGCGGGCTGGAAACCTGGAAGCAGCAACAGCAGCTTCAACTTTTATTTTCGAGATATTCTTTTGGTGGAAACTGAAACTGTATAAATTTTAGTCCCGGTCTGGAACTCAAAAAATGGAAATCTTTCTAAAACTCCCAACTATGCTTCCTTTTCGCTTGCTGCCCGCTGTCAAGTGTCACCGATTGATGCCATTTCCACCTTTAGAAGCATCTGAGACGCGTCATTTCCTCGCACGCTCGTTGCCTGGGGGTCGCTCGGATTCAGGTTACCCGCGTTTCAGCCTTAGTATGCACAAAGATGCATAGTCGTGCACAGAAATAGGCTTGTACGGAAAACTGACTAGGAACAAAGATATGCACAGCTCAATATGGATTGTTAACGTTCACAAATTGACTTCGCACTGTGGGCTACATAGCCACGATCGAAAGTGCCTATTTTCTTAAGTAATAGGAAAGGTATCTGTGGTAAGTTTGAATTAAACACGTGACGAACAGGTTTGTCAGTGCCTAATTACCTGGAACCGCCAATTTTGATTACTCCCAAGTTATACGATGTATAATTATATTCTCCTTTTATAGATGCTCACCATCAAGCGTATCCCATCGTCTACAATGCTAACATAATACTCTCCTCTACCTCGGTCGGTCGCCCCGTCCGCACTACCGCCTTCCTGCTCTTCAGGTCCATCACAATATTAAACAAGGTCGCGCTGCCACTCTCTTTTGTCTCAACCCTGCAAATCGCCGACGGCAAATTACTCTCGTCCTCAAACAACCTCAACACCTCGTCCCAGCTTGGCTCGTGTCGCTCCTTGCCTACCTGTTCTGAATTCTTCGTCATCGTGTTGACGCGTGCGGGAGAGTCCTTCAACCACACCGTATCCACCTCGCCCGGATGCGGAAGCAGAAGATGGTTTGCATGAACGACACGTCCCAGCTCGTCAGGAACACATCTCGCAAACGTCGATTTGGTGAACTCAAGTCCAATCGCTGTCGTCGCGTCCGCAATGAGGATATGCGCCGAGGACGCCATTCCATACGACTCCAACTTGCGCGCCGCCTCTTCCGCTGAATTGCTTTCGAGAACCGTCCTGAGCCCAAAGTGCACGGGCATTCGGTCCGGATCGACACCGTGAACTCGGATAGCGTTGAGGAGACAGCCGACGCCGGCCGAGTTGAAGCCGATTTTGCCAATGATGCCTGCTTCGGTGACTTGGTGGATGATGGGTTTCCCGGGCTGGATGATCTTTGTGATGATCAGGTTCTCTTTTTGGGCTGTCATCCACTGCTTGAAATCAGTCATGTGCCCCACGGTTTAGAGGGGGCGACTACGCCTACATCCCAATTCTGCCCCAGCCAGGCCCTCTCCCCTCCCTCCGCATGCCATGCCAACGCCGTACACCCATCGCTGAACAAGCCGAAATTGATCTCAGTTCGCACGTTCAGCGCTACGATGTCTAACAGATCTCTGCCAGACCCGTCGGCGATGCCGCGCATTTCTTCATGGTAGGCGGGCCAAGCTTCACGGGCATGGATTTCGAATTGGGAGGCGTGGGTTAGGACTTGAGGCCAGGTTTTCTTGCAGTTTTGAAAAAAAAGGGAGGCGTAGAAGGTGATGCAGCGGGAAATTTGGAGCGAGGCGGCGGTGCCGTGCTGGTGGCCGATCTGTGAAAGTTATAATGTTTGTCTACTTGACCCCCTCCAAAGTTGCATCCCCCTCTACCTTAAGAGATATTTGTGTGAACTAGAGGGGCACAGAAGCTGAGTAGTCGGCGACGTTGGCTATGACGTACCTCATATGGGGTTCCTTCGCATTCGACAATCAGCATGATGAAGCGTTCTTTTCTTGTGTACTATGCAGACCCAGCACGCAACGTCCCAAGTTTTTATATACCAAACATGTGGCTTGAAATCACTCTCGTTGCCACGACCAACCACCCACTATGAACAACATTCCCACGCTTATCCACGGAACCACAATGCGCATTTCTCCGTCGAAATTGATCGCCTAACCCCGCCTTCTCTCTCCCAACCTCGGCGTCATCCTCCGCAAAAGAGTGACCTGCATGAAAACACATCGCTTGCATGCAAAGCAAGTATTTGTGCCCAGGATCTTGCGTCTTTTAGGGCAAAAAGTGCGCTATGGCCGTGCCCGATTGAGTGGACGGCGCGTGTGGCGGTTGAGTTGGGAGATGGAGGTGAAGGGGTAAATAAGATGGGACGACGGGCTGCTTTCTGAGGATAAGATCTTGCACCGTCCTAGACTTGTCCCATATTTCATTCCATCTCGAGTCCAGGGCTACTGTTTGTCTGCCGTTATGCCGAAACGGGTACTCTGTGGATACGGCGTCGATGTCGACGCCGTGAGCGGCTGGTACATGCACCTACCCTCTTGCCTCCCTAAATTGCACCTCACTAATACGCTTCACAGGATAAACACGCGCGACGGGACGCCCGCAAACCCGACCGATATATCCCGCGGCGTCTTCGGTGCGACCATTGGCATCGACCGGCTGCTCTCTCTCTTCACCAAGTACTCGATCAGCGCGACGTGGTTCGCGCCTGCGCACTCTGTCGAATCCTTCCCCAAACAAATCCAGAAGATCATCGACGCGGGGCACGAGATTGGGCTCCATGGATACACGCACGAGTTTGTGAGCACGCTGAGCGAGACGCAGCAGCGAGATGTGTTGCGGAAGAGCATCGAGGTTGTGCAGAAGGCGACGGGGAAGATGCCTAGGGGTTGGACGGCGCCAGCGTGGGCGACGAGTCGGGAGACGGTGGCACTGTTGGAGGAATTTGGGCTTGTGAGTGATTCTGTATCTCGTCATGGAATCGAGTTGCATCTTGGAAGCTGATAAGTAGAGCAGGAGTACGATCACTCCTTCATGCACCATGACTCGCAGCCATACTTCCTCCCCTCGCCGCACCTGAGCACACACGTCGAGACCAACGTTTCGAAGCCCGCCTCTCACTGGATGACTCCCATGTCGACGCTGCAACCCTCCTCCATCGTCGAGATCCCGGCCAACTGGCACCTCGACGATTGGCCTCCGTTCCAACTTTCCCTCTCGCAAGCCTCGACGCACGGCTACATCGACACAGCGACCATCGAGCGGCTGTGGAAAGAGCAGTTCGAGTATTTGTATCGCGAGTGTCCGGAGGATGGGAGCTTCGTGTTCCCCATTAGTGTGCATCCCCAGGTTAGTGGGAAGCCGCAGGTATTGCTGCTACATGAGCGGCTTATTGAGTGGATCAATGGGCACGCAGGCGTCGAGTGGGTCAGGATGGAGCAAATGGTTGATGAGTTTAAGAGTGGAAGGTTGAAGGGGGTTACAGTGGAGGGGGGCGTTGATGTTTGAGGGAGGTGTGTGGTTACACTGACTAGGTTAGGGATGTTCTGTACATCTCAACACACGTACATGTTCCATTGGCCGCATGGTAAGTGGTTGCTTTTAATAGAGGGACCAATCCACCGAGTCCTCCTTCACAGCATTTGTGTACCCAGACTGTGAAATCCACGTGTCTAAATTTCTGCACATGGGTCCGGCACAAACCACGTGGATGTACAACTATGGCACCACCAACTCCACCACGTTCCCGACTATCCACTCAACGCCGTTATGTGTGGCTGCATCTGCATCCGCATGCGTGTCAACTTCCGGGTCAGGGTCAGGGTCAAGGTCAAGGTTAGGGTCAGTCAATGACGGAGGAAGGCGCGTCCGGGAAGGGTGCGTCGTAGTCCGACGCTTTTGCATAGTACCTTAATCTCTACGCTGGAAGAGATGCTTGCCATTTTCGTTTGGTGGGTTCCTCGAAGTTTTATGCTTGCACCTTGTGAGAAAAGTTGTCATTATTGATTGTTAGCGTGCAAATTCGGTCCTAGCAGTCGACTTGTCGGGATTGTGTTATTCGAGATGAGGGAGGATAGAAGAAGATGACTATCCTCGCGTAAAAGAGGGTCGCTGTCCAGCCGTCCTTCACTCCCCAATAACTGTTCCTCCCGCTCCATAACTCTGCACGTACCTCTCCCTGATATGTTCTTCCACCCTCAATGGTTTATATAGCGGACTCTTCCCCTCGTCTACGCACCCCGGCAGCGCTTCAATAACTACATCGAGCGCCCCGTCATTAAAGAAAGCGCACGAATACCGATCTGTCTCAGATAACGGACTGATCACTCTATGCATAGTACTCTGATACCTATCGTTGGTCCAGCGCTGCATCAAGTCTCCGATATTGCAGACGTAGGCACCGGCGATTGGGGGTACGGCGTGCCACGTGTTGGTGCGTTTGTGCAGGACTTCGAGGCCGCCGACAGTGTCTTGGAGCAGGAGGGTAAGGGCGCCGAAGTCAGTGTGAGCGCCCACGCCACGGGTACGGCCATGCGCGTCTGGTGGAGTTGGAGGATAGTGGTGTGCGCGGCAGAGACAAATTCCATCGGGGTCCGCAGTGAAGGAGTCAAAGTACGTTTTCTCCAGCCCTAAGCTCAGGGCCATGAGCTGGAACATCGCTTTACTGAGCTCATGCACTGCCCTCGAATCATCGTCAGCCTAATCTAATCGCTTTACGGCCATTCTTATTTACCAAAAGTACTCCATATAAATCTCCTTAAACCCCGGCAGCGCACTCTCCTCGGGCCACTGATTCGGACCGGCCAAAAACTTCCCCAATGGCCGTTCAGGTCTCACACTAAACCCCTCCTTTTGATCCGTCGTCGCGTCCTCATCTAGTTCATCCAATTTTTGCCCTCCAATCCTTTCATACCCTCGGTAACATCTACTATTACTCTGACTGAGCTTCTCCTTCTCTTCAAGTGGTAGCGCGAAGAACCTTGCGATAGCGTCGAGGAACTTCTTTTGGGTGGACGAAGGGACAGAGTGCCCGTTAATTTGTAGGAAGCCTTGGTTTTCGCACGCGGAGCGGAGTTCCGCGGCGCAGAGGGCAGTTGCTTCGGGATTGTTGGCGAGAAAGCCGGATATATTGATTACGGGGATCGTGACGGTCACGGTGGAGACTTCGATGCTACCCATGATGGTTGAATGCTAATACTACGGCGTTCGCACACTTCTGATATGAAATTCCTATTTCTCGATGGCAGAGTGAGGAGAACTTAAAGGAACGTTCAATTTGGTATATAATAAGGACATGGCTACCTAACACTTATGCATCTTGACTGGTTCGAAAATCACCACGTTGGGTTACCGAACGACTGTGCCGCATTCACGCGGGGACGTGCTGAGTAGAGATCTGCGTCATACATAATCCTGATATGCTTATCAGTGCTTCAGAGAACAGCACACAGGACGCCTCAATCACCTGCATGTATCCAGCACTTTGCCACCGGAACCGCAATCATGATGTTCCTTTCAGTCGATGCGGCGCCAAGACAGTATCAGTGAATTGCGCACCAACGCTCTTCTCCGCTAAACCCGGCCAAGAGAGCGGGAAATAAGAACAGGCCAATATTGCACAGGATGTGGCTGATTGGCTCCCGTTCGCGTATCTGGCGGGCCGCTTCGACCATGTACGGAAATGAGCGACGCGCCGGAGCTAGCGCGGAAGTGGGTCCGTCGGAAACATATGTGTTATGACGTGCCAGCTGGCGATAGGGAAATGGAAAGATTGGGTAATGCATTGAAGCTTCGTGTGATGTGAGTGCTCATAAAGAAACGAACGGAGGATGTTCGAGTGTCATATTCAGCGGCTGAATAGTTTATATATGTTGTCTTATGGACAGTGAGGACGCAAAAAAAAGGGAGAGACGCAGAAAAAAGACAACTTGGCTAAAGCTTCAAAATGCCAAAGGCTGAGGATATAAAACCATTCACTCCCGTTTCCTTCCAGGTACCACCATGCAATGACGTGGAATATGGGCAGTCAACAGAAAAACATGCACCTAAAACATCTACACTGCCGTTGTGAAAAAAGACTTTTGGGTCATATTTCCGGTTTCGCCTCCAGTCCAAAGTTGAACTCGGCGTCCCAATCGTGAGGCACATTATATATGTAGGCTGCAAGCGGGTCTGCAGGTTCTGCAGTAGTGGTAGGATTACGAAGTGTCCAGAATTTGACGGCTTCGTCGAGGTCAGAGGGGTAGTGGTATAGCCCTCCAACGACGTCTCCAATCGGTGGCACTTGTTCAGGAATGTAGCTGGCCTTCAGGGCCAAGAAATCAACGTATTCCTTCTTCGTGGGCGCCAGAAGCCGCTCATATTCCTCCAGACAACGCGTGGCAGCGGGCCATCGCTCAGCAATAGTGGAGAAGAATCTCGAGAAGCGGTCCATCCAGTCCTCGACTTGTTGGAATGTGTACCTCTCGGATATTTCGGATCTGCAGCGTGACAGAGCCTGTATAAAAACAATGGCCGCACTGAAAACGTGGTGGCAGGGATGGAAAACATATTTGATGTTTCCAAAATCGGCGTTGGACTGCTGCCAGTACCCTTCGGCGACCTGGACAGTATGTTCGAATGCAATTAGGAGATGATCAATTGTGGGCTGGGGAATGCGACGGGACGGCCGGTACAGGGTTACTAGTATATATGGATAGACAATGTCCGCGTAGAGAAGCATCTCTTTCCATCTTGATTCGAAGCTCGGGTCCTTGTTTGCGGCTCCAGCTGCATATACTTCCTGGTGCCATGCGAGAACCGCATTCTGGCATCTCTGCATCCACTGTTCCAAAGACGTGCATTCCTTTGGAATAGGCTCACCGTGCCATAATACCGATATGATATCGGCCTCGATCTGCCGGAAGAGCCAAATTCGACGAGATGTGAATTTCGAGACTCTGCCTTTGGGTTCGATGCCAGCTTGAGTGATAGCTGTATCGTCAACCTCGACAGGAAAGGCTACATCAATGTGCCGTATGGGTAGATTCACAGGCCGGATGAAGATGCAGCAAACTGCGACTTCCATCTCCCAAGCGCACCAGAAGAGACGCCGCCTCATGTCGCGTTGGTAGGCCGATATCCCGGCGTCGTTGGGCAGCTCTTGATGGAGTCCAAGGTCGATGACAGCCTGGCTAATGAGACCGGTCAAAAGCCACACGTCCGCTATGCTAGGGTTCAAGAATGTGTATTGTGTCAAGAGCAGAATGGCCTGGAGTCCTCGGAGGTCGTTGGTGGCCACTTCGGGAATGTACTGCATCGCGTTCCGGACTAATGAGTAGGCATGGGCGTTTGCAACCTTTTGCTTGGTTCGTGCAGCGGTAGAGAGAGAAATGGCCATGATGATGCTGATAATGTACCTGTTCCGAGGCGAATCCTGCCCCGGGTTGGATACTGGGTAATAGATGGAATTGAATGCAACAGTCACATCGTTCCTGTGGTATATGGGATACTGGGTGATGACACGATCAAGAAAGTTGTGGAATAAGCCGCTCGCGGTCTTGCGGTTGATGCCATCAAGGCCCGCCTTGGACGGCTGGGGGTTAATGATGGATCTCGGATGGTTCTCATCCAGATCAGTCGCGCCCACGGGCCCCTTGTTGGACGGGAGCTGGGTCCCTTTCACAACACAGCTCAAAATAGGCTTAGCACGGGAGATGCCAAGAAATGAAGGAGTGCTGTCGCCCATAACTTCGGAGACTAGGCCGTCAGTAAAGGTGCATTTTTCTGGGTTCCAGTTGCCTTCAGAGTCATGGGACGCAGCGGGAGACGGAAAAGAGGCAACTGGCCGTCCTGGACGTCTCAGCGGGGGAGTTCTGGGATGCTCGAGGCTGGCAATGTGCCGCTCGAGGAAGTCGGCGATGCTGCGGGGAGCCTCGCGCTGGGTAGACGAGTCGAAGCCTACGCACGCGACGCCGGCATCGACGCAGCGTGTGCAGGCCGGGACTTTGCCATCACACTGAGGAGCGGTCAGCGGGTTGCATGCAAATCCATTTTGGGAATTTCAAGCACCGAGAGTTTGCGCTTCCGACATCTGGCGCACGCGAGCACGCGGCGCCGCACCTTGGTTCGGCCCTCCATGGCGACGAAGCCTCAGTACTTGGGTTGCGCGCGTCCAGACAGTCGGCGAGGGCGCGGTGGTGGAGCTGGACATGGCGGGTCCCGCGGGTGTTTAAGGTGTCGCAAAGATGAAGGCAGAAGGCTGCCGTGGCACGTCGCTGCTCGCTCGCTCATCATGCACAGCCAAGCCTGTCAAGAAATTCGGCCCGCAACACCGAAGCCACCAGCACAACTGCACGACCACCCACGACGACGACGACTATAACTTCCACCACCAGCATCACCACCTCTATAATCCTCACACCCGCCGCCGCCCGCACCATGGCGAGCCATGTCGACTGCCTCCAGTAACACGACGCAGACGTCCGCCAACATCGACCTCGACGGTCTGATCCAGAGCTTGCCCGCGTGCAAACGATGTCGCGACTGCCGCCGCGGTTGTGACACCCTGCTGCCCAAGTGCAGGCAGTGCACCAAGGCGGGTGTCGATTGCATCTTCTACGACCATGGCCGGAATGAGTTTCTACCACGGAGGTGTGTGTTCTGTACTGTGTATCCTTATCTGAGTAATGTGTGTTAACCTCTATGACAGCTACATTGCCGAGTTGGTCGACCACGTGCGCAGGATTTCATCCCCCAGCCACCCCTCACCAACCGCGCCTGTAGCCGCACCCCAGGATCCCAGTGTGACGACTGTGGTACCCAAGGCTGAGTCAGTCAATTCTGATCAGCAGCACTTTGACCATCACTTTGCCTATGCCGGCGAATCGTACCGGTACTTGGGCGCGGAAGCATGTCTAATCAAGTCTCCGCGGCGACTCCACGCCAATATCATCCAGTCGCCCTCTGATGAAAACGACGAGTGGCAGCTCATCTGGACCGAGTCCCCTACCAAGAACTACGAACTAGTGCAGGTCTACCTCAAAGTCATCCAACCGCTGTATCCCATCGTCGATCCAAATGCCCGCTTTCTCGCCCCTGGTGTTCCTCCTGACCTCACGGATTCTGAGAAATTCTCGCTCAATATGATCTACTCTATTGGCTGCCATGTGTTCTCTGGAAAGGAGAGCAAGTCGACCCCCAAGCACGCACACCAGCGGAACTCCTTAAAGTACCGCTACTTTGCAGTGACCTTCTTCAACCGTGCAATGGAGTATCTCGAGGCGTCCACCATGGAGCCGACGGTAGCCACACTCCGGGCCCTCTTACTCTTCGCCATCAACAGCTTGTTCGATCCGAAGTCTGGAAACATCGGCCAGCAAGTAGCTCTCGCCACTCGACTCGCACTCAATCTAGAATTCAACCTCGAGGCCAAAGTCGATTCCCAAGACCTCAGCCCCGAAGATGCAGATATGATCCGCAAGATGCACTGCACTATCTTCAGCATCGAAAACGAGTTAGCCTCTACACTCGACCGGCCCGCCACCTTCCCTGAGCCGGACACAAACCTCTGTTTCGACCTCTTCAAACCCGCCGACTATCTCTGCTCGCTCTACCGCCTGCAACACCGCTACCGCAAAGGTGACCAGACCGTGAAAGCTCTGCTGCCGACCTTCGACCAAGCTGCAGAACTGAACCCCGGTCTGCGCATGACAATCCACCAGACACACCTGCTCATCAACCCCTGTTGGGGCTCCGCCTGGCACGTACTCGAGGCTGTAGTAGCCTGTTATAGCATTCACACCTTTCTAACACCACACTGGGTATATAGAGCGGGTTGCATGTTGATCCAAAATATGCCAGTAATTTATGGGGTGGACCTGATTCAATTATACAGTAATGCATTGGTAGTTCTAGAGCTAAGTAGTAGGAAGTGGCCGAGTAGTGCGGCATTAAGCGCAAGTTTGACCGAGGTGATGCAGCATCTGAAGACCAAGTTTCGGCCGGTTTGGGAGGACACGCTGGAATGCGGGGACATCAAAATGTGATTTTCTTCGCGTGAGATGTTTTTGTGGGCTGAACGACATTGATGTGTGTGGTTCTGGGAGGCAACTTTGAAGTGTGTGGTTATGGGAGGCAACTTTGATGTATTTGGTTCTAGGTGGTAACTATTGGACAACTGAGTATGTTTGTTCTGCATGATGGAAGAGGATCAGGGATGCGTTATGAGCAGTACGTCAATCAAGTCACATCCTAAGACTCTATTTTCTACGCCATGTAGGAAAAGGCCATGTAGTGCAACGAAGTTCTTATTGTATCTACCAAGGAAACTACCACATCCCTTGAAAATCCTCCCTCAACTCGGATACTAAGGACTCATTCAAATATAACGACAGACATCTCTGCCCAGAGCTAACCGCACTATACTTTCAACCAAAAAAACCACACATAACCAGCCGCCGAACACTATCTTTGAGTCTCGAATTAGGCTGGCGCAGAAGGATAAGCAAAAGCCCCTATACCACCTGTCGCAGGGTTAGACGGTGTAGAAGAAGGCGATGCCACAGTCCCCTTCATCGTCGCCACAGTACCCTCAGACTCGCACGTCTCCTCCAGCAAAGGGAGCGCAGAGGTCATAGGAGATGCAGGGGATGAAGATGGAGTGATTTGGCTGAAAGCTACAACGGGCGAGGGACTCTGGGCTGCTGATGAACGCAGTAGGAGGCTGAGAAAGGAATGGAGCCTTTCAGGGCATTGAGCGTAGAATGCTGATCCGGCAGACCCATGAAAGGTGGTGGCTGAGTGCATTGGCCCTTCACGGCGGGTTTTTCGCAATTGGTGAGAACTGTTCGTTTCCATTGAAGTTTGCGACTGTGATACAATCGGTCATGGTCACTGTTGGTGTGGAAGGTCCGCCTGGCTGAGTTGTGGAAAATTTGGGATTTTTTCCTGTAATTGGGATGTAAATGGTAGTTGTAGTCGTGGTGTATATCGTTTCTGTTGATTCAACGGTTGAAATAATTGGTGGTGCCGGTGTTGGAGGCCTTGGTGTCAGAGGGTATGATAGGGGTAGCAGATATATCAGGAACGGAGGGTACAGGGGAAGACGGCACGATCGGCACGACCGAACTGGCTGAAGGTAGCAGGCTTGAAGCTACGACCGTAGAACTAGCCAGCCTTTGCTTGGTCGGAGACGTGCTTGGGTTAGGCAGTGTGACAAACGTTAGCCTATTACCTACCACAAAGATCGAGGGTGCTTCCATTGACGGGATTAGAAGGTCTAGGACAGCTGGGCCCTTTGATTCGAGGTTTCTATGTTAGTATGTCGATGAACCCCCAGTCAGCCTCGTTAGGAGTGTCCTTTTCAAGCTGGAAACACCATGAGTTGTATTTGCCGAACAGAGAGCACCCGACCTCAGTCCGATATTTCTGCATATTCTCGGCACTGGGAACAGCAGTACCCAACTTTAGACCACCGAAAGGCCATTCCGTCTCTTTGATCCATACTAGGTGTTGCCAGATCTTTTCTAGACATCTGCAAGAGTATTGAAAAAAAGATTCGCTGAACTTCTCGATTGGCTGTTATAGATAGTATAGATATGTATTCATGCTAACAAAATCGAAACCTTTGATGTTCGGAGCGTAAGTTTGTATATCCGTGTGGCTGATGAGCTTGCCCTTCATGAATTCTGCAAATGACGACGTGCCGATTTTCGTCTGTGAAAGCCGAGTAATGTTCTGCATACTGTCTGTCGATTTCCCCTTGATAGTATCATTGGTCACAGAGCGATGAATATCTTTAATTCCAATAGAGAGACCGATGACGGGGTCTGCGAGTTTAGCTCTGTGAGTCTTAACGCTTTTTCAACAGCAATCATTTCGTACCCGAGCTCTTTATCGGGAGCCTAGAAGCCCAGAAGTATAGCAGTATTAGTCTCTATAGCTGCTTCGAAAGCATAGATCATCAGCCTCATGGAGGAGGAGCACAGCGTTCCAGCGTCGAACGATATCGAGGATTGGAGATAGACGTGTTTCCAGTCCGGCCGGATCCAAAGTGAGGTTTCCCGCGCAAGCTTTCCAACGGTCAGACTAATATGTAACTCCGCTCGGCAAGGGAAAAAACCACAGAGAGGTCTTTTCTTGAACTCGGCAATTCCCAATGTCTTTCCCACCCCAGGCGAGCCACTGGAAATCAATAATCAGTCAGCTGAAATAGCCTGTTCGTAGGCAATAAACTTACTAAAGCAGGACGATCAGGCCTTGTCCCTTTCCTGAAATCACATCATCAAATTTGACGTGCCCTGACCCAGACTGATAGCCCTCCACAAGTGCTTGAAGCATCTGTTTCTTTTGCTCCGGGATTGCGAGCGACTCAAATGCCAAGGTATTCCATCTAATGTCCTTGATATTGACGACGGGAAATTCGCCTATTAGTGTTGGTGTTATACAAGCCGTCAGATGAGAGAGGTAGAGAAGTCTGACCCCATCGTTTATTCACCAAACTGAAGCCAAGGACTGTCGGATTGCAGATTAAGAGCTCCTCTTCTCTCATCTCTTTAGGAACTATACCATTGCTCTTCACCTTGTCTTGCTGCATCTTCTTCCTTTTAGCATCGAAATCGATCGTATAAAAACCTCGACGGGGCGTCTCATCAACTCGCGGCTTGCCATAGTTGGGATTGGCGTTTTTGAACGCTACCGCGTCCACCATAATGCGGCCCCTTGGTAGAAAATTTCAATGGGCCTTCGTCAGTTTGGAAATAACCGAAACCTTCGCAATCACGGCTGTGGATACCTCCAAGAGATATGAACTTCCGGCCATTGCGAATAAGATCCTGCCTTATCCTAACTTTGACCTCGTGATACACCAGTGAGAATGCATTGAGAGATGTAACTTTCCTCGTTGAACGAAACTCTGGAATGGAAAGAGTGGTTGTCACCTCGCCAAAGACCTTTCCGTTGTAGCCGAGATAGCGACAATCAAGTTCAAAGTGCTTTTCGCCCAAGAGTAAGGACTTCAACTCGCCTGAATCATATATGAGGCATCTCGGTTGATCGGAACCGTCGCAGACTGTAAAGATGTCCCTTTTGATATTTGCATGAGGCTTTCACTGACACTGCATTTTACCTCTAGCTTCATCTTCGACGAGACAAAGATGCCTGGCGGCAGTGGCACTTTCCGCTTCTTGTGCCCAAGCACGAACTGCGTCCTTGTCTCGCGCACTGATAGGAAGCCCGAAATCGACGGGTTCGAGCTCAAATCGGATGGATCGCCTGATTATGGGGACCACCATTTTTCGCTTAATGTTTGAAGAGATGATGGACTCTGAGATTGAATACGATAGGAAATCAACCAGGGTCGTCAACGAGAAGCCATCAGCCATAGCCATGCAAGAGCTAGAAAACCTGGGGGAGGTCCAGGAGGTCCAGGAGGTCCAGGATCTGATTTGGAACGAAGACATCACCCAGGAGCACTCGTTCGAAAAGTCAGAGGGGTACGAAGTTGGCGGCAAAATTGGCCTGAAGTTCCATCTAGCACCACAACTCATAGAAACTGATGTCAGGGTGAAAACTACTACCAAGAATGATTGGAAAACGGGTCAAAAAAATGTCGAAACAGTGAAGTGGGGTGCCAATCTGCACTTGGCCGTGCCGGCCGGCAAAACCTATGTTGCGGAACTGACAGCGACGAAGGTTACTGTCACTATGCCGGTACGTGTATCTGAACCAGGTCTCCAAGGAGCATTCACTAACTTGGTGCGCCAACAATAGTATACCATCAAGTCAGCTGGGAAGGACTCCGGGGCGAAAAGCGAGTCCAAAGGTGTCTACACTGGCGTTCAGTTCTACAATATTCATACTGTTGTGTATTACAAGGAAAACCAGCACGACCGTAGGGTGTATAAAGATACGGGAAACTCTAACAAAGAGCTGCGTTCCTACGAACCCCAAGGTGAAGAACAAGAGTCCGAGGAGAAAGAAACTTACGGGAATCAAGGATACGATGAGTCTTGGAGCTTCGAAGACGGTGCACAGCAGGAAGAGTACCCTGGCGTAGAGCGGATCTATCGAAACAGCTATCGTGCGGACGATGCAGAAAATCTGTCTTACTCCCAACGATACGCAGACGGCGAATCGTACAATGCCGACGAGCAACAAAAAAATTATCCAGAGGCTGGGGAGGGTGAGCTGAACGGGCAGACGGAAAGCTATGGCACTGATGCGGGACGGGAGAATGCGTATGGCAGGCAGAATGAAGACGAGCAGGAACCGCGTCTTGGACAGGCTTTTGATGGCAACCGCAACGAGTACGAAAGGCCTCAGCGCTACCACGGTAACGCACGCAATGAGTATCGCAACGCCACTGACCAGGTGACTTACAATGATGAGCCTATGGGTGAATATCGCGAGGCAGACGACCAGCAAACTCCAACCTCATACTCCGGAAACGACGACGCGGGAGTGTCATGGACCCAGCGCTATCAGAGCAAGGAATATGCCGAGGAACCATCCTATGACTCCGGATATCAAAGCCACGCTCTTGAAGACGACGTGCCTGACGAACAGAGCTACAGTTACGGCGAGCGCAATAGCGATACTTATCAGCAGTCCAGTTCCTACAGAGAAGACACTTATGGGTAACGTCTCGCCGCCAAAGGGTATGATTACCGGGTGAATAGCCAGTACGGGGCCTACGACGAGAGGCCGAATGAATTCAGTAACGAAGGACAACACCAACGCTATGATATTCCATACCGCTCATATGGGAACTAGTGGATCGTCAGCGAAGCCTGCATGCACGAGCACGAGAGGCTTCTTTTGCGCCGTAGAGTGATGTTATAGCTTAGAATATATTGCGTTTATTGCTGGTTGTCATCTTCTCTTCACGCCGTCTGTCGCTTCTGCACGTTCTTGGAGATCCATTCTTATCTTGAAACCAGGCGCTGGCCATGACGTTGAAAGTATGTAGCTTTGGCATGATGCGTTCATCTCTCCATCCTTCGCGTTTGTTGCAATCGAGCATGATATTGGCGCTGGATTTGAGGTCACTACACGCTCGCGAACAATACGGCTCATCCTCCCACAAACCAATTGCTTCACCATGGCCGAACCAACCTACTACATCGACGAAGACGTCTGCGAGGACTCCACCTCGCAGCAAGGCACCGAAACTTCACCCTACAAGTCCCTCGCGTTTGCCTACATATCCTATGGCGAGACAGCTAAGTTCATTACCCAAAAATCCACCTCTGGAGACGTCCCCAAGGGCTCTGATTCCTCTGCCAGACTCGAGTGGAAGCCCGCAGCCAATGCGGCTCCGAAGAAAGCGGCCAACGCTGCGAAGCAACACCAGAAAAAAGCTGCCCGCGAACTCGAACTGGTCGCAGAGAGGTCGAGACAGGAAGCGGATCGGAAGAAGGTGCTCGACAAGGCCAAGAAGATTGTGCTTGAGGAGGATAAGAGCCTACTAAAGCCATCCCGTATCCAGCTGGACGAGACCGACCCAGGGAAAGTGACACTGGGTGACAGCAAATATATCAAGGGTATACGCGTAAGGGTATTCGGCAGGGTGCATAGAGAGCGGAGACAGAAAGAGAACATGTTCATTACAGTGTGCGATGGCCACGGCTTCATGCAGGTCATCCTCACCAGGCAATTGGCGAAGACCTATAATGTCCTGACCTTGACCTGCGAGACGAGCATGTAGATTCTAGGAGAGCCGTAGACAGTACCCAAGGGAGCACATGCGCCCAACGGCCGTGAACTGCATGCAGACTACTACACAATTATCGGAAAGGCGGCTGGTAGTGACGACGCCATCACCAACAGAATCTCTAAGGACACTAAGCGCGCGACACTCCTCGGCCTTCGACACCTTACGCTCTGCAGTGAGACTGTTTTGAAATTCTTAATTGTCTGTAATGCTATTGAGTTTGCTTTCTCCATAGTATACAAGGAGCTACGCATGCGTAAGGTCAGCCCTCTGGCAATCTTTTCACCCTTCTCTACTACAACGAGACGGCATACCTGACACAGTCCTCGCAACTCTATCTGGAGACTTGTCGGCCATCTATAGGCAACGTCTATTGTATCAAAAAGTCCTTCCCAGCAGAGAAGTCCTTACCCTGCCGCCATCTTGCTAAGTATGTCCCCGAACTCGACTTCATCACCTTTGATAACCTCCTGGAGCATCTCGA
The DNA here is from genome assembly GCA_001599595.1 of Beverwykella pulmonaria. Classification (NCBI taxonomy): domain Eukaryota; kingdom Fungi; phylum Ascomycota; class Dothideomycetes; order Pleosporales; family Melanommataceae; genus Beverwykella; species Beverwykella pulmonaria. The sequence goes on along the minus strand of BCHH01000012.1, from coordinate 1,017,330 downwards.
GCAGGTCATGTGCAGGGTCCTAGAAGTCACAATGGCAGATCCTACCATCAAGCAATACATCTTAGACCTCAACCCGAAGTTCAAGATGCCTAAGCAACCCTTCTTGCGCATGAGGTACGCTGATGCTATCGACTGGCTTGTAGAACACCAGCTTCTTACAGACGAGGACGTCGAGGCTAGTAGTGAGCTGCGGCCACACAAATTTGGAGACGATATCGCCGAAGCGGCTGAGCGCAAGATGACCGACATCATCAACCGCCCAATATTCCTGACCCACTTCCCCGCGGATATCAAGGCGTTCTATATGCCTAGAGACAAGGATGATCCACGTGTGACGGAGAGTGTCGACTGTCTCATGCCCGGTGTTGGTGAGATCGTTAGAGGTTCCATGAGGATATACGACAACGACGAGCTGTTCGCGGCCTTTAAGCGAGAGGAGATTGATCCTGCAGCATAGTACTGGTACACTGATTAGCGAAAGTATGTGTGTTGAGCTCCGCCTTGTGTTTTGCTTCGTTCTCGCTCCAGTATGCTGCGTATTTGAACCCAGTGAACACAGTAGTAGCAGCCATTGTGAAATATAGAACAGAACGGCAAAGCGGGCCATGACAGAAGAGAAATGAAGAAGGAAAGTAGATATAGTCAGAGATGTGCATACTGAGTCACCATGATGCTCACTCATGAAGCATTGTGCGAAATGGTCGATGCTTTGAAAGTGGGCGCTGATGAGGAACGGCGACATTGTGAATTGTCGTTCGCCAGGAATTGGGTGGAGTCCATAATTGTTGGTATTGTTGCAACAGCGGTGATACACTACTGCAACAACTGCTGTTGTGAATTACGAACTGTGGGTTTAACGCTAGCTTAGCGTCTAAACCTCCACAGCCCTATAAAGCTACAACTCTAGATAGACTGCAGAGGAGGACAAGACGAAATTATAACTGAATATCCTACACCCGATATAGCCACCAGACTCTCCTAGACTGTTGGCCCGTATCACGTAGAATCAGTGACTCCGCTTCAACAATGGATACACGATTGTGATCGTGATCACCCCCGAAACGGATACACGGTCGTGACCGTGATCCAGAAGTCGATACACGGTCGTGACCGTGATCGCAAAACCCCTTCCGCCAACCCCCCCGCAGCAACCAGTTCCTTCCAGTTACTGCCCCRGGAATCTTCAGCTCACGCTCAGCAACMCCATTACGGTTGACTGTAGGTTGAGYAGGTTCGTGTCCATTTCACCTTACCGCTCCGACCTACCGCAGTAGGCCGAGTAGCCGGTATACCGACAATAATGGTCGTGACAAAAAGCCATACTAAAAATGATTGTGCGAGACAAGCCAAAAAAAAAAAAAAAAAAAAAACCCTCTAGCAACTCTACAAGGCGGTGACTTGAGCCACAATAGCTAGGTGGCACGTCTCACGTTCTTCTCTTCTGTCGCAGTAACACCAAAGTGCTGAAATGGAGATGTAGATACATCACACATCAAACCGCCCATCGCTGATTGGCTACGCTACCGGCATTCTCTCCAGGTCGCGATATCGGCGAGAGTTCCGCAACACCTCCGACGTGACGCATAAAATTGTCCCGCGCAGCCCACAAACTGAGGGCACGACACCAATATGCTGAATTCACGCTTTGGGGCTGCTCTGGCACGCTCAAGATGCCCGGCGCGCCTGCAATGGCCGCAGGCGTAAGTCAATTGCTCCAAAATGCTCCCCAAAAGGCCATGCACAAACAGCAGCTAACACCACCCCAGACGAACTCTATCGAGCACGACACGCCGCTGGACCAAGTCAGATACCGAGCTGAACACGGTCAGCAAGTCTATTACCCAACCGAAGTCGCAGGGCGCCTCGCAGGCCATGCTGTACGCCACGGGCATGAGCGAGGCGGACATGAACAAGGCGCAGGTAGGCATATCATCGGTGTGGTACTCGGGAAACCCATGCAACATGCACCTGCTAGACCTGAACCACAAGGTCAGGGAGGGCGTGGAGAGAGCAGGGCTTATTGGCATGCAATTCAACACTATTGGCGTCAGCGATGGCATCTCTATGGGCACAAAGGGCATGCGATACTCGCTGCAGTCGCGCGACCTGATCGCCGACTCGATTGAAACAGTCATGGGCGGGCAGTGGTACGATGCGAACATCTCCATCCCCGGGTGTGACAAGAACATGCCCGGTGTTATCATGGCTATGGGGAGAGTAAACAGGCCTTCGATTATGGTGTACGGTGGCACTATCCAGCCAGGGTGCGGAAAGGTCAAGGGCAACGACACTCTCGACATAGTGTCTGCCTTCCAAGCCTATGGGCAGTTCATCACAGGAGAGATCAACGAAGAAACGCGTTTCGACATCATCAGGCATGCCTGCAACGGCCAGGGCGCTTGCGGCGGCATGTACACAGCCAACACCATGGCCACGGCTATCGAAGTCATGGGCATGTCCCTCCCTGGATCATCATCGAATCCTGCAAACTCCAAGGCCAAGGTTCTGGAGTGTCTAGCAGCAGGCGGAGCTATTAAGAACCTCCTGAAAGAGGATATCCGACCCTCGGACATCCTGACCCGACAAGCCTTCGAGAACGCCATGATCGTCGTCAACATCACCGGTGGTTCGACAAATGCCGTCCTCCACCTCATCGCCATTGCCGACTCGGTCGGAATCAAGCTCACCATCGACGACTTCCAAAGCGTTAGCGACAGGATACCCTTCTTAGCAGACCTCAAGCCGTCGGGCAAATACGTCATGGCTGACATCTTCGACATCGGCGGTACTCCAGCACTGCTGAAGTTCCTTCTCAAGGAGGGACTGATTGATGGAAGCGGTATGACTGTGACTGGCAAGACGCTGAAGGAGAACCTAAAGGATGCGCCCGATTTCCCCGCTGACCAGGACATTATTCGACCCCTGAGTAATCCCATCAAAAAGACTGGCCATATTCAGATTCTGCGAGGCAATCTCGCCCCCGGAGGCTGCGTTGGCAAGATCACCGGCAAAGAGGGCCTCAAATTCACTGGAAAGGCCAAATGCTACGATGCTGAGGATGACTTCATTGCCGCCCTCGAGAAAGGAGAAATCAAGAAGGGGGAAAAGACTGTTGTCATCATCCGCTACGAAGGGCCCAAGGGTGGCCCAGGCATGCCCGAAATGCTGAAGCCCAGTTCAGCCATCATGGGTGCAGGGCTCGGCCAGGACGTCGCACTGCTGACCGATGGCCGCTTCAGCGGTGGAAGCCATGGCTTCCTGATCGGACATATTGTGCCTGAGGCCCAAGAAGGTGGCCCCATTGGCCTTGTAAGAGATGGTGATGAAGTTACTATTGATGCCGAGTCACGGAAGTTGGACTTCAGTGTCAGTGATGAGGAGCTCGCGAGACGGAGGAAGGAATGGACGGCGCCGCCTTTGAAGTATAGCAAGGGCACACTTTTCAAATACGCCCGGTTCGTCCAAGACGCGAGCCACGGCTGCGTCACGGATGCAGCAACGTAGCAAGATGTATTTTCCAATTTCGTATGTATATTTCACGAGTCAGCGTTTGGGCAGAAAAGCTGGAGTTTGTGATGGGAAAATTTTATACGATCTCTGAATTGGATCCCATATATTCCTTCTAATTGGAGAAGAAAGACCAACGATGTTCTGAATAGCAATTCGACCTGACGTATCAATGATCAACACTTTCTCACCGATACCCCATCATCTCAATGAGACGCACCACAGTTGTCTACACAACCCACAGTACCATAGCATCCCACAGCAGACACAGAATATTCTGTACCTTGTACTTGAAGTCGTCGTCGAGATGGTAGACTTCAATTTGTTGGGAGAGCTGACGGACGACATGGAAATTTGTCGCCGTGGATGAAAGTTCGATTCTATGGTGTGGGGGAGTGATATTGGGCTTGATGATCGGGTAGGAGAAGATGCCTGGGTTTGGCGAGTCGAGGACTGCGTGCAGGTGAATGCGATGGGCTCGAGTATGACCCATGAGTCGAATTATGAATCAGTAAACGACGGCAATGTGTGAAAGTTGAGGGTGGTGATTGGGTCGAGTAGCACCCAGGAGTCAGATTCTGACATTCACTTTCCGCGGCAGCCTCCTGCGCTTCGGTGCATTCAAGCGGCTCGGCTTGTACCTACCAGCATATATTTCACAACAAATCTTTCCTCAATCCCACACAACTGCTCTCTAGCAATCATACCATGAACCTAACCTCATTGGACGTGAATCCAAATTTCGAGGCGCCCACGAGCATGGAGGTCCCATCGCAGACTACAGATCCTGGCCAACAATCCGACACAACTATTAACTCAGCCCACATCTTCATGCCGGACCAACCGCCATCGCCTCCCAGCTCTGCTCTCCATGGTAAGGACATTTCATCCAAGCCTCCTCCAATGGCACCAAATCCCTTGTCCAGCAAGGTCCTCAACGAAAGGCGCGACACGGTCAAGTTTTGACTCAGATTGCCCAATGTCAACCAACAACGATTCTCCCTTGACACGAGCCAATCTCCCCAGCAGCGAGCCAGACCACCGCCTTCCACTCTTGATACGGTATATGAAGCTCCTGAGTCTGCAAAGAGGGACTTCTACAATCGGGTGCCTGGTCCAGCTCTCACCATTTTGCCACTCGTAGATTTAGACAGCCAAATGCATCCTTTACTCTGGAGGAAAATTTGGCACTACATGAACGAGAAATTATATGACACCATTCAGCCTGTTTGCGGCCTGTTTCGTCATTTATTACTGAGGAGAAAACCCTGCCCTTTTTTCCCACCTCGCCGATGGCCCCTGGACCATGGACGAATCCGAAGGTGCTCACATCGCACAGAAAACGCTCTACCATCCCGATGGTATTAGATGGGGTTGGAAAATATTCGAGTCCATGCCCTATCACACAGCCTTCAAGTTCGATCGTTGAGAAAGGATGTGTGGGGTAGGTCCATATATGACTCCTTACATACGGTGAATTTTGGAGTTATCTGAACTATTTCGGTTGCAGACCAGGTGGTCCCAAAGGATAAGTTTAAGGTGTCAAAAGGACCCGCTAACAGCATACCCTGGAAGGTAAAAACCAAACGAGAAGTATCCAAGGATGATGTGTCGAGATTGACATTCACTTCACCACAAGAACTTCCTTGAAGAGCTATCGAACACTATAATGCTTCAAACCAAGTCGCTCAAAGAATTGCTCCCGTTGTCGAGGATTCCAATTCACGAGATCGCACACACCTTCAATGGATTTACTAAGCCTTCTCTTTTGATTGATGAGCCTCGTTACCTGTTTAACTTGAAGATCTGCGAGATGGGGTGGTCATATGAAGCTAAGCGCTTTGACACAAGTCGGTACATCTGCGACGACACTTCATCCGGCTGTCTATGCGTCTCTTCAATCAACACATGTAAAACTCCCCTGAAATTTACTAATAATGACAAGCAACATATCTACAGCATAGCTTCCTCAAATTGGGTCCACGCCCAGTTTTTCAAATCAAATTGGAGCTACATTCGAAACTATGGGCCAGCTTTTATGAAGTCAGATTGGAGCTTCTTGCAAGTCCACGACGTATCTGGACTACAGCTATGCAAGGATACTGTAGATAAACTCAAAGATTAGAGACATCAGGACATGATACTCTGGTTTACATCTTGAAAGCACTTGAGTGGATATGAGAACACTTCAATCTTTAACCTTCCTCACCTGAGGCTCGAACTCAATGTGAAGCTTGTACGCAAGATTCCGTGGGTCCCGGGCACAGATGTCTCCATCGAAGAGGATACGGGTACAGGCGGCTGGGAGGAAACCAAGGATCTAGGGGTGAGGTATCATCAGAAAGTGATGAAACACATTGAGGCCGAAGAACGCACGAGATGGAAGAATGGCGAGTATAGCTGGGTAGTTTGGAACTTTGCGATGACTGGAACAGCGCGTGTAATCTCGCAGATTATCACCATCGAATTTACCACTGTAGAATGCGTAAAACGTTAAATTCCCCTGTGAGAAAAGTCTAAACGTGAAAATCACATGGCCGTCCCATCAACCTTCCTCCCATGTTATGCTAGTGACAGTATCACAATTCACATTCTAGAACTGGGGTATGCATGCCTTTAAGCGTACAATGCTATTTAGCGGATACAATGGGGCATTGTCGAAAAGACTTGATCCTTTGGCCTTCATGCTTCAATTATGTGCTTGAAATAAGCATTGGAGAGATTATGTACTCAGCGGTTGGCAAGGTCTACGGATGCCTGCCAGGCAGAAAGTAATTTTTTTTTTAAAAAAATGGCATGGAATGCAAAGTTGTGTATATTCTATTCCTAGCAATAGCAGAGTCAGAGTCACTAGAATCCAGGATACGGAACCCCTCAGCTTACAGTGCCCTCTAGCATATACAATAGTGTCGCGTTGGATTAACTTTGTGCTTTTGCCCTTGTCCCAAGTCAGCCTGCCCGACACGGAGACTAGGAGTGGGGAACCGGCGAAGGGGCAGTGGCGATTTTGTTTACCCCAAAGCGTGGTGCACACTTATATTCTTGCCTCCTTGTTTTGGCCCACGAACGGGATTCAGTTAAAGGGAGAGAGGATAAATATAGCTCGACAAAGTTCTACTGTATCTTCCGAAGGGGTGCTAGGACTCCAGCCAATCTTCTAAGCAGTTATTCGTTATTAGGAATTGGCTCCACCGGGTCGAATAGGGAGGAGAGGATGATGGGCACAATTTCAACTGGCAACACGAGACATATGGCGTCGGGTCGGTGTAGGGGCGGGTTCTGTGCTTATGGGAGAAGCTAAGATTCTTGGTCTGAGCTTCGCGTTTGCGGGGCATCAGTCGAAAGGATAAGAATAAGCTTGTAAAGTCCTGTTGTATCTGCCAGAGGCGACTGTGCTATAACTTGAGCAATGTTTGAGATCTGAATAGTATATGGTATGAACCTGACACATCGAAGAAGTGGACGTAAGAGCTCATTATTCAGAGAAATGCGAGAAGTGGAAGTAGAAGGTGAAAGGAGTAGAGATGTGAGTCAAAGATACCGAGAAATTCGATAGTTCTACTATTAGAAAGCACATGTCCTTAGAAGAGACGAGATCATCTGAGACCCGGACAAAGGACTGTGAGCTGGGACAACAAGGCCATTGTCTCACACAAGATCGAGCCCTTTGTGTTCAGTAAAAGGCAAGGGACGGTAGTCTTGGACGGGTTTCCATGCAGAGTTCTTGTCCGCTTTGGCGTAGTTCGATCCGAGTACAATCCTAACTGCTACGCCAGATTCACATGTTGACCAAAACTTGAAGCTTGGAATCTGACTGATATTGAGGTATATGGCCCCAGTTTGAGATGTGAGCAGGAAATTGCAAATCAAGTGTTGAATTTCCAAGACTGAGATTTACCCAATGAAGGGTATCCAGACTCGAGTTCGTGCCTTGTATGCCTTGTAATCGTCGCCAAAGAATTTAATGAGATGCTTCTCTTCGTCTGGGGCCTAGTTAATACACTCATGGTCATCCTTAGGGCAGATGAAGTCTTACGTGTTATCCTGTGATTGAAGAAGTACCACAATACGCCGGCATAGCCAATCAGACTAACCGTGTTCCCGAGAGCCACCTGAGTTCCCAGCCCCCACCAAAAAAAGCCGAAATAGGCGGGATGACGGAAATAAGCATACAAGCCCGTTGTGACAAGCTCGTGGCCATCGCTCTTCTCCGACTGCACTTGATGGTTGAAGTTTGTGCCGGCCTGAGCCATGGCCATGCTTCGAACCGCTTGCCCGACCACGATCATGATGAGGCCTAGGGCGATGATGGGGGGCGGATTGACGTGGGCTTGCCAGCCTGGGAGGAAGTATGAGGTTACAAGCGTCTCTATGAGAGCGACAGTATGCGCTTGCCGGTATCGGCTGCCATTGGTGAGGAGGAACGACGAAACAAAGGCGGTGGGTGTGTTGTATTCGGCCGTGGTGTAGAATTCAAGGAAGTGGAAGACGCAGAGGGTTCCGGTGAAGAAGAACGGCCGCCAGAGACGACTCCCGTAGGAGACGAGTATGCCGCTCAAGAGAAGGCCCAGCACGGCGCCGTTGCCCAAGAAGAAAGCGCGAAGCGCGATGCCCGACAGCGACCGATCGCCGCCAGGATAGAAGGCGCGCGGAAGGGCATTTGACTGGCGCAGTCGAGCATCCAGTGCGGACGACGGGCCTTCCTTCTCGGCCAAGGGGAACACTGGGCGAGATATTGCTGGTCGTGAAGACGGAGGGGTGCCGTCCGGGGGGTCTGCCATTGCGCCGGGCAGCAGAAGAGAATCGTGGGAGAAGGGAATATGGAATTCACAGCATGTTAGAGAGGGAAAGGAATAGGAGGGGCCGCACGAGGGCGTAGCGCGAGCGATCAGCACGACGATCAACAATAGTAAGGGCTTTCTCGAGTCCTTTGGCGCGTCTGTTCTTTCAAGGCGCGTGTCATCGAGTCGGGGTTCGCGCACCTCCGCGGCTTACTGTGTGTGTACTAGTGCGCCAAGTCTGGACGTCTAACGTCCGCCTCAGGTTTCCTATCGTGAACTCTAACACATCGTCTGCCCTGATCACCCTGTAGTTTGCACACGCATTCCCTCAGCTCCCTTCAATGGAAAACATGGCATTGTCCGAAAACAGACAGAAGATGCTCCGCGGCGAGCTCTACCACGCCTTCACCCCAGAGCTGGTGGCTGCTCGGGCTCGCTGCAAACACGCCTGTGCGCGGTACAACAACGCCGGAGAGGTTACACGCAGACGGCTGTGCGAGTTGTGGCGGGAGTGAGTGCCCGCCTCCACGTCTTTCGGATCCCGCAGTCCGTCACCCGTTCTCACACACCTCGCAGCGTTGTCGAAGACGACACGCCACTACCCCCTCGAGCTGCCACATCTGAAGCAGACGACAAGCTGTTTGACGACGATCCCTGGGTTGAACCACCAGTTTCAATTGATTATGGCACCAATGTGCGTCTTGGCAAAAACGTCTTCATCAACTTCTATGCCGTCTTCCTCGACACCTGCCTCATTTCCATCGGCTCTCGCACCCTCGTGGGCCCCAACGTTTCGTTCTACTCCGGGACACATCCCTTGGATCCCGCGGTCCGCAACGGAACGCAGGGCCCCGAATTGGGCAAGGAAATCCATATTGGAGAGGATTGCTGGATTGGTGGCAATGTGGTCATACTCCCTGGTGTGAACATCGGAAGAGGTAGTGTGGTCGGTGCTGGGAGTGTGGTCACAAAAAGCGTCCCAGAATTTACGGTTGTAGCAGGAAACCCGGCGAAAATCATTCGAAAGGTCGAGACCGCAATGGATCCGCAGAGTGGTCTTGAATGGAAAAGTCGGCCCGAAGACCACGTTGGAGGCGCTGAAGTCCCGATGGCGGAGATGGGGGAGAGGGACGAAGGTGTTCAAACACTCCCGGAAAATTAAGCAAACACACATGACGAGCCGAGACCACGCTTACCACCCGAAGCCATCGACCTATCAGCCTTAGGTATCTTTTATCTAGCTGATTTGACACTACGTTCAGCATAGCTGCAAGTATTCGCGCTTTCCATCTACTTTATTCCTTCATTTCCCACGGAGTGTTTCATCCAATGGGGTTGCTCCACAGTACCGTCTGCCAGCTCCTACCCTTTGATCAACCGTATGATCAGCACTTCATTCTGTGAAGAGCATCATCGGGTATGAGAGTCCACCTGTTGCACATACCTTTGGTAAACACATCATGCCTCATGCGGTCTAATTATAGCCAGCCATTCATGCTTGGTGTTTGAAATGCTTTTCGGTCTCACCTCAGAAATCTCCTGCTCTTACGTCCCAGAACACCCAGCACCTGGGGCACGATCCCCACTCTATGTTCATTGTAAATCCGGAGGTCTGGCTCGGTCATTGATCATGGCATGATTCATTCGGAAATTTCCCGCCCGTGGTCGCATTAATTACTACATGGGGAATATTCATCGAAGGGCCTGCCAGATAGATGACTTCACGCCACTCAATTTGGGTGGCCGTCATCTCGCATCTCCAGAAGCGGTGCTGGTAAGTCACGAAAAGGGAATACCATCGATGTGCATTTGCGCTCGTCTGCTCAGAGTGCTGATGGCTTTGTCCGCGCCCTGGCTCATGCGTGGCGTGTAAATACACCAAATAAAGCCGATTGCGTTTGAACATCCGTTTTCCCTGCGTTCGATCAGGTCAAGCGCAGTCAAGACCGAGTTTAGACTCCATGATCGCCCACAAGCTTCGCGCTCAGACCCAACGCTAGCGCCGCACGAAACGACACGATACACTATCAAAACATCAACCTCCGATCCCAAAACATCCAAGTCATGTTTTGTGCCGTCGACCTCATGGTGGCCCTGGCCAAGTTTGCTCGTTTGTATGGGGAAGCCAACTTCCAGTCACCAAGATACTGTCTCGGGCCTGAGAACTCTACTCCACGTCGCCTCTGAAGCATGACCTGTGACCTTCTTGGACGATGCCGGCAAGGCCAAGAGGCAACTCTAACGCAACAGAAGCTGCCAAGGGTCGCAAGTTGTTCTGTGAAGGAAAGGCGCCCAAGCGGTTGGGTAGCCCAACTTTGCAGACGGTCAAACCAATTGCACCAAGCCCAGCAGTGGCACGTCTTGAACGTACAAATACTCGAGGTCGCAACCACCAAATTTCATTCGATCGGGCAGGCTCCACATTCACTATTGACTAATACCTTTTACTTCTATTCACATCTTTCATTCCATTCATATTCATATTTCACGCTAATCCTTCGTCAATCCTTAATCACCACCACCACCACCACCACCACCTTTCAAAATGAAGTACATTTTCCTCGCATCTCTTCTGTCCTCCGCGGCTCTTGCTGCTCCTTATGCTCAGCCGGCAAATGCTCAACAGGGCCAACGGCAACAGGGCCAGGCCGGAGCTCAAGGCGTGCAGGGCGCGCAAGGGCAGCAGGGACAAATCCAAGGCCAAGGTGTAGCTCAGGGACAGCAAGGCCAGGCTGGTGTTGCGCAGGGCCAAACCGGTGCTCAGGGCCAGGCTCAGCAGGGACAGGCCGGAGCCCAGCAGGGTGCGGCGCCCCCAGCTGGCGGCGCGGCGTCCACCACTCCCCAGGACCTCCCCACCGCCGTCTCCAACTGGATGGCCGACACCTCAATGGTATCCAACTTCCTCAACACGGGAGCTGCCATGACCAATGACACCGCATTCAAGGCGGCTGCATTGGTCGCCTTCAACGCTGAGGTTGACGAGCTCACCCACAAGGCCATCATCGAGTCGCAAATCGGCAACGACCCGACCATCCAGGGCGCCAACAGCACCCTCGCTGGTGGTGGTGCTTTCCAGGACGTCGTTGACAAGCTCATGATCATGTCCATGATGGGACGTGCTTCCATGCAGAACATTGATCTGATCAACCAGAACCGATGTGTGAACGGTATGTCCAGGCTAATCTCCGCACCCGTATATCAGATCTAGCTAACGATCTCAGTCCTCCCCAACATCGATGCCTACATGGCGGCTACTGGCTCCCAGAGCCAGGCCGTCCGTCCCGCAGTCTGCGATCAGACCGGTGTGATGGGTGGTGTTCAGGGCAATGGAAAGACTGTCCTCGGACAGGCACCCGGAACTCCCCAAGCTGCATTCACCGCGGCTCAGGCGCTCGCCGCCGGCACCGGTAACGGCATCGTACAGAACGGCGCGCCCATCCAGGGCCAGGCCGGTGCCACTCCCGCTCAGGGCCAAGCTCCCGCTCAGGGCCAGACTCCCGCTCAGGGCCAGGCTCCTACTCGGGGCCAGGGCCAGGCTCCCACTCAGGGCCAAGCTCCCACTCAGGGCCAGGCTCCCACTCAGGGTCAGACTCCTGCTCAGGGCCAAACTCCCGCTCAGGGCCAGGCTGGTAAGTTTCCTCTTTCAGTTTCATATATGGATCATTCATTTACTCTGTTAGGTGCCGCTACCCCCGCACAAGGACAAGCCGGAACCGCCGCTCAGGGACAGGCTGGCGCTACTACCCCTAACGGACAGGCTGGTAAGATTTCTTTTCTCAGACTCATGACTTGATCATCGACTTACTCGCTTAGCCGGTGCTGCTGGACAACAAGCTGGTGCTGCTGCCCCCAAGGGACAGGCTGGTAAGTTTCTCTGCTCATACTCATTACTTGATCATCCACTTACATTTGCAGGTGCCGCTGCCCCCACTGCGAAGGCGGCAGGTGCTGCCAAGGGAAATGGTGCGGCCGGTAAGCTCCCTTTCTTCTCAATTCGCACTCAAACCGAATACTAATCCGTTCAGGTGCGGGAGCTGCTAAGCCAGCCGGTGCTGCCGGTAAGTCATTTTCTCACAATCCACGCCTGGAGCACATGCTAACATCTATTAAGGTGCCGCTGCGCCCGCTGCAGCGAAGGGAGCTGGTGCCGGTGGGCTCGCTGGCCTTCTCGGCGGAAAGGGCAAGGCCAACAACTAAATATAAGAAGTGTGGTGATATAGGACATACGTGCTGGTTCACTCATACATTCCTTGGGACGGTCGAGGGTCCGTTTGTGTAACTGTCTATTCTGGTTGGGGGAAAGATGTGGAAAGGGTGGAAAAGTGCAATGTGGTTATTTCGCAGTATAGACATGATTACTAGCCTGTCTCCGAATCGATCGTTTGTGTCCATTATTTGAGCCTCTATTCCTAAAAGTACGCAATTGAGTTTAGCCCATGGCTAGATTTGCGTTGGTAGACAATCATCTTTGGGATATCGTGAAACCTCGAAACACGGTGATGGTTGTTACCACGTGACCCAATGTTTCCTGCCTCGTAGATCGGGCAAGAAGCTTAAATGCCTTAGGGTTTCGAAACCATCGATCCCGCGTCCCAAGAAACCAGACAATTGATCGTTTCCGGCTTGAGAGTTCCGAGCACTGCGTTTCATATTGCATGAACGCTGTGGGCCCGAAGCCCAATTCATCAGGAGATGCTCCCCCCGCAATGGAAGTAACGATGCAACTAGAAACATTGTGTAAACCTGTGCGTAAAGCAAACAGTAAAAAGCACGGTAGAAGTGAGGATTGTGCCGCGGTGCGAAGACGGCGGCCAGATGCAGATATTGTTAGGTTAGCCTCCATAACGGTCCCGGTGTGACAATAACGGCCGCCGCCTGCGCACCTCGCGACGCCTTCTGAAACGTCGGCTAGCTGGCCCGATGGCGGAATGTCAATATGGAGGTGGCTTTTGGGTGCGCTGGCAGCAGTCGCCCTGGCTTGCCTCCACTCGCCAAGCACATCGCGCAACGGGACAAGAGCTGACCTCACCGCCGGCGACCTGACAATCAACCCGCCGACACATTGAAAGGTGCGGAGAGCTGATACTGATACTGACACTGACACTGAGCGTACGCTTCACAATGGCCGAGGGCGAGCACACCAACATGCTGGATCTCGAGAAGGAGTTAAGCTGTTCGGTACGTGTGTGGCGTTTCAAGGTGTCGAAGTGGGGAGGGAGTAGGGCATGTCCGCAACAACGTCATTCCTAATGTCCGCGCGCAAAAAAATGGCAACGTCCTAGCAAGATATTGCCGGATTTCTGCCCAAGAGATAGGATATCTTGGTGTTGCGGTTGTCCCTCTCCCGGCCCGTCTCCGCTGCTAGGATGCTCCTGCTAACCAGCCGTCTGCCAGATATGTACAGACCTCCTCTACCAGCCGCTCACCCTCCTCGACTGCCTGCACACCTTCTGCGGCGCCTGCCTCAAGGAATGGTTCCAGTTCCAGGCCTCGACTGCCACCTCGATCCACCCGTATACATGCCCGTCATGTCGCGCCTCGGTGCGCACCACGCAGCCGAATGCCACTGTCACTACCCTCCTAGACATGTTTATCAAAGCAAATCCGGCGCGTGGGAAATCAGAGGTGGAGAAGAAGGCAGACCGGGAGAAGTACAAGCCAGGGGACAATGTGCTGCCTAAGCTGAAGAGAAAGGAGGGCGCGGAAGAGGATAGACGACTGATGGAGGAGGTGCAGCAGATGAGTTTGAGGGAGGTGGGCATACCGACTGGCAATTCACTTCTAGAGCCGCCCAGTGGGCGGCGGAGGGAAAGAAGTAGAGACAGGAGTCGGGTTTCAAGATCAAGAGACAGGTCTAATAGCCGACACCCCCCGGAAGCGTCGACCTCGAGAAGAGAGACTGTGCCGCCCAGAGCTGTCGAGCACCAATCGAGTCTGCGGTCATTGCTGAGTGCTTCGGAACTCGATTCTCAAGAGGTGGAGGAGGAGATTATGAGGCAGATCATGGAGGAGGGCTTGTTGGACGGCATAGATCTCAACAATATCGATGTGGATCAAGAAGATGAGATTAGCGAGAGAATAGCTCAGGCATATAGGAGGCGGCAGACAGAACGGGCACGGGAGAGGAGAGAAAGGCGGGAGAGACTCGCAAGAGCAGAACGTATCGGATCGGCTTCGTCTACACCTCCCCAAGAACTCCGCAGCCCTCCGCCTCGCGAAGAGGAGCAGTCGCGTAGGAGACCGCATGGCCGCTCCGAGAGCGGAACTTCCACGCCTCAGAATCCAAACAGACCTCCAGTGTCTCGTCCGGCCATGATTGATGCGGCGAACCAGAGCGCTAGAGCTCATCACAGGAGATCATTGAGCCAAGGGAGCTCAAGATCGGCGAGGAGAGCTGAAAGGCCTACTTCTCTGTTGGTTGCGCCGAACAGACAGGCATCCGTCTCTGCGAATGATTTAGCGGAACGGCCAACAACTTCCACCAACTCACTGCCAGGACGACGACGTCAGTCGGATAATCAGCGGCAGAGCACACTCGAGGAACGACAGCAGTTTAGAAATAGTCTCCAAGCCCACTCATCGTCCAATCCCAACTCGCCGAGGAGGGCGGCTTTCAATTCGGAGAGCCCGTCAAGCAGCGCAGCTCTAGTGGCTTCACCAGTGTCTGCTACTCTGGCTACGCCTCCGACTTCTGCGTTGTCGACTCCACCAACATCGCGCCGGACCACCGATCCAACCGGCGCCAGACAGCCTCGGCCAGCGAACAATGGCACGCCTCCAACTACATCGCCTGCCTTTTCCCGCTCTACGACAGATCCATCTGCAGTCGAGTCTCGTTCGAGACCCATGTCGTTAGCTGTCTTCCCAGAACCCCAGATATCCTGCAATCGGTGTGGGAAGGAAAATATCGAATACGAACTACACTACAATTGTTCTCACTGCGATAGTGGGGCATACAATCTATGCCTAAGCTGTTATCGCATGGGCAAAGGCTGTAAACACTGGTATGGCTTCGGATGGGCAGCAATGCTGCGATATGAACGACAAGCTCCACCTGGCGGCTATGCTCCCAACCACCCACTTCCTCACATTCTTGTTGGCCATCGATACCGGAGACCACTAAGCCTTCTTACTGAGTCTGCATCCATCCCTAACACACTTGTCAGCGATGATGACCCCGCATATCGACTCGAGTCTGGCGTCTTTTGCGACATATGCAATGCCTATGCCAATGCGTGTTACTGGAAGTGTGACACGTGCAATGAAGGCGCGTGGGGCTTTTGCAATGACTGCGTCAATCAAGCTCACCACTGCACTCATCCCCTCTTGCCAATTGCACACAAGGTCAAAGAAAGCACCTCGCTGCTGAACGAACCCACTTCACCTCCCCCGCAACCAAGCTCCCGCGCCGTGCCGCTCTCATTAAGCCTTGCGCCGCTCTCCCACGATCCAGGCCCAAGTACTCCTCCACTGACACCAAAAACTGCCTCCCTGATTCGAGGACCTGGGCTGATCACCATCGCAAACGCCATCTTCCGCCCACTCACCTTCACGACCATATGCAACATCTGCACCTACCCCATCCCACCCTCTCACACGCGCTATCACTGCCCAAAATGTAACCAAGGCGACTACGATATTTGTACGTCGTGCTACCACAAGCTCGTCGCCTCGGGCCGCATCAGCAAAGAAGACGGGATGAACGGGTGGCGGCGCTGCATCCGCGGGCACCGCATGGTAGTCGTTGGCTTCGAGGACCGTGACGGTGGACAAAGAAGAATCGTCGTGAGAGACTTAGTCGGTGGCTTTGCGCTCCGCGAGGAAGAAAGCACCTCAGAACCTCGATCCCCGACGGAACGAGCACCAGCCCCGCACCAGGTCGCCGAGAACTGGAGCTGGCGCGACACAGACGGGAGTATCCACAAATACCAGTCATCCATGAGCTCTCCGGCCCCTCAGTCATCCCACCTCAGCATGTCCTCCCAACGTTATCCGCCAGATGGGGGTGTGGGCTTGAGGATAGTGGCGGTTTGGGCGTACTTCCCTGGTGAGGGCGTAGAAGATGAGTTGGCGTTCCCGAAGCATGCGGAGATCAGGGAGGCCGAGGATATTAATGGAGATTGGTTCTGGGGCGTTTATGCGGGGAGGAAGGGGTTGTTCCCCGGGAATTATGGGAGGGTGGTGGGGGGCGGGACAGAGTGGAGTGGAATGATCTAATGGCAAGGGATGGAGGGAAGAAAGGGCGTACTTGAGATTTTCGAAAAGCAATGAGCACTTCGGTCACAGTTTGTGTGGAGATAGGTTTGATTTTCGAAACTATGAAAATTGGGATCTCAAGATTGATGTTTGCTTGCATGGGCTACATGGTTACATAATAAAGCTGAATGCTGAATGTAATAGTCAAGATAACAGAGAGAAACTGCAAAGATAGTCCAACATGTTTTTGATGACTGAAATTGCTGATGATCCGCATCATGCAAAAGATATGATTCTAACTTTTCACGATCACTGCTCTGCCTTACGCATACCCGAGTCGAACGCTAGCAAGAACATAAATTCCAGTTTTCAGTGTTTTAAGTTGTCATTGAACTAATGTGCATGCCTATTAGAGCAGACAAGGAGAAGAGTGTGGTCTTTTGAAATTGCCAAAATATAAGTTTGTATACGCGGTCTGGTTGTGACAACAAGAGGCAAGAACAGGAAAGACGGAATAGTGCTGAGATATGTGCGCACTGGCGCAACATCTCATCAGTAGAGAATATCGCCACCCAGTCTCAATTGTCATAGCAAATTCCCTCGGCTCCGTATCTGCATCCCTTCTTTCATGCCGCTCCAAATCCTATACCCTTATTTGTACAAATATGCGATTCTTAGTGGCGGAGAAAGCCTGACACACACAAATAGAACGTCCGGTACTCCTTAGACCACACCACAAGATCGCATACCCTTTGCCTTTGAAGGATTTTAGAGAAAAACTTCGTGAACAGTGGTTCTTTAACTCTTGGAACCACAGCAGCATCCAGTCAATCATTTTGGTCTCCTCGAAAGGAAAGTGTAGGTTGTTGAGTAGCAAAGCAAGAGCGTTTGTGCACATTTCCCATAGACCAAAGTGCAAGTCCAAAGGTACTTATAAGTAGAAGAAGAAAGCGTGTCCTACACCATTTGCACAATTGATGGGTCAATTCGCCAGTACATCATCAGTGACGAGAATTATCACACCTAGAAACGCCATTAGCATCACCAGTCCTGCCTTCAACACCAACCCGGAAACACCAACCTAGAAGCTTACTAGCAAATCGATACGTGTATCATCCTTTTTAGCCACCTTGACTTAAAGATACTGCATCGACATCCTCAATACTTCTGTTCAACCAGTAACGCTGACTTCTCTGACTCCGCAGGCAGGTATATAATTGCTATGCGCGCTTCGTGGATGCTCTTCCCTTTATCACACTTCTGACACTGTTAAATCTTCTCAAATATACCCATCAAAAGTTTTGAAATACAATATCAATCACTCATTACCATCACCTCTTTCAAACCGCGTTGACCAACTGAAAATCTACCATCAACTAAAAAGATCACTGCCAGAAACCTCGTTCCACTTTAACTAGATGTTTCCTTCAGCGAAAGAGTAATCATGTCCCGGAGGCGAGGATCTGGAAAGGAAAAGGAAAAAGTCCACACCGAGCTCGACCTTTACGAAGTACTAAAACGTCATGTACAGTGTTCAACCCCAACACACCATTAGATCTGCTACCATATATAATTGACCTCGGTGAGGATGTGCTTGGGCATGAAATCGGAATCGTTCAAAGGGCATACACACGGTAGCAAGGAAAGCCTTTAAAGATGTGTCTAGGAAGGAGTGCTAAGGTTGTGAAGAGTAGGAACGCGAGCTTGCAGCTCACGCTAGACTGCTTTCTAAGAATGTATGGAAATCGAAAGTACAGTTTGCACTGCACACTGAACCTTCGTTTGATCATTCATTAATTCTATGCTGGATATCTCTCGTTTCTCCTGACGAGCGAAGTTTGCTTCGAACATTTCTCTCACTCTTATTTAATCTTCACCCCGCAAGAAACCACCTCCAACAGCCCGCCTTTCCACTTTCCGAAACTGTATCTTCTGCTTCCTTCCTTTCGCAAATTGCTTCTCGACCTGCCGACCCTTCAACCACTTCTCCCTGATATTCTTCGTATCCCGATTGACCTTTGGTGGCAACAGCATGTTCTGCTGCGCAAGCACATGTACATTGAGCGACCCCTTTTTTACATCCTTGATGGGCTTCTCGCCCCGTTCCAAGAACTTGATATGCCGATTCAGCTTTTCCTGTCTCGCCTCCTCAGCGGTCCTACCATGCAGCTTCGGCGGAGGAGTGGGCGGGCGCATGTCTCCTGCAGCCTCGAGAAGGGACTCGGGGAGCAGAGCAGGGAGGTTGTGGATGTCCACATCAAGCGCTTCCTCAGGGAGCTCCAATTCTTCTTCCCGAGCTCGCTTCTTGGCCAGCTTTGCTGCTTTCTTTTCCGCCTTTTTCTGCTTGATGCCCTGCTCTTGTTTGATTCGATCGGCATGCTCCTTTCTCTTCAGCTTTTCCTTCTCTTGCAACGCTTTCTGGGCTCGGAGTGCTTCTTCGTCTGCGGCCTTGGCTTGACGGAGGGCGGATGCGGTCGTCATCTCTTCCGGGGCCTCGTCCGAGTCACTATCGTGTACATCCTCTAGTGCAACAGGTTGTTGGTCCTTGGCATCTATATCCATGGGAATATGCACCTCAGTTGGCTCTTCGCTGCCGAATCGGATGTGTTCCTTCTTGGCCTTCGTGAATGAAGCTGGGGCAGGTTCTTGAGACGCCATAACGGCCTTCTCGCTCCCGATATCTTCTAACACTCTATATGCCGGTGATGCTTTGCCCTTCTCTGGTTTGTTATCCGATTTGGGTGTGGTGGCTGCCTTGCTAGACTTCGAGGACGAAATTGGAGTGGGTTCTTGTGAAGGAATGACGGCCTGGTCGCTCTCGTAAGTCGATGAGGGAATCTCCTCTATAAATTTAGACACGGGTAAAGAAGTTGCAGCTGGTGTTGAGGCATCATCGCCCTTCGATCTTCTCTTCTTCGATTTAGGGGTTGTGGGCACTTCCGACGATTCTTGAGACGTGGTAATGGGTTCCTCGGACTCAACAGCGACCGCATTCTGCTTTTTTGTTCTCTTCTTGCTCGACGGAAAGATTGGTGAGCCTGTCTGCTCCTTTGGTGACGCCAATGCAGTCGCGTTTGCTGAGCTTGCATGAGAATTAGGCGTGTTTACGACAACCATTGGGTTCGTTCGGCGCCGGATAGGCAGTTTATCCTTCTTCGCTGAGGCGGGGCCGTCGTCGCTGACCTGCTCTGCCGTTTCCGCATCGACCTCCACGTCCGCCAACTCAGCACCAATGCCCTTCTCCTCCGTGCCCACAGATCTTCTCCTCTTCTTTGAAGACACAGGCGTATCCCCGGCCTCTAACCCTCGCTTCCCTTTGCGGGGGTCACTGCGCGGCGTCACGTCCGCTCCGCTTCGTGTCAAAACCATGGTGACGTCTAAGCTGTGGGTGTTTGGTGTTGCTTCTCGAGACTCGGCGGGGGGTATCTGGACGGAGGGCGACCGGCTCAGCACTCTTTTGGCGGTATTGAAGACTTTGGCAAACATGTCGGTGCGGGTGCTGCATGGAAATTTTAAGACCGCACGCCAAGAGAAAAGTTCGCCGACGCATTCTGCCGCCACTAGCTTCACCGCCTTGGAATATGAGCTCTCCACCAACTTTGTACATTCCCATTCGACATTTACGACTGCCTTACACTCTCCCAATGTTGCTTCGCCCCATTGTACTTCGGCCAAGGAACCTGCTACTCAAAACTGAGGCCTGCATCTTCTGCCAATCGCGCCAATTTTGGCGACCAGTCCACCGCGTTGCTCTCCAGCATACACCCACCTTCTCCAATTCGGATGAGCGACCCATAAAACGGCCCCAATGGAGACGAGGCTATGCCACGGGAGCCCGCATGACTCCAGCCGAAGTGCGTGTAGAAACCGACAAGCGCAACCGTCAAACATTCTTCAGACTCGTAGCCGGCGAGCGGCTCCTCGCCTCAGGTGATCGCGTCGCAAACCAGATCATTGACGAGGTGCTCACTATGCGGGAGAGAGGAGAGACATTAGACGTGGTCAGGCTAGCCAAGAGTCAGTCACCCTGGCATTCTGTCTGATGGCAGAGGCCTGACACTGATTGAATCTGCAGAGTACAAACTCGACGTAGAAGACATTGCAACCCTCGCCATGTCGACCTACCGAATCCCCGATGTGCAAGATAAAGCTAGGCGGTCTCGAATGCCGCCGAGCATACACAAACCTTTAGCTGCGTTGCTGCTACTAGCTTGCAGCAAGGCCCAAGACCCGCTTGCTCTTCTGCTCATACTTCACTCTGTCCTTCAAAGCACCACCCTTACCAACTCCGAAGCCCGTCAAAAAGCGAAGGATTTTGTCAATCTTTTCAAACCTGCCGATATAGCAGAATGTCGCAAAAGGTTAGAGGCGCTTGCTTCCAAGGACGATCCAGATGCCATGAATTTACTTGGCCAGCTGTTGGAAAATGAGGGTCATCCGCAGCGGGCGAGACTGCTATACGAAAAGGCACTCCCAAAGGTAGACACCAAGCTCGATCGTGCCAGTCCAAAAACGTTGTTTCTGTCCTTAAACCCTGTATGGAACGCTTTGGGATGCCTGCTGCTTAACGACAAGGATTCAAAATCCCGTGAGCAAGCTAGAGCGGCATTCGCAAAAGGCGCATTGGAAGCCGACGATCCGCTCTCGTACTACCATCTTGCATCTTTTGAAAAGGAGAGGAGCGCCAATTGGCTCCAGTATATGAGCAAAGCCGCGGCTTCTGGCCATGCAGAAGCCGCCTATCAGCTCGGGCACTTCTACCTCATCGTGAACTCTGATAGGGGAACGAGCGTCGAGCCTTCATATTTGAAGGATAGAAAGCTTGCAAAACCACTGACATGGCTTACATGGAGAAAAGACAGCCCCAAAGAGCTCGCTGAAGAATGGTTTAAAGTAGCGGCGGGTCGTGGTTACAAACCGGCCATGCTCGAGCTGGTGAACATGTACGAACTAAAAGGGGACAAGGAAAATGCTAAGTCTTCTCTACGGAATATGACCGAGCCCCCGCCAGCCGGCGAGACCGAAGAATGGCCACGGCTGGTCGAGGATGCCAGGAAAAAGCTCAGGGGTTGAGCGTTAACTCACAGCAATATTCCGATGTCACACCGTCCATATTTCTAGATACCCCTAATGATTTCTCAGCTCTGCTCTTCCCCTTCCCCGCAACCCATCTTTTCTCAATGATTACCCCTTCATCCCCTCCACCCCTTTCGAAAACTCTTCACAGCTTGTACAGAATCCAAACGTATTTGCAGCATTGTACTCCCACGCCTTCTGTGCAAATTCGGGACTCGTAGTCCCACATCCGTCGCTCAACAGTACACAATCATACCCCTTACTGAACGCATCTGTCAGCGTCCCGCCCACACACTGATCCGTATTTACACCCGCGAAGAGCAGCGTCCGTATCCCTTCCTTCTCCAAAAATTCCTCACACTCAGTTTTGCCGCCCCACAGACCCGACATGCGGTTTTTATGGATCCAAACATCGGGATTCTTCTCCAACTTGCTTCCTTTTTTGAACTCAGCATCCAGAGGCGCATAGATGGCGGCGTTCCAGGTATCACGCATGAGGAGGCGTCCGGCGTCAATGGTTTTCTTCTCGCCGTTACTACCATCGATCTCCACGCTCCCGCACGATGATCCGAGACCAGAGTACGCCGCTCCCTTCGCCCCGTTTTCCAGCAATACATCGCCACCGCGGAACTTCCTCTCCCCGTACTTGTTCGCCGCGACTAACTTCCCATCCCCTTCCGTTGCCGCAAATCCAAACGCCCTACTAACACCCGCCGGCATGTTCTTCACTTCTTCCTCTGTAAGTCCCCAGTTCAGCCATACAATTCTAATGCCGGCTTTCCTGGCTGCGGGAATGGCGTGTAAAAGGAGTTGATCGCTGGCGCGGTGCCCGGTGGATCCAAGAGGCCGACCGAAGGCAGGGCTGAGAAAGAAGTTCTGCATGTCAATTATGATGAGGGCAGTGGAAGGTGGGGATATTGTGATAGGTTTGGTGGTCGTTTGGATGGTGAGATTTTGAGAAGAGCGGGAAGTGAGGGCGAAGCCGGTGGAGGTGTGGTATGTCCAAGGATGGGAGGAGGGACCGAGAGTAGCTTGGAGGGGCGTGTCTTCCGGCATAGTTAAGATGTTTGGATATGAGGTTGTGAGAATGAATTTCGTGTAAGAAGCTAATGGACAGAGGCTGGTGTGAATAGCTGCTTGTTATGCTAATGAAACCAAGGGCTGTAGAAAAAAAAAATTCCAAGACGCGCTCTAAAAGCGACTATGAAACTGAGCTCTGAGCGACGATATATGTTCATCATAGACGCGGATGCATGGTTCCTGATAAGGACGATCGCTCTGATACTATCGTGTGTTGATAGCGGGGTAATTAGCTTTTCGAGATGCCTATCTTGGTCACTGTCAGGAGCATCTTTTTCCGTACACAGGGAATTCGAATACTCGTTTTAGCATGACTATTCTAAGAGGATTCCGCATTATGTTAGACCTGATACCCATTGCAGTGCTAGTACTACATGTTAGTACTTCTAGGTAGATCAACAAGGACGTTCAAGACGGAGCTATCATCCACTATACGAGCCCTTCTAGGAAATGCAGGAGGGCTCTGCAGGACAGGTGATCATTTGGTATCTTCCTAGAACTGCTCGATACGCTAAATGTTGGGGTTGGATCTTGAGGGTTTGCACTTCGCAGTACAGTAACAGAAGTCTAGGCATAATTCGGCTTAGCGTAGTTTGACGGGTCGGAATCTGGGGAAAGACAATCCCTAGACTCAACTTCATCCTTCCACTTTTTTCCATAAAGCTCTTTCATCTCATCTCCTCTGTTCTCATATTTCTATATGACATGTTCGTGAGACTCTTCAGATAGATGATTCGCCCTGGCACTCCCACTTTAAACCTCTGGGCGACCACTCTGTTCCTTCTCTTCGTCTAAACTACTTCGATAATCTATTTTGGCACGCGGGTAAGGATCGAGTGGCTTGATACACGGCAGATCTCCCGTCAGCAGTACTTGTTCGCTTCGCCCTACGTGCCAGCCATTGACGAATGAATGCTTGAATTTCCACCGTTGCTCATAACGATGGGGGTCTTGGCAACAACTCAAGACTTTTATATTTGACTCCGCTTTCCGGCTCCATGTCTTGCAATCTGCATCCATTTCAGCATTAAGGAACTCAAAATTGGCACCAATCGACGCGCAATGGAGGAGATGGAGACGACCGGCAATTGTCGCCATCATAGAAAGTGCAAGGTGAATGGGATGATCTCTCGAGGGTAGTGTAGAGTCTTATAAGCTGCTCACTGCATCTGCTTGACGGGCTAGAGGTTCAGAACAGCCTCCTGATATATGCGAAAAGCCACATCAAAATGGGTTTCCTAAACCAGGCCGTCCTCTTCCTCGCTACATCGTCTCTCTTCTCCTTCCATGTGGCTGCACAAGATGTATACGATTACATCGTCGTCGGCAGCGGGCCTGGCGGTGGCCCCGTGGCTTCCAACCTCGCGCGAGCAAACTACTCCGTCCTCTTGCTTGAGGCTGGGGATCAGGTAAAGGCCCCGTACCAAAACTCTACCAGGAACACAACGCTAACCATATATAGAGCACGCAAGGCAATTCAGGCCAATACCCACCCCAAATAACATGGGACTTCTTCGTCAAGCACTACAGCGACGAGAAGAAGAACATGATGAACAACCACCTCGTCTGGAAGACCACGGCAGGACGGTACTGGGTCGGCGCCGGAACAGACACGCCGCCTGCCGGGAGCAAGTTCCTGGGAGTATACTATCCGAGGGGAAGCTCGGTCGGAGGGTCCAGTATGATCAATGCGATGTGTACGTGGTTGCCGGCGGACAGCGATTGGAATTACATCAGAGATTTGACGAAGGATGAGAGCTGGAGGTACGTTCTATTCGATGCGTCTACTCTTTCTCAATCCATACTATTCGGATACTTCCAATCTTGGGCGAAGTCAATTAGAAGCTCAACCCTGCCGCCTCTCTCCTGTATCCTGCACACCGCGCAATGTCTATAGAGCTACGATGGCGAGACTAATGTGGACTTTGCAGTGCGGACAACATGCGCAAGATCTTCACCCGCATCGAGAAGAACAACTACCTCCCCAATGGCACTGCGGGCCACGGTTTCGACGGCTACTTCCAAACCAACATGAACAAGCCGACATCCATTGGGCAGCCCGTGCTAGGCATCATCCAAGCCATCGCGGCCAACTTCTCGAAGTCCACCGATGCAAAGGACATCGCCTCCATGATGAGCTCCGACGCCAATTTCCTCGACGCGAAACGCGACTGGACGAATGGAATCTGGGGCCTGCCTACGCATACGAAGGCTAATGGGGATCGGTATAGTTCGAGGGATTACATCACGGACACTATTCAGAAGAAGTTCCCGTTGACGTTGAGCATCAACAGTCTGGCCACGAGAGTCCTCTTCGACAACGGCACTGCATGTGGCGGCACGCCGCGCGCTACAGGCGTCGAATACTTACAGGGAAAGAGTCTGTATAAAGCCGATGCGCGGTACACCGACGCCAATAAGGGAACCAAGATGACGGCGGTTGCAAGAAAAGAAGTCATCATCTCGGGCGGTACCTTCAACACACCCCAACTTCTCATGCTGTCTGGCATCGGGCCCAAAGAGCATCTTGCAGAGTTCAAGATCCCGGTCCTTGTCGATGCGCCAGGCGTGGGGAGGAACATGCAGGACAACCAGGAGATGCCCATTATCGGGCAGGTGACGAGCGCAACGAGCGGCGGCTTCTCGCAGCCCATCATCATGATGACGACGCAGCACTCGCCCGACGGCGAGAGAGACATGTTCGTCATGCAAGGCACCTTCGCGTTCCGCGGCTTCTGGCCCTCGAACCAGACAAACACGGCTTTACCGCAGGATGGCGCAGGCACATACGGCATCTCCATGGTGAAAGCGCATCCGCAGAACAAAGCCGGATATGTAAAACTGCAATCCGCGAATCCCCAGGATACCCCCGAGATCAATTTCAACCACTTCGAGCAGGGCAAGGACATCGATATGGGCGCGATGAAGGATACCATTGCCTGGGCGCGCAACATGTACTCGGCGGCGTCTTCGCGCGGCGTCAGCGTCGCTGCGAAGGAGCCTCCGTGTCCTGAAGGCCCCAATGCACAGGGGTACTGCGGGCAAGCGGACGAAGAATGGATTACGGGGCAGACGTTCGGTCACCATCCTACGAGCACGGCTGCGATAGGGAAAGACGGGGATGCGATGGCGGTGCTGGATGCACGATTTAGGGTTAGGGGTGTAAAGGGGCTGAGGGTTGTCGATGCGAGTGTGTACCCGCGGATTCCGGGCGTCTTTCCAGTCGTGAGCACGTTCATGGTGGGGGAGAAGGGGAGTGACGTTTTGAAGGAGGATGCGGGGCGGGATGTCTGTGCTGCGTAAGGAGGGTTAGGGAAAGTGTTTTGATATGGGAGGAATTGTACATACGCGGCGGCCATGGCAGGAAGAAGAACCTTGACTATTGAGACGTGATTCCAGAAATAAAATCGAAGAACGCTTGTTGAATTTTTATTTCTTTTCAACTGGCCTTTTCGACCGAATTGAATCCAGTCTACTAAAACATACATACCTATATAAAGCACTATGCCCCCGTCATCGCGGACCTCTTGGTCCAGTGACGTAATATACACCATTGTGTGTATACTCCTTCCCATGCATCCATTCCCACCCAACCCAGTCCATTTTCCTAAAAATCCTCACGCTTAGCCGAAAGCGCCATGCCCACACCATATTCTAACAATACCGATGTAAAATCTACAATGTCCACCTCTTTCCTGTCGCACGGAAGCCCATTGGCGCCCCTACGCCTGCCCCAGTGGCTGTCCAAAATTCATCATGGGCTTTTTCAGAAGAACCCCGTCGACGACCTCGACCGAGTTCTCTGACGATCGCCGCGTAGAGCTCTTGTGGATGTTCAGTCCACCGACTTCGACTGGGCTCGAGGCGACGCCGGCCAGGCGACTGGCGCTGTCCTGCTCCTTGGCAATCCTCTCCAGCTCGGCGTTCAAGACGCGCAGCTCAATGCGGTCGGCGGCCCCGTCGCCGGGCTGGGGAGGCAGTGTCAGCGGGCCGCTCAGCACCGCTTCCTGCTCTGGAGTGGACGGCCCGCTGAAGTCGTCCTGGTCTGGCTCGTGGAACGGCGACAGCGAGCGCGGGAAGATGGGCGTGTGGCCGGCATGGAGCGTATTCACAGCGGGCAGCGGGCTCATAATGTTCAGCGTCGGGGGCGGTGACAGCGGGGCCTTGACTGTGGATTCATTCGGCGGGAGCGAGATTCGCGCCACGAGCGGGGGCCGGCCAGTACGTCGGTGGAGGAGTGCCGATGGGATGGTGGGGTTCGAGACGTCCATCTTGAACGCCAGTGTGTTTTCGGCAGTGGGCAATTGCAGCTCCTTGCTGGGCATCTCCTCAGGAGGCGTGCTGGCGTCGGTGTGGTGGGAGAGTACGGCAGGGACGGGCGCTGGGTGCTTGCTTAGGCCCGCGATGACCGTCTGCGTGCTGTTGTGGATGTAGTGCCCCATGATGGCGGAGAGCGTAGGCGTCAACGCTTGGCACAGAGGTCAGACAAGCTGGTGGGAGCTGGGGAGACTACGGACGGAGCCCTACTGAGTGGTTTTCGGGGGCAATGGGAAGAGCCTTCTTTAACTTGCAGCGAGCGACGTCGAAGAAGGGGATTCGGGCGGGCGGAGATAGAGCAATGGGAGTGAAGCGGTGGGCGGAAAAGAATTGTTCCTCATACTACGGTAGCGGTGAATCTAGCGCTGGAGCGCTGGCTCGGGGTGTTTCGCCGGGCGGGCGTGAGAAAACGGTGAATGGAGAGGTGCAAGCCAAGCACTACTGCGTCATCGCTCAGGTACCAACACACCCCCACCCACATGGGCAATCCTTTGCCGATTGTCGCCCAATGCGTCCCGCAGCCATTCGGCGCGAAACACAAAGACGAGCATATGGCTGCGCTCAACCCCGTCCCAAATGCTGCTGTTCTTGGGTGGAGGACGGACCCTGACAGAAACAACCTTTGGAATGCCGGGGTAAAAGCAAACGTGGCTCCCCTCCCCTTCTGCAGGTGCTGGTTCCGCCGCCACGACAGCTGCATGTGTGCGCTTGCGTGCGATGCATCCTATCAACGCCTCTCTCGTGGAGAAGAGGGTTATCCATGGCACAGCAGTCCAGCGCAGCCATAGGGGCTAAATGGGTGGAGCAACACCCAGCTGGCACCTTCTTATTCATCGCCCTGAATTCATCGCTCCAGCTGTTGCGCGTGCAAGCTCCAAAACGTTGTATACACGCCAAGAAGGGTAACTGTTGTGCACTAGGCACCCATTTTAGACTACCCTACCCATGCCAAAGCAAAGCACCTCCCTGGAGGCTCTCCTCCCAACCAATGCAAACTCGGTCCTAAAAGCAGTCCACCGCCCAACCCAACACCAAACGCCTGGTAAGCTCTCGGAGACGCATATATACAGGGAAGCCATGTTGAAGCTTGGATTAGCCCATGTAACCAACCCCTCCGCTCATTATCCGCCTTCACCACCCACTCAAAAGCCCTCCATGCTCCCCAAAATCTCCATCGAATCATCCGCGTCGTCCATCGCCCCAACCTCCAAATCAATGTCCTCTTTCAAGTCTACCTCTCCGTTGATCAACGCCCGCTTCTCCTCCTCTTCTAGCTCCGCCTTCTCCGCCGACGATATACGCACGCTGAGTGGCCGACTCTTCATATAGCTCTCGAGATAGCTGGCCCCGAGCGAGGAAGGGTAGCCGTAGCTGCCCGCCTGGTCCAGGTCGTCGACGCCAGAGCCGTCGATGCCGCCAACGTACGTGCTGAAGTCTTCTTCTTCGGCTTCGGAAATATCGGCCTGGTTGGCGTAGATGGGGGCCTTGGAGGCATGCTGCGGAATGATGGCTTCTGGCCGGGGTGGAGACGGATCCAGGAAGCTTCGCGTGGCTGTCTGTGGAGGCTCGTATTCAAGGCTTGGGGGTGATTCCGAGATGGTGTGCCCAGTGTGCTTGGTAGGTGATGTGCTCGGAAGCGGTGACGGAAGAGCGATGCTGTGATGCACGGGGTCCTGGTGTTCATGATGCACGTATGTATCGAGAGGAGAAATAAGCCGCGGATCTATCGAGTCTTCGAGGGAGGTGGTCGAAGTGGAGTTGGTTGATGCTGTAGTTTCGGTGGGGGACGTAAGAGGGGGTTCCGCGATGCTATCTGCAGGGAGGACGATCTGGTCATCGATGACCAAGCTCACTCGTTTCCGCCTCGCTCGCGGGTTGCTCGTATGTCGGAGCGAGGACTTCTTGACAGCTGCGCGTTTCGACTTCTTGGCCACGTCCGGCTTCTTGTTTTCCTTGGAACTCCCGCCCGTTACAGCACCCTCTCCGCGCTCCATCAGATCGTCGCTGGCCTTGCTCCTCGATCTACGACTCTCTTTTCCCTTCTCGGCATCTCTCGAGGGCGAACCTGGGTCGGAAGGGGGAGGTGGATGAACTGCGCCGGAATTCTCGTCCTCGACAGGCCGCCGCTTCTCCTTTTTCTTCTTGGTCGGCGAGGTACCAGCGTCCAGCAGCGGGAGGAAAATGGGCGTAACCAGCCCACACAGCTCTTTTTCGCGTTTGTGGACACGTGTGTGCTTGGTCCGTTTGGCTGTGTCGCTCGGCCCAAGCTCCCTCGCGTCGGCGGGTGACTCTGCTGGTTGAGACGACGAAGCGAGATCCGGCGGAGAATTTGCGCTCGTCGGCCGGTTCAACGTCTTGAGGTCGCTGTCTCGCGCAGATGCGGCGCGTTCCATTGAACGGTACTCCTCTAGGAGCTAACCCAATTAGTTCTATCACGGCTCGGTTACTGGTAGCGGCATGCGGTACCTCTCGCTCATACTTTCGCAGCTCCTCCTGCTTGCGCCGTCTGTAGTTGTTGATGTCGTCCTCGAGCCGCTGTTTTTTGGACTCGATGCTGCGGGTCAGCTCTTCCAATTGGGCGGGCGAGAAGTCGGGGACCTCGGCCAAATGCGCGCAGGACTGAAGCATTTACCGTGATGGTACGTGTGTTCGGGCGCAGCGAATGGGGGATCCGGCCTTAAGTATACACGTCGCGGACACACTTGCGGACAAACTCGCGGAGGCACTTGCGCTCGGTAGCAGCAGGCAGACGAAGCTGTGCTGCAGCGTGTCAGCCGTCTGTTATTTAAAGGGTCTAGGCTGCCGTGAGGCGATTGCGGCGACTGGGTAATGTACCTCGTCTGGTGAAGCCGAGTGTCACGCGGTGGCTCGAGAGTCACTAAGCTCGGCAGCTGAACGGAGGAATGACTGTGGGGAAGGCGCGGCGCAGGCAATTGCGATGGCAGAGGCTGGAGGACCGCCGCAGCGAGGACGAAGGAGCTGAGGGAGGGCAGGCGGCAAACTCTGCTGCTCACAAGTAGCGGTCGAGGGGCACACCATGCCGCCAGAATGGTGTTGTATTCTAGCCCGAAGGGCTCGCAAGCAACAGGCCGGAACGGTTGCCCGCGGGCAACCGAGGCGGATAGTGGGGCATCTCTGAAGATTGCAAAGACGAGATTGCCGACTGCAGCGCCAGACCATCAAACTCCAACAAAACAAGCTCATGCTAGGCTCGATTCGGATCGTCCCCCCAACCATTGTCTCTCTCACCGACGCACTCAGATAGCGACACGACACGACACGACACCCAGGCACTCCTGCAGCATGAGCCACACGCGCACCCATAATCACCACCATCACTATCAGCACGAGGACATCCATCCTCCCCTCCGCCCTAATCCTATCATTCCACCACCCACTCCGCCCTCGCATCAGCGGCTAAACGCTGCTTCACATGCATCCCCAAAGCCCCCAACCATAGCTTACCTACTGTGTGCGTGCGTGTGTGTACACTACTGTAGCGGGTTGTCCCAAAAGCGCCCATCCGGGCGCTTGCCGCTGCACCGATCTGCGTCCGCCCTATCGCGCCATCGCGCGAACGCATCCCGTGCAGCACTGTTGATTGCAACCCATCTATCCAGGTCCTGGTTTGCGCCATGTGTCCCTGCCAAGTGTGTTGAGTGTGCATGTTCAGACTCCCTGTTCCTCACGCGGGATGCTGTGCTACGTGGAGTTCATTTATATGCCCGGAGATGGGCACTGTGGGTGTGATAAAAGAACGATTAGCGTAAAAATGTCATTCTATGACCAAGACATATATATATCCCACTAAACGCCAACTATAGCATGGAGATATGTCTTATAGGAGGGCATGGAACCGCCCTGGTGGACACATGAGCTGTCCCCGTAGTGCCCTTTTCTCATTCTAGCCACTTCTCGTGGAGCCCCTCTACAAAGGCAAGGTCGACATTGACAAAGCTCCGCCAGAAATCAATCTCGAGCCTCCAGGGCCTCGTCTGGACAGCCCACGTCACCCCCTCCGCCAGCCTCCTCAGGTCCTTCGCGTCTTTGCCCATGACCACGAGCAGGTCTTTCGCGACCATCACTTGTGAGCCGAAAATGTTCTTGTATGGCTCCAGCCTCAGCGACAATTGCTGGTGAATGGAAAACTCAGAGTACGGCATGTCCTTGGGTATGAAGCGGAAGTACCATGCTCGGCCTCGGTCGTCAAGAAACGAGCACATGTCGCGCTTCTCGATGCCGAGCATCAGAGGGTAGAAGTGTGGTGCTGACCAGGTTCTTAGAAGCGCGAATCGCGCCCCGGCATGCTGCTCGGAAAATCGACCTAACTTTCGGAGAATAAACTTTCGATCGAACTGGGTCGGGTCCGCCAGATGCGAGACAATGTGCGCCAAAGGAATACCAATGCGGTAATCGATGTACATATCCATTTTCTCCTGGGGACGATTCGGTTCCGCTTTCGCGGTCACAACGCCTGAAGCTTGACCGGAGTACGAGCTGCAGATGATGCCAGCTCGAAACACTATGTATGCGTGAGTTACGGTCGAAATACCACTGAAATGAAGTGTAGCACGTACATTGTATGACTGTCGGACGAATGGCCTTGCGCCACTCCGCAGGATAGATATCGTCAACCACTCCGCCGACCGTTCGTCCGTGGGCCTCCAGCAACTGATCCCAGTCCTTCCAGAACTCCTTGGGCATTGTCTTGTTGCTCAGATGAGTCCGTCGGTCGGGGATGTGCCGTGCTCGTTCGGCTTGGTCAAAAAGTTTCGAATCCTTGAATAGTTGTCCTTCCTGCGATTCGAGGAAGGCCTCTGCATCAAAAAATAGTGCTATGGCAGCATATGCTTCGAAAGCGTCGTTCACTATGCGTCGTTCCACGGTGAATTGAGGTGCCATACGCATGAACTTGCAGAGCTCAAAGGGGCCTGGGGTAACCTTGGTCATCACAAAGTCGTCCATTTTGCTCACCATAGCCTGCATTTCCAAATATTTTGCGCGCGCCCCGGGTTCTTGATCTGCCATGTGCCAGCCAAACTTGAAGACTTTTCAAGTATTAGTATGTGGTGAGAGTGGTTTTTTAGGATGGTATACTTACTTTTGGACTTCTCCCGATCGATATGCCTAATAAAGTCTTCGTGTAGTGCATCATGGTCTGAACTGTATATCTTCTGACTCATCATGCTCAACCGCAACGTTGCCATGAAGTCGGCCTCATGGCTCCGGATACTCACAGGAATATTGGTTGCAAGGGACGGGTTTTGAAGGATGGGGAGGAAATAGTCTGGTTCTTGCGTCATAGAGAAAACTTTCGACTTGAACTGTTTGCTGAGTACTTCCAGTGCCTTCTCTGCGTTGCCTTGTTCAGCTTTGGCAATGAAGTCGAAGCCGTGGTCGTCCTTGATATCCATCTCGGAAGACTCGTCTGATTCCCAATCCTCATCGCCGTCATCAGTGTCGAGCTCGTCCAACTCTGAGTCTGTCGAGTATTCGTCGCCTGTGTCGGCATCTTTCGCAAATTTCCTAAGGTTCAACATTGGCCTTCTCTCGAACATGTCCATGGCGCTTGGATTCTCCCTGAATAGATTGTCCTTCATCTCTCCAGTCGCTTCTTCGGGGAAGAGAATTGCGTCTTCCAATTCGTCGGCTTCAGTATACTTGTACGTGTCATCTAGACCCTCTCGCGCTTCCCCGGTATTAGGTGACCATTGGACTGCTCTTGCGGTTGTACTGAGATTGGCCCAGATGCTCAAATTTTCTTCTCCAGGTTTGATGGTGCGAACTCTCTCTGTCTTCGGATCCTTGAGGATCGTTTTCAAGATGGAGCTACCAGCACCGAACATGTCTTCGAGAGTGCGAACTCGCAAAGCTCGCGCCAGAATCTGTATTTATTAGTGCTTTTATTTTTTAAGGAATGGTGGATCACTCACTTCTTCGAGTTTCCGCTGTAGTATGCCATAGGTTCTACCTGCGTTCGCATCCCAAATGTACACGTCGTAGTACTCGTCGAAGGAGAAATGGAATTTCCGGATTCTGTCCATCTCTTCAAAGAAAGATGGACCAACTTCGAGCTTGACCTGGAAATCATTTCTCGAAGCCCGACCCCAGCCGCTCTTCTCGCGGATGAGCCACAGCTCATCCTCAGGTGGTTTAATGAGTATACGGCCTGTTTTGCGGTCTCGGACCAAAGCACGAACTTCCCACGTCTCCATGGACAGATATTGGATGAATCGACGACTTACAGGGTCATCACGTTTAATATGCCCGCAAATAAAATTCCTCATCTCAAAGACCTCGTGAGAGCGACGAGCCATTCCACGACTTCCAGTCTGGAAGTAGTGTGTGACTCGGTCGGCCTTGTCGCTCAGAAAATATGGAATGAACCCCTACACATATTAGATGAATGAATGCTGGTAGTAGCTGAGTGTATATACCAGCTGCAGCAATTGCTGCCTCATCATATCTCCAATGAAGATGGTCCACTTCGATGCAGGAAAGTAATGATAGACGCAAAGCAGGTTGAGCTCGAAAAATTCATTGAACTGATGATTTGTTAAAGATCGAACGAAATCTAGAGAGCCGAGTTAAACGGGAAGACTTACGTTACGGCAGAGCTCCACGGCCTAGCGAACAGTTAGCAAATTATTGATCGAATCTACAGCTAAGGCTTACATCATAGAGGTCAGAGTCCTTGGCAATGATCGAGAAATGGAACCATCCACCCCTGTTCAAGGCCTTCTCGCTGGGATAATTGTACATGTGCCGCCCGCTATTGCTATCAGTAAAGATACATGAAACATATTCCCATGTTCACGTCTCTAGGCGAACACTTGAGGATCTAACACAAAGGCCCTTCTGGAATATTTGGCGGCCTTAATACGACTGAGTTGATACTTTTGCCGGGCGGCTGAAATTGGTTGTAGTGCAACACTTCTATATTCGCTCGGCATAGGAAAGAATGAGTTCACTTACCAGATCTTAATCTGCATTTTTTTCCGCTCGTAGTCACTTTCGTTGGTAATTTTTCCAAAATCCAATGGTCCTTCGGCCTCATCCGAGCCAAAGAGATCTTTCGGCTTAAAGCGCTTCTGACCTGCTGCCTTCTCGCGCTTGGTTTGGTACTTTTCTGGCATTCGAGACCGATCGCGGAATTTAAGTTCATAATTGTCAGACTTTCGTCCCTTCTTGGCCGTCTTTTGGGGCTCTTCTTCTTCATTAGTCTCCTTGGTATCCTCATCCTCATCCTCCTCGCTCTCTCCTCTTATGAAATCAGCGCAAGCATCTCGAACATCCTGGAGGTTTGGGCGTTCTAATTTCAGAGATAAGTCCCGCAAATGCTCCTGTGTAACTTGATCGTTCGCCAAAAACTCTTCGATGCTGTTTGCTTCTAGTGCAATGGGAAGTAGAGAGGCATGTGACAGGAGAAGTCGACAGAAGAGAAGATGCTTGACCTCAGCGACTTCTTCTAGTAATTGATCGATCTCATCGTCCGGAAGGGGAGGTGACTGAGCATCAATGCCCATCTTACTCTCAGATCCAGCAAAATACCATCCAGTTGGCCGTTCGTATTTGACTGGTTTGCGGAGTCGTTCTCGCATTTGCACCTTGGTCTCCATTTCAATGGACTTAACCTCTCGTCTATCGGCGTCAAGTTTGGACGGACCGGCTAATTTCCTCTCGTCGGCATTGGCCTTCTTTGCTCTCTTCTTCGCACTCTTGGAAAGAGGCTTATCAGATTGCTCGACTTCGGTTGCAACAGATTTTTCTGCAGCAACTCCGGAATTGCTATTTGCCGTCTCTGTAACATCTTGATCTTTGATCATGAGAAAGTACTTGATGAGATCGACGTAGTTGTCCCTCTCGTAGCCGAACACGTCTTGTACAGGGTCCCATTCGTCTTCCTCTGACATCTCAGACAACCGCTGATGGTATGTCTCCTCCAGAAACTCTTCTTCGCGTTTCTTGTCTTCTCTAGCTTTCAGCTCCTGTTGATGACGATCAACCTCCTTTTGATGTCGCTTGAACAGCAGAGCCTCAAGTTTGACTTTTCGACTCTCGTTCTCACGATTCTTCTCCTCTTCTTCGTGGCATTGCTTTACCCAATCAAACCATTTCTGCTGCTGGTACATCACCTGTGCACCTCGCTTGCCAAGTTTCTCCAAAGCTCTAGCCATAATATGCTTCTCATTTTGTAGCTTCGTGAGGTACTTTTCGTGACCGTAGTCATTGTCAATAGCGAAGAAATGGGAATGATGAAGCTTCCGTCCTCGGATAACCTTTTCGATAAGGTTGTGCCTTCGAAACAAATAGTCATGTAGCTCGCGAAGAACGGCTTCATCTTTCACATCCTTGAAGTCCTGCACGACTATAGATGTCTTACTTGTCGCAAGGTACGGCGGTAGTGCCTCGGACAATTTGTCGAGTTCTGCGTTGCGCTTCTTGTAACCAAGATACAGGGCTACAATTCCGTCAGTAAACGCGTATAGCTTCTAAGAAAAAGAGCCACGTGCCTTGGCATTGTCGTGAATGGAATCCACACAATCGTCCATCGGCAGATGTCGCAGGCTTATCGCATGCGGTGAGGCCTGATAGATCGGACAGGAGTCTAGCTCGGCATACTGCCATTTTGAATCTAAGGGGACCCAGACGATTCCGTCTGGATTGGCAGGGAGCCCGTGTTTTGATGGCAGCACTGTGCGTTTTCGGCTCCGGTAGGATGGATAGCTAAGCGAATAAAAGAGTTCTGCGTGCCGTTATGTGATGTTGGAAAGTGCGAGACGGCAGTGGCTGAAAATAACGATCTTTTCAATAGCATTGGCCAAAATGATAACAGTGAAGTGACTATAGATATGTGGACGGATGAGTGAGGTTGAAAGGTGGGGGAGGGGTGAGGCTGGATCAAGGTTTGGTCTGAAACGCTAGCCAAATCGCGAGCTCCCGTGATATCGCATGGAGCGTGCGGTGATCCCTCACCGAGGCTCCCAGGTTGCTTTATAGCATCGAACAGGGCCCACGCATAGTTAAGTAATGTTTCAAACCACAGCTGTATCTCACTGCGTATTGTCACTTCCAAAATAAATAGTGCTAGCAGATCTATAGAATATTAAGTGAACCTTGCATCTGGGTTAGACCTTCCCAGATCTAGAATCAGCCGTCTAGATAAACAATTACTCTACAGTAGCCCAATATAGTACGTGCTACCCTGTGTAAAAAGGAGCCACACACCATTCAAATAGATGAGGACCTAAAGCAACAAGACTAGCTTTGTTCTCTAGAGCCTTATTGTATCCGCCAGCAGGGCTGTCACCATCTGTTAAACTTTATCCTGGAGTCATCCCTATTATTTTCTTTGGAGGTTGAGAAAATGCAGTGTTTGACGGCATGTTGTGGGACATGATATTTGAATGAGACGCATGTCTTTGATTAGTGGCGTCTTGTTCTACCTAATCATCTACGCACTCTGACTGATGCCAAAGTCGACATCAAGTTCCTGGCATACCACGCGTTTCTGACACCAACCGCTTGGAGCAAGTGGCAGCCGTTAGCCCTAAATGCAAGTGATAGGCTTCCATATCCCAGATAGCAGGGAATAGTATGAAGGCTCAATAGTGCCCCATTCGATTGAAACGGTTAATCGACCTTTCCAATTCATAACTATATCCCAAGCATAGGCAAAGACGGAAAGGGAGGCCGTTATTTGCACTAGCTCCATTTCATCAAAAGTACTAACGGTTTACATCCCCTAATAGTCTTTCTTCGTCTTTTGTACCCCAGTCTCAATCGTCTTTCTCTTCTTCTGCTGCCTTCGCCCCCTCCTCCGCCTTTTTCTTGTCCTCGTATTTCTGTTTCTTCTCTAACAGCTTCTGGAGATTCTTTGCGCCATTGAATACGCCCCCTGTTTTTACCTCGCAGGCCGCGCATGTAGGGTCTTTGCGATACCTCTTTAGAGCACAGGACTCACAGAAGTAGTGCCCGCATTTTGTGATAATCGGGTTCTTGTATGACTGCTTGCATATAATGCATGCAAAAGGTATCTTCTCTAATATAGCCAAGTCGAAGCCGTCATCATCTTTGTCCTTGGCGTCTCGATTCGCTGATGCGATCACAGTTCCTGCCTGTTTCTTTCCTTTCGTTGACACTTCCCAGTCTCGGTCCAGCTTCCATCCCGCTGCATAGTCTTCACGAGCGTGCAAGAACTTGCACCCATCGCCAAAACCGCAATAACCAGTCTGCTTGTAGTCCTTGCACACATCTGGCGTGTAGTCTGTGACGGTGACTGTCCGAATGTTCGTTGAAGCTTTCATCGGGCCAACCTGGTGGTTCGGCGCGTCGGGATTTTTCTCGATAAGAGGTTTCGCTCGCGTCTTGCCAAGGAGGTTCTTGGTGCTCAAGGCGTCTTCCGCATTCTCATCGTACCAGTTGCTCTGTTTGGTAGCATCGGTGCTGGCTTCTATCTTCGCAGTCCGATCGGCTTCGTACTTCGTGGTTCCTTCGTAGGAAATTTTCGCCTTCTGGTCCGCGGTGGATGCTTTTAGAGTATTTCCATGGGTCTTCCGCCTCTTCACCACACGCCCGTCATCGCCTTCTGCTTCTGAACCGGATGAGGAGTCAGAGTCGGACGGCGGTGGCGGCGCAGCTTTGCGCACTACGCCCTTGGGAGCACGCTTCTTGAAATTCACGACTGGGCCGTCCATTTCGAGTGTGGCGTGGTGTTGTAGAAAGGGATGAGGAGGTTGCGCGAGGTTAGAAGTTGAATGTTCAACATCGAAAGTTCTCGCCACAGATGTGGCTGAGAATCCAGATCACGTGGCAGTAGGTCGCTTTGTCATTGCTCAATTTGTCACCACGATCTATCCCCCTCAACATTTGAGATGAGGGGATGAACGATACAAAGGCATCAGGTCAATGGATACTCTAAAGCATAGTGGTTGCCTGTAGTCTATACTATCATCTCCAAGCTCGACGTTGAAGCAGTTCCTGGAAGGATGAATTTAGTTTCACTCGGTTATTCAGATTTGCCAGCTAGACTTTAACACCTCCCTGACACTCGAGTGGCAGCATGATCAGGGAGTCTGCCCCTTTCCGGTGTTTTTGGTTAATTTCATCGTGTTGTTGTTCGATCGTATGCACCGCGTCTCCACCCAATCGCAACACATGAACACGCTCACCTTTCATCTCGAAGCGTGCATTGCATGGTTACTAGAATAGCGTGTTTGGTGCGTCCGATAGCCATCTGTGTTTTGCAATCGCCAGCTCTATACGGAGGCTTCTGAGCCAATTGTTCGCTCATTGTCACAGTTGTTGTTTGCTGGGCGCGAGATCCCCGGCTGCAAATCTGCGCACGGCCGCTCACCTTCATGCAAAACAACTCTTCCTCGCTCTCCACTCCCGTTGCCGCCGCCTCCTGCCATCTGCCCATCCGGTGTTTCCTCCTTGTCTCTGTCAAGCGCTGTCTCGATGATGCGCATTAATCCGACTGCTCTTGTGTAACGAAAACGCGTGTTGCTCATCAGCGGCTTCGTGGTGGTGTGTTGCCGATCTCCTCGCCTGCACAACTAACTGGCCTTCCGACGTCCTCCAGTCGCGCGTATTCTAGCGTCTTGACAGAGTGAAACAGACAATCACTTTCATCACTAATAATTTCCTGGCGTGCGACACGCGCTTCCCTTCTCCTTCGTTCCCTCGGTGGTCTCACGTAGAGGCATTTTCCGCGCCTCGCGTGCTCGTCTGCCCACCGGCCTCGGACTTCCGGCTGTCCATCCACTACAGTCGAATCGAGAGCAAGGGACAATACTGGGTGATGAGGTACTGAGCGACCGCAGCAGTGGAACTACAGATGGCAACAGCAAACCCTCCACCTGGCGCGTACGCCTTGGAGGACCACTACGGCTCTGATCCCTTTCTTACCAGCCCACACGATGCTCAGAGGCAGCGATACTCTGCCTTCGATAATTCACAATTCTCCTTGTATCTTAGTGGATCTCCGGCACAGGCTAAGCGGGCGTTACAAGCACACTTGTCGGAGACAACACGCAGGCTGCAGGAGACTTCCCACTTGGGCAACGCGCTCGTGCAGCAAAGAAAGGAGTTGGAGGAAAAGTT
This sequence comes from Beverwykella pulmonaria, assembly GCA_001599595.1. NCBI lineage: Eukaryota > Fungi > Ascomycota > Dothideomycetes > Pleosporales > Melanommataceae > Beverwykella > Beverwykella pulmonaria. The sequence goes on along the minus strand of BCHH01000012.1, from coordinate 978,268 downwards.
GAAAGAGGTCGAGACACAGCAGGAGGATGATGACATTGGACCAGAGCTGCGCCAGAGGCTGGCCGAGCTCGAGAAGGAGTTCAACGAGGTGGGCAGGGAAACAACACGGGCCTTTCTCCCCAAGTCAAGAGTTCCAAGCGGCGAGGTGGATACCGCAGCTGGTGCTTCAGTGTATTCCAGTGAAGCTCATCACTCTCCCTCCAAAGTCAGTGTTCCGTCCCGAAAACAGAGGAACCAACAGCCCAGTCGGATAAACGACATTACCCTTGCGACCGAGATATCTACCTCTCTGCTCTCACAATTGAGGGACCTGCAGAGTGTTCTTCTTGACAAAGATGAGGCACTCAAAGCCGCCAACCTGGACCGGTCACAGCTAGAGATTGAAGTTGAAGGGCTGTCACAGCGTCTCCGTACTATCGATGAGAGCGAGTCCCGGCTTAAAGACGTCAATTGGAATCTAGAAACTCAGGTCCGCGAGTTCGAAGCTCTCACAAAAGCGGCTACAGACAAGGAGCACCGTCTGAACCACAATCTCAACCTCGCCAAGTCCGAGAAGTCCACGTTGGAACGCGAACTCGAGGAACTGAAGCAATTACATGCCAAGCTCAATGAGGACCATAGTACTTCAACAAAGCACCACGAGACGGAGCTGTCCAGTCTGCGGCGTAATGTCATCATGGCCGAAACGGAAAGGGGTGCCCTGCAACGCAAAATAGACGACCTCGCATCTCAGAATCAGGAGCTTGCCCGAGCTGTTGCTTATCGCATGAGGGCTGAGGAGCAAGGCTTTGCCGGTGATACATCCCCAGATGATGGCGGCGAGGAGGGTGACACTATAACTCCAGAACACTCACCTCCCCCGTCCCCTAGCAAAGCTACCCCTCGCCATGGTCAACTCGAATCCGAAACACTCAAGCATTCACTTCACCATGCACATCGTATGATCCAGCAACTCAAGAACAACATTCACCGTGAGAAGACGGAGAAGATTGAACTTAAGAGAATGCTGCAAGACGCTAGGGATGAGCTTGAATCGAATCGGACAGCCAACGGGCCCAGCAGCGCAAAGAAGGGAAGGAAGAACGACAAGGACGTGTTCAAGAAGCCCGCAAGGCCAGATCGTCTCGGGGCGCTGAGAAATGGTAGCCAGGAGATCATGATGGATGATGACTGGGAGGAGCACGACGCACTGCAGGACACGCCAAGCAAACGGTCGCGGCAAGTTGATGTGGTTCCTGGAGCGTTCCCCAGTGGATTTAGTTCCGCCGCTGAAACAAGCACCAACGAAGGCTTCGAGACTGCCAATGACAATGACACCTCTGACGCCTTTGAGACGGCCAATGAGCGTGAAGGCAACCAGACCGAAACCGACGCTTTCCAGACTGGGGCGGAAACTTTGGACGGCGATAGCGCCTCTGATCTGACTGAGACTGAAGGAGGCCCAGCAACAAGCACCATCCGGGGCCAGAAGCCATCTTCACTTGCCATTAGCAATCGCAATGCCTACGAGAGTACAGCCTCGACATCAGGTGATGATAGCGACGACATGGATATCAAGACGCCTATTCAGGCACAACATCCTCGCTACAGACTCAAGCTTCGGCAAGGAGGCTATCGCCGGTCAACCCCTCGACTTAATGAAGAGATGTTTGAAAGTACTCCTCCAGCTGCCAGAGACTCACCTGCCAGCTTTGCAAGCAACAGTAACAACAGCACCCCTGCTCAAGGCAAGAGTCTCTTCGCGGAGCTTGGTTCTTTCAGCGAAAGCGAAGATGGCAGTGCTGCTGACGGTACACCAAGTCGATCCAGTCTATTGTCGCCAGATTCGTCGCCTGAAGTGTTCAGGAAATCCTCGGTAGGCAGATCGCCTCTCCAGTCGTTTGTCGCTCCCAAGCCAGTGATGATCAGTTCAGGTATGATGACGGAGCCATGGTCGCCTGCTTCCTCGGTACTCTTAGATATGTCATCAATCTCAACGCAAGACACAAAGCCAGTGTCTCCCGTCGTACAGAAAGCTTCTCCACCAGCCCTGGGTGTCTCTACACTGTTCACGCAAGGAACAGTGCCCCAATCTCCGTCACCGACCGCGCTTCAGATATCAGCAGTGTCAGCACAGGACACAGAACCAGTTGCGCCAGTCATCGAGAAGATTGCTCTGCCATCCCTCAGCAAGTCGTCTATTGCCCATCAGACAACTTCGCCTAGGGAGCCGGTCATCGAGAAGATTGCTATACCATCCCTCAGCAAGTCATCTATTGCACATCAGACAACTTCGCCTAGGGAGCCGGTCGTCGAGAAGATTGTTCTGCCATCCCTCAGCAAGTCGTCTATTACACATCAGACAACTTCGCCTAGGGAGCCGGTCGTCGAGAAAAGGATTCCACCATCTTTCAACATGTCGTCGATTACACATCAAACCACAGAGCCGAGAGAGCCAGTTGTCGATAAGGTCATTCCTCCATCTCTCAATATCTCATGTATCTCACACCAAGCAACCGAGCCTAGGGACCTAGTTGTGCCATTTGTCGAGAAAGTGGCTATGCCATCTCTCAACATGTCATCCATTGCGCATCAGACGACCGAGCCTCTGGAGTCTTCTATGCCCAAGCGTCTTCCCCATGCACCGTTGCTTATGTCTTCAATCTCCACACAAGCGACAGCTCCCACGGAGCCATCAAAGGTCATCTCGGATGCTCAACAGCCCAAGGGAGCACCCTTGCTTGTTTCGTCTCTTTCTCATCAGATGATAGAGCCTGTGGAGCCTCAAAAGCCGGCACCGTTACAGTTTTCTAGTCTGTTTTCTCAGACAACGGAGCCATTGGAGGTGCCTAAGCCAGCACAATCACAATTTTCCGTGCTCTCGTCTCAAGCCACAGAGCCCGTGGAGGCGCCCAAACCGATACCTTCGCGATTCTCCCCGCTCTCCTTCCAGATTACTGAACCTGTCCATACGCCCAAGCGAACATTGTTACGGGTTTCTTTACTCTCTTCCCAGGCTACTGAGCCTGTGAAACCACAGAGGCATACATTATCTCATATGCCGGCTATCACTGTGCACAACACGCAGCCAATCGAGCCAGTTACGGCACCGCGACCTGAGCACCGTTTCTCAAATGTGACGGTTTTGCAAGACACTCAGCCGGAATCTCCAACGCTGCCGGCGTTCTTACCTAGTCCCAGCAGACCCTCGACCGCCAGTCGCGTGCGTGCTGCTAACTTGATCTTCTCGCCTATTGTGTCTCAGGAGACAGAACCCTATACACCGTCAAGACCGGTAACTGCGCAAAGATCAGTACCCGTTTTGATGTCTACTTCAGGAGCCTCCGTTCAGACTAGTGATCACACATCAGAAGCTGGCGGACTTGGGTACTTCGGCTCTGCTCCCTGGAACAAATCCGGCTCAGAAGATTCCTCTGCTATCAGCAGAGATGTACGCATGCCTCTCCCGCCCATCCCCACGAATGCTATGCAGTCTGAACGCGGTCTGGATAGCAGATCCTCCTCGCCTGTAAAGAGGTCACGAACCGCAATGGCTGATGAAGGCACCCAAACCATGGTATCCGCGGACCAAATCGACAAGCTACTAGCGGCGAGGAGTCAGCGGAACTCTGGTACCGTTGCTGCTGCGGGTATAGACAAACGTATGTCCCCACCAGCATCGCCAAGGAGGAATTCAAATGAGCCTATGCGTGCTCCAAGGCGTCCTGGCAGTTCTTCAAGTATACGGTCTCGTGGGACATCTCCACCCCCCCTTCCTCCAGACCATAAACAGGTTATTGCTGCCGCTGCACTCAAGACACCGCCACTCCCTGGAGTTGCTCCCACTATCCCTGGCGCAATGGGCCCACCTGCGATGCCAGCGTCTGCATACAAAAAAAGACCACAGACACCGACAATCAAGACGAATGTTACTGTTTCAACTCCGAAGACGGGAGGCACAACGCCTCGTCCGCGCCACTCAATACAACGCAGCGAGGGTGCTCGAAGTGGCGCCTCTTCTCCTATCACTCGTCGATCCTCAGTGTCGTCGTTCGGTTCAGAAATTGATCATCGATTCAATGGAGTAGTGCCTTTTGGCCAAAGCGGCTTCGATCCTAACACCACGGATCCGCGCATGATCCAAGCAATCACGCAAACTATGATTGGCGAATTTCTATGGAAATACACGCGGAAGGCTGGGCGCGAAGGCATGTCAGAGAATCGCCATCGTCGGTTCTTCTGGGTTCATCCATATACGAGAACATTGTACTGGAGTGAACAAGACCCTGCAACCGCTGGGAGAGTACAGCTAAAGGCGAAGAGCGTGGCAATTGATACTGTCCAAGAGATTACTGATGACAACGCCTTCCCTCCGGGACTTCACCACAAGAGTCTTTTGGTCGTAACGCCTGGGCGGACAATCAAATTTACTGCACCCACCAGTCAGCGGCATGAAACTTGGTTCAACTCACTCTCGTATTTACTTCGTCCGGAAGGACAACAACAAGAGCAGGACGAAGCGGATGAGATCCAGAATGAGTTCAACGCGGGGGGTTACCGCAGCACGTCCCGGCAAACTGCTCGATCAAGAGTGGGATCTTACATGAGCGAAAGGTCTTCCCCTCACCACGCGCAGATTCCTACACTCCGGCATTCAACAGTCACACAACATCAGGCCTCTTCAACAGAACCAAGGCAAGGTTCAATGTCAAGACTCAGTAGTTTCATCAGACCATCGTCGGCGCTCCGGGCGTCTTTCTCCAGCAGACGAAGTCAGACACATATGAGCACCGCGGATTCAGCTGCGTCCGAACAGGCAGAAATTCAACCACAATCAAATGATGACCTCACACGTAGAATAGTAGAAGCCAGTCAGCGAGATGAGTTCCGTCTGGAGATGGAGAACGTGAGAGCTTGTTGCGATGGTAAGTTTGCTTTAAATCAACTGATAAAATTGACCGGAACTAATTTTATGAATCAGGCAAGCATGATGTCGGCCAACTCCACATGCATTCTGTCAAGGACCGACACAAGAGCTACAACTCCAACTCTGGGCCATCACAACCTACCTCCATGAGCTCGCGGTCACACTCTCGTGCTAGTGGTCGCAACAGCCAAGCCGGTGGTCGTTAGCCTCTCCACTTTGTCCTCTCCTGAAATATTCTTTTCACCTCTGCATATTTGTTGGCTGCGCCATATCCAAATAGTCATCTGACTGACAGTTTTGAAATTTTTTTAATCGCGGGTACCCATCATTTGAAGCAACCCTCCTCTCCTTTGTCTCTTAGTCTTAATATCTCGGTATTTGGACATTCTCTCCTGGTTTATGTTCGATTAAGAAGTCCAAATTGGACCGTCCAGAACAGTCTAAAGGATCTTTGGGCTTGGCGTTCGACGGTGAAGAATTTGGTGAGCGATCTTGTTAGCAAGCTCGACTGTGGCTGGAGCTAGAACACTGAGACGACCTCGCAGCCCTGCGCATAACGACTCTCCTTATCTTTTCTTTCTGTACTCCTCTCAACAACTCTTTCCTAAGCAACTCTTCCACCACCCTACTAAACACCTTGCGGATTCCCTTGTTGTCTGTCTTTTTTTAGCATCTTGTTTTGAGGTATCGTTCGGAGAACAGGCCAGTGTAGTAATATGTTTTCGGCTGTATGCAGGTGATTGTTGGCCGTCTCAAGGGAGCGGCATGAATGAAAGAAAGGTCTAAATTGCGAATGCTGTGTACCCCTACCCTAGATGTGACGCGTGAAGTAATCAAACTGCCACGCCACCTTTGTAGCACTGTCGACACCAGCTTTTTTTTTGGAGGGCAGGCAAAGGGCTTGTGTGCAAAGGTTCTTCTGGTACTGATACGATGCAGCAGTGTAAATTTAACCTCATCGTTTTACCATCGTACTTGAGCGGCGTAGGTAGCCAAAGACCTTTGGCAACGAGTGAAGACAGCATTAACAAAAAAAAGGTGAAGAAACGCATGAATCCGCCTCCTGAATGCGGATATGAGTGCTAAGCTGTCTATCCGAAAACGGTTAGTCAAAGTGAAACAGGATCGCCAAGCACTATTCTGCCCCGCCTTACCGCCATCGCCCTAGCTTCCCAAAACACCAAACTTTCGCTCTGGCCCAACGCGTCGTCGCTACTTCGTTGTGTCTCCAACGTTATCTCCCCCGTGCGCTCCTTCGACGCCCACCCATCCCCCATTCCTGTTTCCCTTCTGCGACTGCGGGCAGCTTCTCCCTTTGACACTTATCTGTTTATTGAGGCGCATCCCCTGCTTAATACTTTTACATCCCCGATCGATTGCAGTCGCGACGGGTGCCGAAGCCCGATTTTTCCACGGGCCTCATCTACGAAACCAACTCAAGCACACTCCACGAAACGAATAAAGCACAACCGCAACCATGGCGCGCAACAGCGAAAAAGCGCACTCGATGCTCTTCCGCTTCCGCGCAGCGCAAGCCGCCGAACAAGGCATCCTCGACATCTCGCGGACGCGCCGCCCCAAACTCATAACCTCCATAACATCGATCCCGACATGCGAAAAATGGCGCGGCCAGGTCCTCAAAGAGATCTCTCGAAAAGTGACAAAGATCCAAGACCTGGCTCTCTCAGATTTCCAAATCAGGGATCTGAACGATGAGATCAATAAGCTGATGCGCGAGAAGCACATGTGGGAGCACCAGATTAGAGGGCTGGGCGGCCCGAATTATATGAGAGGGGGGAGAGTCCTAGACGAGGAGGGACGCGAGGTGCCAGGTGGTGGGAAGGGGTACAAGTACTTTGGGCGCGCGCGCGAACTGCCTGGTGTGAAGGAACTGTTTGAGCGACAGGTGCGACCGGAGGATGAGAAGAACAAGGGCGAAGATAAAAGGAGCGAGTTGCGGCAGCGCGTGGATGCAGGGTACTACGGATATAACCTCGATGAGGAAGATGGCACACTGTTGGCGTACGAGCGCGCGAAGGAGAAGGAGGCTTGGGATGACTTTATAGTGCTGGGTGACGAGATTGGAGAGAGCAAAGGGAAGAAGGAGAAGGAGTGGGTCGAGCTACCTGGCGATGCAGGCGATGGGCAGAGGTGGAGGGTGCCAACGCTCGAGGAGGTGAATGAGGAGTTAATGGAGCGGAGGAAGAAAAAGTTGCTAGAGAAGCTAGGTTAAGGGACCGAGATGTATCGACTATCGCCTTCGACGGCTTTTCTTTGGCGCCGCTTTGGAGGCTTGGGGCTTGGCTTGGGGTAGAATCCGATATGGGGAGAGAGTGTGCACCATGTTGCATTCATATCATCCATCCAGAAGTGTAAAAAATTGGGAAAGGGTTGGGCAGTTTGATACCCAGAAGCCCCTTGTACATCACAACATACAGACATCATACCGGCGCGGACTCGGAGTCATGGCAGACCGAAACGTCTCATTGAGTGTGTAACAAAAGTCACATCATACCATAGCAAGAATGCAAACAAGACACCATTACAAGAATCTTCACTTCCCTCATTGTGATGAGTTATTACTCCGGTATGTCTAGGAAGAGGTCAAAACGATCTAGCTAGTCTTGCCAAATCCCCTCAGGCAGATACAGAAGGACTTTGCAAAGCGAGCGTGATCCTCTGTGCCCCTTCCCAGAATTACCTGTGTTGGTGCTTGCTCGATTTATGTGAGAATTACTGGAAGGACTCACGCAGCGGCGAGTCCGCGAGCCAGGAAAATTGTATCAGAGCGTTCGAACCTGTGATATGATTCTGTCTATGGTATTCAGTTTTTTATACACCGGCCGTCCATCTCCTCCATCTAATCATCATTATCCCAGTTGCCCTGCTGTGCCTTTCCAGGCATCTTCGGACCACCAGCCTGCCTCGCGACAATAATCTGATCAACGCTCAACACCGTCCTTGCAGCTTCAGTCGCCAGCTTGATAGCCCAGCTTTTCGAGACCCAGAGATCCAGAATGCCCTCATCCTTAGCATCGAGCGTGCCGGTGCCGTCCTCGTTCTCAATGTCCACGCCCACTGTCCACTCGTCGTCGCTACGGCCTTTTTGTGCGGCGTGGGCTGTGTACAATTTACTCAGCACTTCGGTAGCGTCTAGGCCAGCGCTCTCGGCCAGCGTGCGCGGGATGACTTCGAATGCCTCACCGTATTTCCTGATAGAGTATTGGGAGAGGCCGGGGGTCTTGTCTGCAAGGGTAGTAAGGCGTTCGATAAGCTGCATTTCTGTCGCTCCGGCTCCCGGGACAAGTCGCGGGTCACGAGTAATGGCTTTGACAACATTGACGCCATCATCGATAGCACGCTCAACGTCGTCCAGGTGGTTCTGCGTGGCTCCTCGGAGCACGAGTGTCGCAGTTCGTGTCTGTTCGTTCTCTTGCCTGAAGACGGTCACGCGGTCGCCGCCAATCTCTAGGGTCTCGACAATATCGATGCTACCCATTTCGTCGGGCATGGGCGCACCGAGACGGGCGAGTGGTGTGGCACCAACCACACGGCATAATCGGCGGAGTTCGAATTTGGAAAGGACCTTGATGACGAGGATATTGTAGCGGTTGAGGTAGTGCAGTGCGAGCTCTCCGAGAGTGGATCCGGCGACAACGACACGGAGGCCAGAGTCGTGGAGCTCTTTGATGATGTTCTCAATCTGATGTTCCTCGCCCTTGGTGAAATCCATCATCTCCTTCGCATTGTGCAGTAGGACCGTTCCTTTCGTCTCCGTCTGGCTAATATCCACTGGACATGAGAAGACGCCGACCTTTGCCTTCTGCACCTTCTTGATTGTGCCCTCGGGTTCCCGCGCAAAGACCATACCCTTGACAACCTTGCTCTGCTCTAGGCTGCCGCCCATGATCTTGACGACGCGGATGTTGTCTACGTTGAAGTTTTCCGGGTTCTTGGGGAGAACGGCCAGCACAGCTTCGGCGACCAGATCGGCGAGGAAGTCTTCGTTGCCGGACTGCTTCGCAGCTACGACGGTGCGGATCGCTTTGCTGAGTTCCTCTTGTGACCTAATGTCCTCGACCTTGTCGACTACCAGTTCTGTGTATAGTGTTAGTATCCCAATTCTCAGCCGAAAATTACACTGCCACATACCCTCTAGAAACTTCAACGCCGCGTTCTGTGCCTTCTCATACCCCAACACAATGTCACTCGTCTTGAGCCCCATTCTCAGCAACTGCTCTGCTTTCTTCAACAGCTCGCCTGCCAATACAATGACCAAGTTAGTTGCATCGCCCATCTCCGCCTCTTGTTGCTGGCTGGCCATAACGAGCAGCTTCGCCGCGGGGTGCACAACTTCTAACTCTCGTAGTATTGTGGCGGCGTCTGAAGTCAGGATCATTTTCTGGAGATGGTTTATGACAATCTTGTTACGTCCATAGGGCCCGAGGGAGGTCTGGACAGTCTGGGCGATTGTGCGGCAGGCATCGATGTTACGAAGTACGGCGCCATCCTCGGAGTCGTAGCTGTTGTAAGTTGGTTAACTGCTTGCATGTACACTCTGAAAGTAGAACTCTTGCGTACTGTTGATAGCCTTGTTTGAAGAGGCCGGAATTTGGTGCGTTGGGTATTGAGAGAGACATGTTGGCGGAGGTGGGGTATGTGTTTTGTGGTGCCTGCAAGCTTTCTTCAAAACTTCCCAAGTTCAACGCGTAAATTTGGCTTGGCGTCGGCGAAAGTCGACGCCGATCAGTAGCAGTACCAGAACGCGATTCAGGGTGTGGAATACAATCGGCTGGACGCTTTTAATTCCATCATCAACTGGTTCAGTGCAGATGTATTCATTCTCTACTTTTCATCGTTTACTACGCATGGCCACTTCGGTGCGAACAGTTCAGGCATCTAACGAAATAGGGAATGAATCGTAGTCAAAAGGCAGAAGTGTCAATATAGCTCCGCTATGTACCATCGTATCTGCTAGAAGAGCTTTTACATTGTATCTCTAATGTGCTGGTCAAGAGCTCAAAAATGGGAACACACCCGCAGGCCTCAGGAATGGCTCCTATACACCGGCAGAAAATTGGGTGGGTGTCTACTCCCAGTACACAGCATCTTACATATAAACAAAAGCGCGTGGCATAGTACTAGAACTTCCAATACCGTCGACTCTAGTCGGCACACGAAAACTACAAGCTTAAGTGCATGTGGGCAAAATCTATCTAGCCGTACACCTTGGAATGATGAAGGTACCGCTAGCGAAAAAGACTGCTCATAATTTCCTCTAGGCCTCAATAATGACCAACCATCGCATCGAGTATTTAGGGAGGTTGGGGATAAGGAAGGGCCATAATTTGGTGATGTGTGAGGTTCGCGATGAGTTTTATATGCGCTTGATCAGTACCTTGGCGCGCTAAGCCGAATCCACTCCCGCCGGACGATTTCCGAATCTTTTCAACCAGAGCATGTTGATGCATACGACAACGCAAGTACTAATACGACATGAATGCAGGGCAGCAAACCACAAGGCGACTGGCCTCAAGGGCGGGTGAGTCTTCTAATTGGACCTTTTCAAGAATTGTTGTTGACGAGCGAAGGCCAATACGTCTGCCGCCCGTGTAGAGACACCCTCTCCCGCAACACCTACTCCACCGCCGCCGCAGCAGTTCAAATAGACAACCAACCCCTCCAACATATCCATGCCGTGGCCTCGGCATCTCCACAGACCTCATATACCGTCAATGCCGGCGTCGTACTTTCACGCCCACCTCTAATAACGCGCGACCTACATCCTTTCGAATCAGCCTTCTTCCTCTACCAACGCCGTCTCAATGAGCGTCTCGCACTCCCATTCACACGATACTTTTACATCAAGAAGAATACACCTGCAGACATAGAATGGAAAAGGAAGCTAAGGCAGCGGCTGACACCCGCTCGAGATATTGGACGGTACAAGGGTTATGGGGATGAGGCGTGGAATGACGAGGCGCTAATTGGAGCACCGGAGAGCGATGTCCAATGGCAGGTAGAGAGGTTACTGGAAGATGCTGAGCAGACAGGGAAGGAGGTCGAGACTGAAGTCGAGCGCAAAAATGAAGGCGGCGAGAAAGATGAAAAGGCCGTTGCGCCCACGACGGTAGGAGGAAAGGTTGTAGAGCACGAGACGTTTGAGCGGCCAATGCCAAGAATCACCGAGGCGGACTTGAAAGGCGACTTGAAGAGTCTGAATCGCCAGCTGCAGAGGACGCTATATTTAGTTGTGAAAGACAAGAGCGGACAGTGGATGTTCCCACAGGACAAGATGACTCGGGAGAGTCTGCACACTGTATGTCTTCGCCTCTCATTACTGGTATACAACGTAGAACTAACATATTACAGGCAGCAGAGCGCATCATTGTCCAGTCCGGTGGCATCAACATGAACACATGGGTTGTCGGTCGGGTCCCCATCGGCCACCACCAATACGACTTCCCGCAAAAGGTCCTTGAAGCCTCACCCAATCCCAACGAGCTCGGCTACAAGACTTTCTTCATGAAAGCTCGCATCATGGCTGGACAGGCGAACCTAAAAGAGAACAAGCTTGGTCTGGAGGACTTTAAGTGGCTGACAAGAGAAGAGATTGAGAAGGAAGTCCGAAAGGATTACTGGAGAGCAGTGAAGAACATGTTGGCTGATCGGTAAATGTACGAAATGGACATCGCTTAGATAGCGTTCTGTAGACACACTGTACAATAATAACTTCAATCGTACTCGCAGCTTGTCGTGTTCTAAGCGATACATTATACTTTCTTCCACTATCCCCAATTCTCCAAATAAAGTATTCTAGCGAGGTTATTCCTCCGTGAGTAACTTACTAAACACCTCATTACTAATGCACTTCGTATTGCGTTCACTTCTTCGCTGCCATGACCCAGGGAGTCCTTGTATCCAACGGGCTTCAACACTTCTTTTCGTCCTATTGACCCTTGTATAACATGAAATTGAAGATTTCATGGTTAGCACCGAACAAGATCCGCGTTATCTCCATTGCATAATCATTGATGTTATTAATCATCTCTGCGAACCTTAAAGCTTCACGTGTTTACAAATATACTTCAGGCGTGCATTCCTATTCCTAATCAAAAGACGGATAACTATCCGCAGCTCTTGGCAGGGAACAAATACATACTTAAGAGCTAGAGCATTCTACCTTCTTTAAATACTCAGTATCAAGCTTCCAAATCCCAATTACGACATTAGAGCACTGGGTGATTACATTTGTACTCAATTAGCACGCCTTCTCTTTCCGTCACCATGAGCAATAAAGCAGCCTTCATTACAGCCCCAAAGGCTACACCTTTGGAGGTTCGCGACTCGGAAATGCCTACCGCTGGACCCAACCAGGTTGTGATTAAGAACCACGCTGTTGCCGTCAATCCCGTGGACTGTAAGTCGTTACCTTCATTTTCAGTCCAAAGAATCAGACATTGATAAAAAGTAGGGAAAATTCAAGAATATGGTACGGATCCCCAATCCCGAAATAATTCGATGAATCGACGAGGTGATGGAGTACTAATTCAAACTTTCAAACAGGTATCTTCCTCCAGAAATATCCCAACGTGCTTGGCACGGATGTCGCCGGTGAGATCTACGAAGTCGGACAGGGCGTCACGCAGTTCAAGAAAGGGGACCGGGTTATGGGGTAAATACTCCTCCTAACTCCAATGCTCCCAAGTCAATACTAACACCCCGCCCAGTCATGCCTTCTCTCTGGTAACAAACGACCCCCAAGATGGTGGCTTCCAGCGCTACACGCGCTGCAACGCGCTCGCCGTGTCCAAAATCCCCTCATCGCTGTCCTACACCTCCGCCGCCGTTCTACCCCTCTCAATCTCTACGGCCTCAGCTTGCCTCTTCAAGAAAGAGACGCTGGCCCTACCCCTCCCGTCCTCCACATCCCCAGCTCAGACAAAGAAATCTGTACTGGTATGGGGCGGCTCAAGTTCTGTCGGCGCGACCGCTATCCAGCTCGCTGTCGGCGCAGGCGTAAAAGTCATATCTGTGGCTTCGAAGCGTAACCTGCAGAACGTAAAAGACCTCGGTGCCAGTGAAGTGTTCGACTACAGTAGCTCCACCGTGGCTCAGGATATCGTATCTGCCCTCGAAGGTACTGAGTTCGCGGGCGTATGCGACTGCATTGGCACTTCCGACGCAGTGGCCGCTTGGACACCTGTATTCGAAAAGCTGGGCGGAAAGTATGGCTCCGTGATGCCAAATGCCGAGGGTTTACCCAAAGGTATCGAGGGGAGTTCTGTGTTTGCGCCCAGTGTCGCGCTTGGAGATCGATATGTGGGCGAGGCCGTATGGGCGAAGTGGGTGCCGGAGGCTTTGGAGCAAGGAACGTTTAAGGCTAAGCCGGAACCAACTGTCATTGAAGGGGGTTTGGAGAAGATTCAGGAGGGGGTCAGTACATTGAAGAAGGGGATTAGCTTTGGGAAGATTGTCATTGCTTTATAGATGTGAGATACGTGAGATACTCTATTTATTTACTCCTAGTTCTCCATCTATGGAAAACAACGTAAATGCTTCTAGAAGTATCTCTACGATGCTGTTAAAGGCATGCGAGCCGATGTAAGTTTTCGTAGGGCAACACTAATCTTCTTACCCTCTGTATAAATCTGCTTCACATTCTTCGTATTCTCCTCGGGCGAAAGAATATGCAGTACTCGCCTATAAGTGGACATTGCAAAAGACTACCAATAAAAAATAATTGACGAGGTTCTACACGTGCATCCAAATCTAAAACGAATGATTGTGCTGGGGATACAGAGATGAATTTATTGCTTAAGGTGTTTTAAATGAACAAGATACTGGTCACGCAGAAACGGCTAGTATGAAAGGCTGACGGCTTAAAACGCGATGGGATGAGTAGAACTTGCGGTTCAAGAATAGCTCAAGTCGAAATGGATTAGAGGAGCAAACGAAAACAATAAAAATGAATACAAAGAACAATGCTAGGTTCGTTGAAAGAAGATCGCTATGCAAAATAATACCCTTGTCTGGACCTAAACCCTAATTGTCTATAAAATTGGTACCCAGAATCGAAAAAGAGAACCAACCCGCACCAACAGGCGCATGGAAAAAAATCTGATCAACCTTTTTCCAAACCCAGCCTAAAAAAATGTTGTGAGAAATGAATAGCCCCAAAACCATATCCCTGTAAACCCAAAACCCAGTCGCTAACCCATGAACAAAGCTGGAATCTTCGCTTACGCGAGGGACGCCCTAAAATCCTTCACAATGCAGGTACCAACAAACACCGCGGACTTCGTACACATTCTCAAATCTACGGCAGTTTGGTGTTGACACCTGGGGCGAGAGCGCGCCCAGCGCGCCAGCTCCACGCCTCCATCATGCGGCCGCCCTGGCATGGCGTGAACTCAGAGGAGCAGTCAGTGTAGTCCATAAAGTTTTTCACGTTATCCTTGATGCCGGGCGTGCATGACTCCTTAGCTCCTGCTGTGCAAGAGTTGAAGTCGCCGGGGATGGTCATCACGCCGCGGCCGGGTTCGGCCTGGGGAACGGTGTCGTCGCACCCGTCGGTGCCTGCGCATCCGCCTTCGAAGACGTGGGGGAGACCGAGCCAGTGACCGACTGTAGAAAGTTTGTTAGTGATTGGGATCTAGGAATCAAGAATGGAGTGAACTTACTTTCGTGCGTCAATGTTCCACCGGTGGCGGATCGGCCGTCCTTGATGCCAACGAAGCAACCATCGTTATCGAGTGTAGCTTGGTCGACTGGCCCGCCGGCGGGATCAGTGGGGAAGAAGCAGAATCCCGCCTGTTCGCCCTCGACCAAGTACATGTTGAGAGCTGCATAGTCTCCCTTGCGAACCGCAGCCGTCTTTTCCGCCCTCATGTTGTCGGCATTGGCAGCCCAGTCTGCGTTGAAGTAGTACACTGTTCCAACGTCGACAAATTGGAAACCCCAGGGTGCGAAGTTCTTGTTGATAAGGTCACGCTGCACTTGGAGAGATGGGCCGTAGTCTTCGGTTGGGGGAGCTGCTGTCATGATGTGTGTGTACATGTTGACCAAGATGGTGTCGCGTTTTCCTAGGCTGTTGAGATTGCGGCGGGCTTGTATGTTGGTGATGTTTGGGGATTTGAGATTGTATTCGTCATTTTTGCAGAATGCGAGGACAGCGGCAGGGCCAATAACACCCAGAGCGAAGATTGAGAACTTCATAGTGAAAGCGAAGTGAAGAGTAAAAAAGGAATGGGTATCTCAAGTGGGAGTTTTGGTTTGGAACTCTATTGGAAAGCGACAGTTGGAAGTGATAGTAGGATGAGAGCTGGTGTGATGGTGAGAAAATACTTAGAAGAAACTACTAACCTATATACAATTGACCATTGTCACCACGACGGAGATGAGATGCGGCTCAATCTTGGCATGGCCCTTGGAGATCGTCGGTGGTGGCCCGGAAACAAGGCATCCAGCACCCATGGACATCCTTGCTCTATTTCAAGGTCGGCGGAGTCGAAAAGCGCAGTAAGAACAAGCGAATGTAGACGTTAGAAAGAGAAATCATGTAAGCAGAAGGATAGAGTTAAATTATGCTTATGGCGGAAGGATGCAGCAACGTACGATTTGGGGCGTTTACCATTTACCTACGAAATAGTCCAACTGATCTGCGCTCAGAGGTTAGATCCTGGATTAAAATAGAGAGGCATCTAACCCAAAATCTGATTTCGTGCTATTGGGGTTGGAAGAGTCGGGTTAGGCGCACCAATCATTACAGCCTTGTCACCGACCATAGCTTTTGTAGTAAAAGGTCGAGGATGCAGTGTAATACGCTCACAAATGCTACGTTCGGAATAGTCCTAATATATCGTAGTTCGCCGACATGATATTGAAATCATTTTGTGATTGAATCGTGGATGAAAAATTGTTCAGCGGTGGGTTGATTTCTGGGCAGCTATCGATGAACTTGCGTGCCGCTACCCACGAACCGCTTCCAGTGAAACATGCTCCCTCGTGGGACACATGATATGACAGTAAAAGGCTGAATGTGCCATCCGTTCTTCATTCTCTCGTAGCAATGAACTAAAGGGCTATAACTAGGCAGGATTCAAGTCAATTTATCCAGTGTGTCCTGAAATGAGCAGCGATGCAGCCAAGGAGAATTCGCAATAAGAAAACAACCACCTATGTCCCTGCGCAAACATCGACGGTGTATGCCTGATACTTCGAGCCGGGTTGCTGTTTATCGGGATCTGGGCGAACAGAAGGGAAACACTTGGCTTTAAGCGTGATTGGGTCTGTAGGGTAAGAGGCCTCAAGTCCGACTCGGAAATCGAGATTTAGGGATGATACGGACTGTGACGGAATTGCCTTAAAACAATGTTCCGAGCATCGTCATGTTTCTTGCGGGTATCGTGGTTTGCCGAGTGTCGCTATGCCACTCGGGGCGCCTAATTGCGCAAATAGAGCTTCTTTCGAACGAACGAGGATGGCCGGTGGTGAAGAGGAGCGCGTCAAAAGGGTTAATCGATGTGAAGTGAGGTTGGGGGCCGAACCTTGGCGGAGGCTGAAGTGGCTGTGGTGGCGCAGTTGGTCTGTTCCGGGGGCTACCCCTGATAACTTATTGCAATACAGTAAGAATGTTGTAAATAAGGTCATGAAGATAAAGTCTAGCCTGACATTTCAACAACGAAGAAGTAATTGAAAAAAGTTTTAACTTAAACCATCTTTGAAATACGCAGGCTACACTGCGTTTTCGTTCTACTCCAAGCTTTTACATAACCCAGAGCTTGTAAAACTCAGAAAGAGGTGCTCTACAGATGCCTCAATTATTGAATTCTATACTAATAGTAAGGACCTAAGAAACCGCACGACTGCTCTTACAAGATGCCAGATACATCCATGCAATAGGCTATACAACTCCCAAAAACCCTCCAATAGCACAACTTTTCCCAAAAGTACTCCACGTCCTTTCAAAGCTTCCTATGTGCGCCCCTGCTTTCCTACACGTCTAGAAGTTCCTTCAAACTATTCACTCATCTGTCAATTGCCTCATCATTTTTAATGCTATTGGAAAAATGCACCAATTCATTACTCTTGTGCCATGCTCCTCACTGGTACCCAGGCCCCTCCCCATCCTTCCAATCCCTAATTCTGTCGGTCCTCCATTTGCATACCCGTTGAGCCAATGCTGCGGCAAAAATTGTACGTTTCCCCTAAACTCTTCCTCATTAATGGCATGTTCCATGACGCTGTGCTTGGTGTTCCCTAGCTTCACAATTGGCTTGTAGTAACGGAAGGCAAGTATTGTATTGAAAAACTCAACGGCCCCGCTATTTATGGGCAGGTGACATGCGCCCATGTTGATGCCATGGACTAAGAAATGCCGGAGGTAGTATGTCGAAAGATCAGCGAACCTTAGACAGATGAGTATAAAGAAAAGAAACGAAAAGCTTCCACTGCCAACACAGCGGGTCTAAAGAAAAAAAAATTCATTAGTAGCAGTAGTACTATCAGGCCGGCGTCCGGCAAATATACATCATAGCGCTTATACGATTGCACATTCTTGTCAGTCATAAGAGATGCTTGTCCAAGTATATGGTATCTAGTACTTGATGGAGAACTTGAAAGGTGAAAACATGTGTCTTCTATGTGAAGTAAGTATAGCTGATATAATATATGACGGACTAATTAGTCAGTGGCAACAACCACCGGACAGTATGGTGTCCTAAGCTTACAAATTCCTAGCTCGTTCTATAGTAAATAACCATCTTTGAATCTTTTAGAAAGGCTCTGCAAAGGATCTCTAACGCCTGATCAAGATTGTGAGCACATCTTGAACCCTTTCGGAATTTCTTTGTGTGGTTAGAGACTGCTCAGCTCGTTCTCTACTTTTTTTTAATCAGCTTCAGCAGACCAAGAGTCATGGAGAATCGGGACAAACTTGCTTTACTAAGAATAAAAGAGAATTGTCTATCTCCTTGTGAAAGCGGTACAGTCTTGCTTCAGCTCTTTGCAAGATCCTTTTGCAGTTTGGCTTCACTTGCTTGGGGAGGTCTTCATCCATGCACCCGCGACACGTTCGGCCGTCCGTGAGATGGAACGTTCCAACCTTGAGCGTCACCATGATTTCTCGAAGTTCATTAATATCTTTCAATCTGCAGCTACTTTGCGCTACAGGCATTTGGGCATGTTATGAGAGCCTCGGCAAAGCCAAGCCTGAAGGATCAGACTAACAGCGATTTATCGACATCACATGATTCAATCACGTGTCTGTCCCACGGTCTCACAACGTCTAAGAATCCCAACCCAGGAATGAGAAGATAAGACACGGTCTGGAGCTACGTACTCTGCTAAATAATGTAAACATAACAGCTCGTTGTACAAGGTGCGGCAAGGTCTGCAGTCTGTCACTCCACATTTGTGGCTAGACGTCGAACGCGAAATACGATAATGTTACGGTTATATCACGTGCATTACTATATCACGTGCCATTGTACTATCTATATATAGGGGTCCTCTCGCCCAACCTTCTCTGACACACAGAGAGCTCAATTCACCTCATTTTAACTCCAACAGATAAACATTAGTCGACTGTTTGCAGAGTAGAACTAAGGAGTTGAAAATGTAACGGGGTGGATCGTATTCATATAAACAGCTCGTATTCGTATCGACTACATATGCGCAGCTGAATACTGAACACAACTTATCATCGAGAAATCCCCTTGCGTGTGAAGATTGCAAGGCAGCAAGGAGATGCTCAGATGTATATTTCAGACTTCGAAGTGGCCTACTCTTAAAAGTACACTAAAAAGCATGCTCCCATTATGAAGATCCTGAGGAAACGCGACATGTGTAGCGAAAGGCGGGTCAAATTATGGACACCGCTCTACCATAGCCTAGTCAATGACTAAGACTGTGTTTAAGTTTATTTTTCGTCCGCAATGCGAAACATCCGAAGTTGGAGCTATTTTGCTAAGAGTACGCGAAACACCTCCAGCTTACAGAAATTTAATACTAGGTGTAGTAGTAGAGTCGCATAGTCAAAGGCAAGAAGTTAATTTATATCACGTGACTCACCTAATCTGCAGTTAAACGCAGTCTCACTGCTAAGGACCTGCATTGCCTCCCTATGCACAATGCGCAAAAAAAGACTAATCAAGGATGTTTTAGGCCCTCTTGTCAAAGACAAGATCTGTAGAGGACCTAAGGAGAAGCCGTGGTGGGGGAGAGATAGGTCCTTCAAAGTTGTGAGGTAAAAGGCTTGTAACAAGGCAAGTCGCTTACAAAGGACTACCAAATTACCTCAGACCCTCTGGAGAGATTCGCTCATTCGGTAATAATACAATAAATACGGCGCTAGTACGATTAGCGGCACTTGGCAATACGGATGAGTACGGATCTCTCCAGAGGGTCTGATCAATGAGATAAAACGTACGTACCTTTCAAGTCACCCGAATTGTCCATAGCTGTAATTCAATTACTTCCAGCAAGCTCAATTGACTGACTGTGAAGCTCTCGTGACATTATCGGCCGTGAGACCACCACAACGCCACAAAGCCACAGCAGCATTTATTTTGAACTTTACGCTCGCCAATCTTACCCAAGTAGGGCTTCAGTATGATAATGAGGTCGCTAGCGTCGTAAAAGCAAAGAGTCAACTCAGACTCGGTTGAAGGACGTGCAACGAGAGTGCTACCATACACAGATTATACATTGTTCGCGGCAATAACACTCTCGTGTAGAATAACAATCCTCCTGTAATGTGATCCTGCATCAAGATTCAAGCCATACCAAGGGAAAAGGGATGCATAGCAAATGCAGTTCACTTCTCCAAAAACCCATCCGAAGCCTAATGCCCAATTCTTCGCTTGTTTCCTCCACGCCAAGAAAGCGTCTTGTAATTTCACGAGGTCTTCCGATACACGAACGATTTTGCCAAAAGGAAACCTTCTTTCGACCTGACAGCAGGCTGCGGCTCTTGTCTGTGACCGGTGTCCTCCAACTCAGTGGCGTATAAAAGCGAACTCCCATGATAAACGACTATGAAGGATGAGAAAGCCCATGTCTCGTTCTCTGTCCTTCTGAGCATTGGCTTTACTTATTGAATTTAACACAAATCTTTTGTCTTAGCACCCACCGGTAGACACCTCGTTGGCTGCCATGTCCTATCAAGACAGATATTTCAACGGGCTAGCCCAATATCAACCTCCGAATGAATTCACTAATCGTGACAGTGGCACTTCGACACATGCCGACCAATACATCGTCCCAAACAATGTACCTGGCTGGCCAGAACATCCTACACGTCTCGAGGTTTCGATATCTTGTAGACTTCTCCGCGTATTTCCAGACTTATTGCTTGTGCTACTTTCTCTTGGATTTGTCGGTCAGTATCCGTACTCCTAAAAAACTCGTCCATTCTAATCATATGATAGGCCTTGGGGTGCTGATCATCTTGATGAAGGATACCACGCAGACAGATTGGTATTTCAGCAACACAGTCTTTCAAGTCAGCAAAATTGCTCCTACAATATGGCCTTTAGTTTTTGCAGCCACAATTGGCGGTTTGTTGAAGTCGGTAGCGCATAGAAATTTGGAGAAGGGTGCTTCGCTTGGTGTGAGTTGATTTTTACATATAACTTAACATTGCTAACACTAGTTTCAGTCCTTAGAGCAATTAATCGGAAGTCAGACAGTCTTCGGGGCTCTGAAATCTGCATTCACTCTACGACTGTACGGCGTAACGACACTGTTTCTGTTCATCTTGTGGATTTTCAATCCAGTGGGTGGACAATCCTCTCTGCGTAGCATTAGTCTCGAAGACAATCCTCATCAACTCCGCGATACAGTACGGTATCTGTCTTCCGACCCACGGATGACAGTACGTCATAATGTATTCCAAGGCGCATCCTCATTCAGCTCATACCGACCAATTGTGGCAGCTCTTTTTGGGGCAGCTTTGTTCTCTCCCGAAGCCGCGGTTCAATACCCAAATACCACTGCTGTTAATGATTATGCCAATTGGATAGAACAATTAGGTGGCAAGGCATCGGCAGTAAAACGCTCCGCGAGTGATGTCTGGGGAAACGTCCGTATTCCCGTACTTCAATTACTTCCTGGATATGGACCTACCACCAAATTCGAGTTATTTCAGATACCAACGGACGATATTCCAGCCTATGAGTCAATAATAGGGGTACCAATTCGTGACCTACCACAGGGGGAAATTGGAAACTTGACCTTCTCGATGGAAACCAACTATAACAATTTCGAGGTCAGTTCAGACTCTGGGTTAAATGAAGGGAGCTAATATGTGACCACACTCTTAGTGCTCCGATTGGGTTATTGCAACCTCCGAGAACCAGACGTCTGTGTATAACCAGCTTCACCTTCAAAATTGGGTGAACGCGTCCAGCAGTCCATACTCCCTGATTTCGAGTGGCTTCTTCGTAGAAACCACAACCCCGTTCTCACAGGACAGGTCCGACATCATCTTCAACAACGATACGGAGTCCACGGTCCCAGCACGCGAAATCGTCTTTGGCTCACGTTCAGTTTTCAGCGGGGACTCATTAACAACATGCCGTCTCACAACAACCTACGTTTCAGCCAATGTGAAATGCTCACGACGCAGTGAACATGGTGAGATACCTTGCGCGGTGATCTCCATCCAGGAGTCTTCAAAACCACACCTTTCACCCAACATAACACAAGCTGATCTCGCGAGCTCCTACGCTCCATGGAACTGGCTTTCCGTCATATTTGGTACCCAACACACTACCACGTCAACCCCACAAGAGGTGTTCATGTACAACCCCCTTACGGCATTCACAAAAGATTCGATAGTCACGTTTCTGACAGTCATGCACGAAGTTCCAATTGCTCTTTTCGAGAGGAGACTAGCCCTAGTTTACAATACTTTTCTCCGTGCAACAATCGCGCCATCTATTCTTGTCGGGGGAACTGTAATCTCTGCGGACGATTCCGTTGGACTTGGCGAAATGTTGGTCGAGACGTCTACCCAATGGGTATGGCTAGCAGACCCAATCTGGCGTGTTAGCATCCCTTGGCTTGCAACCTACATGGTCTCTGTGGCAGTTTTGTTTATTTGCGCGGTAATGGCAGTGGTTGTACGTGCCAGCTTGAAGGTGCCGGAGATTTTGGGCAATGTTTCGTCACTTACAAGAGACACGCCTTTTGTAGCTGTGCCGACACCTGGTAGTCCATTGAATGGAGATACACGGGCAAGGCTGCTGAAAAAGACATGGGTAAGGTTGCAGAATGTGCAGCCTGGAGCACAGATTGGGAGGATTGCACTGAGCTCTGATCGGGGCTTGAAGGATGAGGGTTTAGTTGGCCCCATGCGATACATGTAGATGAAAAGTATCTATACTATGACTGCTTGCGGTACTGTATTCTAGACTAGAGAAGTAATTCAATATTTGTATATTCTATGAAGTTCACCCTGTGCACGTCATTATAGCGCAACAATCAACGCGGTCTGAAAGCGCCACGTGAGTGTTACCGTGTTAGGAAGGCTAGCTGCTCCCAATCACAACGAATGCCCCGTATCGAATCGCGGCATTTGTCGGGCTGACCTCACACCAAGCTCAACCTTCGACAGATCATCACCTCACATCTACAAATCGCGAATCTCGCCATTTACTAGTCTCGCCCTGGAAGGCTCGCCTTGTGCGGTCGACATCGCGCCCAACTGAGCCATTGGCCCCGCGCTCGCCGTCAATTCCCTCTTGCGCTCCAGGTGGCTTCATTGCTTATAAAGAAAGATGTTGGAAGATGCTCAGGAACTAGCAAAGGACTTTCTGGAGGCCGAAGCAGACTTGCAAAAATTGGCCAACATTAAACAAGCACTTCAAGCTACAAAGCTATCTATTCCAACAGGTCAGCGCAACTCTCAAGTAGCGCTCAGCAATTGGGGGCCCGGCACTTTGAATACTAATATGGGCAGTGGTTCTCAATATAATAACGCTGTGACGATATTATACATCGCCAGCCCCGGAAGGCCCTCGGGCAGGCCACGGGCCAGCCACGGATCAGTCACGGGTTCTCCACAGGATCACATGACTTGAATAGGATCACGTGACTGGAGATCACGTGACCGCGCAGGAGTATATAGTCTTCTCGACGTTTCTGAGTCATCCTCAAGGATTCGTCTCAATACAATCGTACACCTACATTCAAGCTTTCTACTTACGAAAACCCTCACAATGTGAAATAAAACGGAGGAGGATTATGCACAGACTTTGTGAGGATAAAAAATTGACTCTTAAAGGTAGTCTATCTTATAAAATTCGATGTACTCTTAAGGTTGCCCCTTTCGCATGGAGGAAAATGGGGAGCTCTGGAGAGCTTATGCAGGGTGTGGTTAATCCTCAGGGGAGGATATGACAGACAGCAGTTGAACAATAGGTTAGCTTTTCAGACGATCCAGATCCAGATTTGAACGATTAAGTACGTCTTTGAACAACAGACACGGGGTTTGAACAATGGCGACGAGGTTGGAGGTTGGAAGTTGATACGCGCTAGCCCAAAACGCGCTTTCGGTGAGTTCGGCTCGCCATTCCTATCCGGGGTTAGTCCTGGACCTTTGGTCATAAAAATTCCACTGCTGCTGGAACTCTCTTCCTCCAACGTCGACCTCCATCAATTCTCCTGAGCAACGCCTCGACGATGGGCGCTCGCGGAATCTTTTTGACAATGCTTCCGCAGCGCCCTCGTAGCTATTTAGGTAAGTCTTTCCCCCAGTTTAACATCTTTCCTCCCCACTTTCATGATGAAATTTCCACACTATTCGCAGTTTCCACGTGAGCCAAAGTTTCGAACCTATTGGCATCATGAGCGTACAACCTTCCTTGGATGTCTGACTTCTACACAATCTAAATACGCGCTTGTTATTTGCTGTCACGCAGTACTTTGCTGACTGCTTACGCTGTCATAGGCATCTACTCATTCCTGTCAACCTCATCCGAGTCAGCCTCGTGGTGGCGGGGCGCCTCCTCTGGTTCGTCCTTCGTGTTCCCGGCAGGGAGCCCTTGGAAGCTGGCGAGTTTTCTTCTCGGGCATTGAAAAAAAGTCTCGGCATCGTAGCAGCGGATGCCAAGTGGTGCATCGTTGCATGCCTGGAGGTGGACGTAATCATAAAACGTACCGCATCCCTCACCAAGGACCAAGACGGTGCATAATGCAACTGGGGCGACTAGCAAGCTAAGCAGCCTGAAGTCGATGCTTCGCAAATCTGGCGGAGAGGAATGAACGGTAGCATGGCAGGCGCAATCCAAATTGCTGGCGCTGATGGCAAGTGGAAAGCAAGTAGGAAACAATATGCGTGTTCATGAACGATGGTGTCCTGCACTGCCCTGACTGTGCCCTTTTGAACGTGCGGTTGCGGTGGCTGTTTGGGTACCAACTGCCAAGGACTACCTTCCCGGGTCCCCACCTGAGGCTAAGGCATGCAAAGACGGCCTTTAAGAAAGCTTCGGAAGCTTGGGAAGCTCTCTCTGTTGCGCTGCTCTTTTCTCACGTGCATTTAAAATCCGCTCCCGCCGAGCTCCCGCCGAACTCCTCACCTGAAGAAGTATTGAACATCACCTCTCTGATGTAAGCTCCTGTAAGCCAGCACAGCCAGTTGCATTGCGGCGAGGATGGGTAATGGCACTGAAACCGCGCCAAGCGGCTGCAAAACGTCGTCACCCTGTGGATCTGGCCCTGTGGATCTGCAACTCCGCCTCGTTCGTTGTCGCCAACCGCCCATCCTCATCTCCAACAAAACCCGCCAGCCCGACGCCTCTTCTCCGCCACCTGTGTCACCCGCCTCCCGAGCTGCGCGAACGACAGCTCCACACCGAAGGCGTAACCTCCCTGAGAACACATCGCGACAGTCGCGCATTCCCCGACGCGCTTGCGCTCCGTACCGGCCTGCCCGCCTTCTCGAACGCCACAATCTCACGACCACGATTCTTCAACGGACGAATGCCCCCTATATATCGGTGGATGAAGCCTGGCCTGCCGAATGTATCCCCACAATATGCATTCACGATTACTTCCACGGACAGACTCAACGTGGCCCGTCCACGCGATTGGGAACACAATTCGCTCTCTGTCGCCCGCGACATGCGCGAGCGACCAATATGAGCACGAACACAGTGAGTGCGGAGGCAGCTTCGTGTGCGCTAGGAGTACACTGACCCTGGAGTAGTCGAAGAGACGCCTATATGGCAAAAACTGACCTTCCACCACTTCGGCCTCATCCTCTCCGCAACGTTTGGCTCCCTTGCCGTCGTCGTCGCGTTTTTCTTGGTGTTGCGCCACGCGACACATTATCTGAAGCCTTATGAGCAGAAGCAGTGCGTTCTCACTACCTATCTGCTTCAGCATGATTGCTAACCTCTGCAGCATCATCCGTATTCTTGTCATGATACCCATTTATGCCGTCGTCTCGTTCCTCAGCTACTTATACTACCGACACGCCGTATATTTCGAACTCATCCGAGACTGTTATGAAGCTTTCGCCATCGCAAGTTTCTTCACCTTGATGTGCCACTACATCGCCCCCACCCTACACGAGCAGAAGGAATACTTCAGGAACGTACAGCCAAAGAACTGGGTGTGGCCCCTCACCTGGATGCAAAAGTGCTCGGGAGGAGAGCACAAGGGCTTTTTGCGGCGACCGCGGAGCGGTCTCACTTGGTTCAACGTGTGTACAATCCCGCCATATTTCCGTCCCGCCAAACTTGCTAATGCGACGTAGGTTGTCTGGATCGCCATCTTCCAGTACTGTTTCATACGCCCGTTCTTTACCGTTGTCGCAGTGCTTGCTCAGACGCAAGGCAAATACTGCCAGAGTTCCAAGGACCCTCGCTATGCGTATATCTGGGTAGCAGGCTTCGAAGCCCTATCTGTTACCATTGCCATGTACTGCGTGATTCAGTTCTATGTCCAGCTCAAAGACGACCTGGCCCCGCACCGTCCGTTTCTAAAAGTGCTTTGCATCAAACTCGTCATCTTTTTCTGCTTTTGGCAGAGCTGGATAATCTCGCTGCTGACAGCCGAGGGCGGCCCGTTGAAAGCGTCAGATAAAATCGCAGGGCCAGATCTAAGAATCGGAATCCCATCAGCCCTGACGTGCGTAGAAATGGCGATATTCGCGGTTATGCATCTCTATGCTTTCCCCTGGAAGCCGTACGATCTCAAGCAGGGACCCATCGACGTCTACTCTACCAATTCTCCAACAAAATACGTACATGGCCCAGCGCGCGCCATACTAAGCGCTCTCAATCCGTGGGATATCGTAAAGGCCTGTGGCCGTGGATTTCGCTGGCTTTTCGTCGGCGTACGACACCGAGAGGAGGACATTTCCTACCAGACAAAGCTCGAAACCATATCATCAAACACCACCTATTCACCAAACACGCCTGGGGAGTCTCCAGTCCAGATGGGGATGCCTAAAATCGGCTCAGCAAAATTGGGCAAGACTGGGCCTGAAGACTCGGACACTGCTGGATTACTGAGTTATCCCCAGGCTAACCCGTATGTGCGTCAGGACTCGTACAACAACTCGTATAATGGATCCACCACAACACTCGGCCCCGACAGCCTCCCATCGGCCCCGACACCGGGACAGGAATACGGTGTGACCAGGCCGGACCCGAGTAGGAGAGCCGACTTCGAACCGCAGGATACCACGTATCACGGGGCGAGACAACCGGCAGGTCCACCGCAATATCTACAATTAGACTTGGGACGACCGAGCACTGAATGGGATCTTTTTGCAGGTGTTGCACCTAGACCCGAGCAAAGGCCACCGGGGAGTCGGCCGCCCGGCGCGTTCTAGTGAAATTTTGAAGAGGCGCATTGAATCTGACTTTATTTTCAGGAGGCTCACTTTGCGGGTGACTTCACCGTTAAGGAGATATTGACTACTTTCAGCATAGCACCGGAGGTGGTCTTTGGACATGGTTTTTGGTATGGCGTTCGGTCTACTACCTCTTCTATATGGGGATTGGAGTATGAGTGTATTGTATTTTATTTAACCCCTTCGGATACCCAGGGAAGAGTCAGGGTTCTGGTAATACTGGCTCTGCGAAATGATTGTACGACAAGGACAGAACGGTTTTGTATGAATAGAAACATTTGATTTATTGTGCAGAGAAATGTTTTGAGCTTCGCACGACTACGTTAATTAGTGATCGGTATAATAATGATATTAGCGACCAGACGATTGAGCAGCGTATTCTCAATTGTTGAATAGGCGTCTCTTGGCAGATACAGCAACAGAATGTGGGAGTACATACACTGGCTTGATTAATGACTATATCGCTTGCCCCAGCAATAAATGCAAATAGCGGTGAACAATCAAGTGGATTCTACTCTCACACAAAGCTTTTTCCGGATTTGATCTGAGTTACGCAAGGGTGCAATGCGAGTAATGAGTAAGCAGCGTGAGTTGTGACTGAGCAAGCCTAAGCTCGTCGTGAGCCAACACGAGCCAGCGTGATTGTACCTGATTCGTGCCTGAGCTTGCCATGAGCTTGCCATGAGCCAGCGTGATTGTGCCTGATTTTCTCCCTGAGCAGCGTGAAGATGGTCTGAATTTGGGTCCCTATCAGTCCGTAAGGATGCGTGAGGTGTCGGGGACTGACTGGTCCCATTTTCGGGACACAACCTTCCGTGGCTTCGCTCTATGACCCCTGTGTCGGCAATACTTCCTTTCATCCACAGTTCCTCACGACCACTCGGACAATCAAATACACGTAATCAGCTACTGGTAATGATCTTTATAACTTTCGCGCACGAACTCAGACAGTACAGCCCACACTTGAAAGCAGAGTTGAAAGGGCTTTGAATATCTAAGTTTATACATATATCGAGTAACAAAGGACTCTGTGTTGATGGGCTATCAGTATCGGCTCGCTGAATGACTATCTGAAGGCCTTTTCACAGTAGTAGCAGGAGCAGTAGCTCACCAATTTTACGGTAAGGTTGGCCTGTTGATATTCTATGGAATGCTGTTACTAGACAGGAAAGGCAGGGTAGGTTGACAGATGACTACAAGAAGAAGATTAAGACAGGGTTGGCAATCGGCCAACCCGCGATCCGCGGATTGATTGATTGATTGGAGAATCGCCTCCATAATACAATGGGAGTTGAATCCATCAGTTTATGGCTCGAACCGGCCACTTAATCGACCACCCAGGAGCCAGTGTAGGAAGAACTGCGGGACAGCCCGCCTCATACCAATGAGATCTCTGTCAATCTAGAAGTCTCTTCCGGCCAGGCCTCGCCTTCCATGATGCCAGCAACGTAGGCGTGTCCAACAACCCTGTAGTCATTGCCCATCTTCCGCAGGATAATGGGTTTCTTGAGACCGCCAACTAGCACGACATGATCGCCTTCCTGGACTGTCCCAAAAGCAGTGGCCACATGGAGCTTCTCTGTGATTAGAAGGCAGTGCTTTTCAATGCCACAAAAGGTGGAATAGACGTCGTTCCTAGTGGGCTCGTCCCTCAATAGCCCAAAGATAGATTCCGAAAAGGCATTTGCGACAGTCTCTTTCTCCGTTCCCCGAGCCCTGAATAGGCTCAATAAAGCTGTTTGATATCGATGGTTGGTGTATTTCTCATAAATGTCGGCATATTTCGTACAAAAAGCTTTCCGAGGCGACATTGCGCTTTTGTCGGAAGGGCATTGGAGAATAGCCTCCCAGAGCGCTTGACTCAATCGTTTGAACTGTTGCTGATCTTGCGCATGAAGCAAAACCAACATATACCATGCGCCCAAGGTGTTGTGCAGATCAAGCATTTCGTCAACCGAGGACACGACAGTCTCTTTCGTCCGGGCTGAAATTGATGGGAGCATCTCTCCACCAACCTTTTTCACGGTGTCATAGAAGTAAATCTTCAGTTTCAACGTCCCGGGCTCTTGGAAGGAGGGTGATGCCAGAGATGCCTTGGAGCCCCGGCAGCAGGACCCTCCAACGTGTTTCAAGGCATTTTGACCCATATGGTCGATGCGGTGAATGTGAGAAAGTAATGAAGGATCTGGTGCCCAGGATGGTAAATCTCCAGAGCCTGAGAGCTCATTAACCCCCTGAAGTACAAGTTGGACTCCTTCGGACCCGGAAACGGGGCACAGGTATAGCAGTTCGAGATCTAGATTTTCGACAAGGGCCCATCTGGCTGCGCTCGTGAGGACATGCTGTATGCCAGGACGATAGTCGGGAGCCGGGAATGTGAAATCCACAGAGGGATTATACCTGGGCCAGTTCATCTTAATCATAGAATAGAGCGCCCATATCCTGTCTTTGGGCTCGGTACAAAGCCTTGTTCTACATTGAAATAACAGTGTTGACAGTCGGGTGTCGGCGTCACCATCTCCGGAAAGACCAGCGCCGAGGAACACCATTGCCATAAGATTTCGCATGGAAAGTGTATCAGAATACATGCCCATCGTAATCTGCGTGAGGCTGATAAGGTACTCTCCCGTGAGAAGAAATGTTTGAAATTGGGGCGCCATGGCTGCTTCTTGTAGAGTCCATATTCGATGGAACCAAGGGCGATCAAAGAATCCGTGAATGAGATCCCCTAGAATGAAGTCAGTACTTGGTATTGACAAAGAAATGATACAGCCGCGTACATTCTTGAGTTCCGTGTTCGAGTCGTATTAGATTTATTGATCCTTTTCCTCGTTCGATTGGCGAGACGGAATCCGTTGCAGGAACCAATTCAACAATCATCCGGGGAAAGACGCTCATCAATTGATCATCACATGCTCCGGTCCAGATGATCACCTTTTCCGACTTTTGGTAGATATTGGCCATATTGCCGACATTTATCGACTTGTCTTCATTTGAGCTTTGGTCAATGCAAATCTGGTCAATCCACAGAAAGCGACTGGATGTCTGGTGACGCAGATTACGGAGGATGTCTTCGCAATTTGCGGTAATGAGAAATTGATTTCCATCTTTTGTGGATTCTCGATCGAATGGTTGTCCGTCCCAAGTGTAGGAGATGGCTTCGTAGCTGGGCGGATGCTCAAGCGCATGCTCTGTCAGGCCAAAGACGATGGGACTGTCTTGAGAGCTTGCAGGATGAATATTGAGAATCCTAAAATTACCAGGACGCTGCAATGGAAGGAAGTTATTGACTTGAGGTACTGTTACATTCGATGTCGACGCGTTATCTGGGTTCCTGGTCTGGGTCTTTGGCTTTGTCGTGGCATGCGGCTCAGGTCGGGTGTTGCCTTGCTGTTGGATCTGTGGAGGCTGTACAGCATTGGTGTTGATTTTTGTAATTTGAGATTTAAATGGCCTTGACTTATCTAATGGCTGGTTCTCAAGTTGGTTGATACCCAGTGGAAGAGTTGGAGACTCGGGTGGCGATGTCGTCGTTGCTCTGGGTTTCAATGGCTTTGAAGATGAGCAGCCCATCGCTGTCGCTGCGTCCCATGGAGATCTTTGGGGGTGTTTCTGAGCTCTAAGATGTCCATTTTGAGCGGAAAGCCCAGGCTTTATGATGTCGTTGAACTTGCTGCTGGACAAGTGGGCGTTGTTGGCGCTCAGCTGCCGCAATTTTGGCGGTGGTAATGCGCGCGACAGCCAGCGCCACATCTACGGTAGCCTATAGCGGCCAACCCCGCCACATCAGAAAAAATTGGTTTTTGCTTTTTGCTTTTTGCTTTTGGGCCCCCTAGAATTGAGGTTCTCGTATGAGGTAATTATAGCTTCCAATGCGGATAATTTCGGATCCATCTAAACGATTAGGATGGTGTCGCTCGTGGCTCAAGGATGAGAGCTAGTATTCGGGTCAAAGGTTCTGTTGAACGAAACTATTGGTGAGGGAGGCGCACGAATGGGGAAGAGGCCGCAACGCTCGCTAGGAGGGCGTCAGATCCTCGTTAATCTTTCTGCTCTCGTATCAGCGTGGTTATAGACTTATGATGCTGCCTAATTTGTGGATGTAGACTTACGGTTGTGGCCATGCAAAAGTACTGTAGACCGTCTGACTGGTCGCGAAACATATCGCGAAGTCGGTAAAAGTTCGGCAAGAGCGGCGCAACAAAGCTTATCCGTCCATGCTATTCGCGCTCTGCCAACATTGTGTGGGTACGATAAAGGAGTTAGAAAAACACGCCAGAGGGTTAATCTGTGATTGGAATTGCCGCTACAGATTGTTGGAGCGCGAGAAAATATCTTTAAAAGCTCCTATAGAATTTGACCACTGAAATAAGCTGCAAGACAGGCTTCTTTGCAACATAAGAGGCTGTTTCTGCCACGCTTCAAACACGCAGTTGCATCACATCACGTCTGAATTGTGATTTGCAGATTTATGTTTATTGCAAACCTCCAGTTTCCAGATACTGATTTGGTGAGGAACTGATCCCACTTCTAAAAACTGAAGTAACAATAAGGATAGAACTGTTGTAATGTGAGAGCTCTGAGTGGGAGGGGACATAATAATATTGCTTGAGGTGCCAACATAGAACCAGGCTGGTGCTATATACTCGGACATCTGCCCAGCCATCTTGGTCACGTGCCTATCATGTGCCTGTCACGAGGATGTCACGTGTCCCAGTCTCGGCTAGCCAGCTGCCTTTCAACAAGAACAATCCTTGCGAGGCTTGGCAGGGCGCTAGACCATCCTTGGGTAAGAGCTTGCTCCGACGGCATCAATTGATTGACTGCAAGTTCTACCGCAGGGTCTAGTTTCGGACCACCTATCTCTTGTCCACGTTATAGTGGTGAAGTCAGGCTTGACACGAACAGTTGGCGGTGTGGGCATTTAGAGGGCCCGAAACTGGGACCACCTCAGAGGCTCTCTCCCCGGCGACTCTCTCCACGGCGAGTCTCTCTCCCTGGAGAGTCTCTCTCCCCGGCAAGGCTCTCCACGGCAAGACTCTCTCCTCGGCGACGCTCTCTCCTTGGCGATGCTCTCCACGGCAAGACTCTCTCCACGGCGACGCTCTCCACGGCACGACTCTCTCCCCGGCGACGCTCTCCTTGGACACTTGGACACATCATTGTTTTAAAGACTACCCCAGCCGCCTGAACTGAACTGCTTTTGCTTTTGAGCCCCGTGAACTTTCACGTTAAGACACTATCATCATCTTCAGAGACTACAGAGTAAGCAGTTGATGATACCCACGCATGGGATTCTGCCTGCTGCCCACATCCATTCTCGCACCTCGGCCCTTAAACAGAATCATCGTGTACTTCGTTTAAAGTTGCTGATGTTGGGATGAAAAGAGCAAGGAGTTGTGGGACCAGAATCAGGACCAGAATCAGGACCAGAATCAGGACAAGGAACCAAAAAGGGGTCGAGCATGAGCAGCCTGAGGCACCTTGATTTTGGTCGTGAGTAGCCTGAGGCACCCTGATTTTGACCATAAGCAAGCCCGAGCAAGCTTGAGCAGGCGTGATTTGGGCTGAGCATAAATGAGCCGACGTTAAGCCAAGTAAGATTTTGCTGATGTAATGGCCCAAAAACGAGTAACCTAATCGGGTGTATGCCAGGAGTAGAATCCACTTGAAAATAGCGGTTGTGAATCAGCTGTGGCTTTTACGCAGATACGTAACACTACGGTGTATTCACAATATGCTGTTTGCAACGTGGGAGTGCCTAGATGGTAGAGGTACAACGCTATAAGCCAGGGGACATTGAGATAATCAGCCGTGAAGACATGTACAGGGAGATCAACAAGGTTGTGACATACTGTCTTGAGAAACAAGCATGGAAAAATCCCCATAGTGAGCTGCAGCGCAGATCCGCACCGAAATCGAGACGATCAAGCGGCGGTCATAAGTAGCATAAGAAGTTCCGCGTCACTGCAAATGCCTGTTCAACCAGCATTTCTTCCAGAGTTCGAAACGCAACGATTCTCTTCTTATGATACAATACTCGAAATGGGAGATGAGCTACTTTATTGCCCATCTGTATCTGGTGCTCGGTCCAGAGAAGTTGAAGGTCAAGGCTGCGCTTCTGGCTAAAGGGGAGAATCCGAAGAACAAGCAGGTTGAGCTGGCGAAATTGGTGGGGATTAATGCTGAGATCTTCCGGGAACGAGGAAGGTAGTGTTGATTATGGGGTCGTATATTTTCTCTACGGTATTGGTATTGTAGGGATCGGAGAGCTTGCCATACGACGGATATTTGCATGCCAATCTCAAAATTCAGGCTATGGACGTTTGGAGTTGGTGCAAAATGTTTACAGTCCATTGGGTGACTAATGAGAATACTAAAATGATATCCAACATGGCGTTTACTTAGAAATATGTGATTTGTGAGTGTTGCAGTTGAACGAACAATTGGTTGATGTCGGAAGTGATCCTGCACCTTGTCAGATCCGATTCGGTCTGAAGGTGATATTAGGAGTGGATCAAATAGCTTACCTTTACCAACGCTGCCTTTCTGTATCTACCAGAGCGACTTCATGTCTTACCAGCGGCAGCAGGAATGCGGTACAAGGTTGTACGGAAATGATAGTGTCGAAAATGTGGCTTACAGCACGCTAATGCACGCCAAGTCGCTAGCGGCCGGCTCCAAACTTCTTTGATGGAAACGTTTGCTCGAGCGCGTCTTGAGCCGCAACCATCAAGGACACTCACGTCCTCATCACATTGTCTCTGTGGCAACCCGTTTTACTTGTTTGCATACCACAGATCGCCCATTCTTCTATGCGACTATTCTTACGCGCAGCATCTTCTACCATTCGCCCAGTATGACGGACTACAGCAAATCGACTGTCGCTGCTCTCCGACAGCTCTTGAAAGATCGCGGCATCCCATCGACGGGGCTTACAAGAAAAGCGCAAATCATAGAGAAACTTGAGCAACAGGACGAGGATATCAATGGCACGGTAGTGGAATCGGAAGCGACACCGGCCGTGGCGGAGCCTGAGGTACCGCAGGAGGCGCATGATGAAGTCGCGCCGGCGACAGGTGAGGATGCCTTTCATTCGAACGGCGGGCGAAAGACTGAAGCGAATTCAGAGGAACCAGAGACGTCAGAGCAGGCTGCACCCGAATCTATAAATGAACCTACCGTGTCGGAACCTTCGCAAAGCCAGCCTCGTCCAAATCTCGACATATCCGCCGAGGAACAACCACAAGAACAGAGCATGTCTACCGAAGCAATCGCCCCGGTGGCAGAGGTAGATCCCACTGCTTCTGAAGCGCAACAAACGCCCGCCGAAGAGGTCGCGCCATCAGTGATTGAAGAACAACCAGTACCCGCCAAAGATACGCCTCCAGCGCCCGAGGAACAACATACTCACATAGTCTCCGAGGCTACCCCCGAACCCGCAAAGCCCTCTCAATCTGAGTCACGGATGCAAGTCGATTCGATGAGGGGAATTAAGACACCCTCGCCTGACCCGAATGAGAAACCGTCGGTTGAGAAGCCAGAACTTCCATCCATCCCTGAAGGCTTAGTCAACCCCACGGCTGAAGTCTCGCGTCTTAATACCGAAGAATTGGAGGCAGACACAAGGAAGCGCAAGAGGAGGAGTCGCTCCCCGGAGCTACCCTCACAGGATATTCGGGCTAAGAAGCTGCGTCCGAGCCGGGATGCAGTGCATCTTAAGGAGGACGAAGACATTGCCATGGATCAGCGACAGCCAGAGCCTAAGGAGGAAGCCGTCAATGTCATTAGCGCCGGTCAATCTAAGATTGAGGAAGCACCTGCGCAACCCAAGTCACCTGTTCTGGAGCCTCAGCTGGCCACTACAGACGCACCAGCCCTTGAAGAGTCCAGGCCGATTCATACAGAGAGGAAAGAAAAGGCACCCCGCTACAAAGCTCTTTTTGAGCCCGCTGCGCCAGCCGCACCTACCGACCTACCTTTCGACGACCGCCCTATAGTCCCAGCTCTTCACCCCGCGACCCCCGCACTCTACATCCGGAACTTCATGCGACCACTGAAGCCCGAGCCGCTACGAGCCCACCTCGTTTCCCTTGCCACACCTCCATCCGCCTCCCCCGATCCCTCCATCTTGAAGACTCTTTTCCTCGATTCCATGAAGACGCACGCACTCGTCCTTTTCAACACTACATCCGCCGCGTCTCGCGTTCGCGCAAGCTTACACGGATCCATCTGGCCCGCCGAGGGCAACCGGAAAGAATTGTGGGTTGATTTCGTACCAGAGGAGAGCGTGGAATCCTGGATCCAGTCTGAGGAAGACGCCATTCTTGCCGAGAAGTCCGCCCGCGCAGCAGGCGCCCCAATACCTGCAAAGCGCTTCGAAGTCGTGTATCCCGACGCCGGCGACGGCGTGCGCGCCGTGTTCCAAGAAGTCGGAGCAGGTGGTAGCAGCGCACCGTTGAATGCCCCTCGTGGTCCAAAATCCAACGTCGAGCAGCGGCGGGACATGCCGCGCCCGCAGTTCCCCGCCGTTGCAGACGATACTGCACGGAAGGATCTAGGTCAGAGCTTCCAGACCCTAGACTCACTCTTCGAGTCCACTACCACGAAGCCAAAACTGTACTATCTCCCCGTTTCTGACGCGCGATCGGATGACCGACTTGAGGAGCTAGACAGAGAGACGAGTGGGGACTGGAGGCCGGAAGATCGAGTTAGGGGTCGCGGGAGGAATAGGTTGGATCAGAAGGTCAAGATTTCTTTTGATGGCGAGGATAGGCTGGTTGAGGTTGGGATGGATCATGGGCCGTGGACGGAGGAAAGTGGCGGGTTCAGAGGCGGGCGTGGAGGTAGAGGAGGTGTATACCGCGGTGATGGGTATCGAGGAGATGGGTATAGGGGTGATGGATATCGAGGCAGTGGTGGTGGATATCGAGGTGGACGGGGATGGAGAGGTTGAATGATGTGGCCTCTCCTTTCAAATAACTCTCGTTCTTTCTCTGCTCCGGAAATTCATGCTGGAGATCATGGTCATGGGTTGGTCAGATTGGTCATCTGATCTTGCAGTTGCATTGGATCTTTGAAAAGGGATTATCTGGACCACGTTTTGGCGTTCAGTGGTGTCTATCTGCATACAAATCCATCTCACATGTATGGTTCTAGCGTTGCGCGAGGCTTCATATCTAAAGAAGCAAAAAAGAATCTCATCCTTTAAATATTGACTGAATTCACGAAGTCAAGATTAGAGCGCGATATTGAGATAAGTGGTTGTTTCAATCTTTGCTAATGACACTTGATATATACTCTACCAGTAAATAAGATAAAAGTCAGCTGTAAGCAAGTTCAGCGCTCAGTCCACGCACAGAGGAAAAGACAGCCCAATGCTCCACGCCAACGCCATGCAAGTCATGCGTATCTATACAAGTACCAAACAAAATATGATGTGTTGCTAAACCAAAAAAACAAACAGAAACATTCCGGTGGTGGGCATACGTATCGTACTGTATCATCTCCAGTGCCAAACCTTTACTACACAAACACAACACAAACAGCCCCATCAGGCTCTTAAGCAATGCAATGTCATATCAACTCACTTCTCCTTTTTACTCTTTGTGCTCTCCTCGCCTCTCTCCCTCCTCACTGCTCCCTTCAACGCTTTAAGCCTCTCCTCTGTAACACGTATCGCCTCGTCGATCTGCCTCTCTTTCATGCCAGCCGTAACACTGTCTTTCCCCAACTTTTGCTGGAAGTCTTGTATTTGGCGCCAGTTCCCGCCAACGGCATCGTGCACGCGGTCGAGTGCTACACGCTCCTCAAGCCACTTCCACAGTTCGGATTCCTCGGTACGCCATATCTCTTCGTACGCGGCGGCGCGCTGGGGCGTGTGTCCAAAGTGGCCGTGGGAGAGGCCTGAGGGAGCGGCGGAGCGGAAAAACCAGGAATATATGAGCAGGACGAGTAGAATCCCCAAAATTGACTGTGTGGTGAAGAGTAACTCCAGAATGTCTGTCGCGACGTCGCCGAGCAGACCGCGCACGGGCTCGAGGAACCCGTTCTTCTTCTGCGTGGTGGTAACTGCGCTGATAGTATCGAGAGATGGAGGTGTTGGGGTGGAATCTCCGACCCCGTTGGCTTTGGTGCGTTTGCGCATCTTGCCGCCTTTCCCTGGGGGCTTGAGAAGGGGTTTTGCGGAGACAGCGGATCGGAGGGCAGAGGCAATGGCGGTTGAGTAGGTGAGCTGGCCGTCGCTGGCGCCCTTTTCGATGGGTCCTAGAAGGAAGGTTAGTGAGGTAGTCTTGAATGGGAGTTATGATTAGATGTACCTTTCAGCCAACTTTTGCCACTCCACTCAACCGTAAATGTCATGACCAAGCGCGTACTGTTGTTGGGGCCCCACATTATACAATATCTTGTTTTAGTCAAGAAAACGCCTCCACTGGGAACGTCCGGTGTCTGTGTGCTGGCCAGGACTGTAACACCCTTTTCAAGGTCGAATTGCTCCATAGTCAACGCGATGATACACTTTGTCTGCCTGGGGCCAATAGAACCAGGAAGTGGTTTGATGTATGAGTAGTTGAATGTTTTGCGGTCCTCCCCAAGCCCTTTTTTGTCATCCTCCATCTGCAGGTCCGTACATTTTTGGTCCTCCAGGAGCCATTTGCGCATGAAGACGCCACTTGCAGGGCCAAACATCAGGTTGTATATCTTGCCAAGGGGCGCCGGGATCGTAGTGTCAATGAGTGGCTTATCGTAATGCAAGTCCGCGTCGCCGCAGTCTGTCGGGGCGTGAGTTGCTGGCCCAGGGAAGTCTTGGGTTGAATCGGCATTCTTAACGACGGCTTCAGCGGTTTCCCCCGATTTCGCAGGCCCACCACTGACTGCTTGCGCAACAGTAGCACTTACTTTCCGAGTCTCGACCGTTGCAGAACCGTGCTCGCTGCCGGCTATACTTCCTTCTCCTGCCTCAGTAAAACTTCCCATCCCTTCATCTTCCTCGGCATCTTCGTCGTATACCTCGTCGTCGGAATCCTGTACAGAGCCGTCCTCACTTCCTATTGACTCCGCCTTCTCGGTCTTATCGCCCGTTCCAGATCCTCCGTCAAGCGTTACACCATTTAGCGAAGACTTCAAATTTGGATGCGAGATCTTCCAAATGCCAATGATGAGGTCATATGTCGGGTCTCGCGATAGAAAGCTGGCGAAGACGTTACGTGCGTGGAGCGTTTGTATGACGATCGCATTGGGAAATACCACAGCCGTCGACTTCTTTTCCACAGACACTACTTCGTCAAAACTGATGACCAAGTTTGTGACCCAGCCTAGAATGTTACTAGAGAAGCACAAATGGCCCTCCGATACATAGAGACGACCGTGGAGTAGAATTTCTTTTTGGAGCGCGGCGCTATAGTCTTCGATAAGATAATCGTCTTCGGGAACACTCTTGAACTGATTGTGGAAATCTCGATTTCGCTTCGAAGGCGCAACTGCGAAGCCCGTCCCATTGAGTCGCTGGCCATTCAATGCAGCTTGGGGCGCTAATGTGTTGGTGCTGGCGCCTATTGCGGCGGCTATCGTGTGCCCTGTGGTGGCAGAGCTTCCTCTATGCCTCCGCCTTCTGCCGCCACTTATGCGGCTCCGAATGCTGCCCTGTCGCCCAATCGATGGCGCCGCAGGAGAATCGGACACATCTGGCTGTCTGGGCGGAGACATAGCGCCCCCTGATGTGGTGGTGAGCGACCGGTCGCGGCTCTCAACCACGGCTGTGGGCTTCTCCGCCGCATAGGCAGCGGAGACGGCCTGCGCTGCTGCTAAGTCTTCGGCCATTGCGGAGGCTTCGTCGGTCTTCATGGAGAGATTGACAGCCGACGACATGGGACTGGTGTTATTGCTGTCAGAAATTCCAAGTTGGGCCAAACTCAGGTTTCCCGATCCAAGCGTCTCCACAGCCAGTCTACGTTTCTCGGTTCCGGAATTCTCGGTCGATGCGTCTGCGCTTTCCAGTCCAATAACCTCTTCACCGCCAACGTCACCCGTCTTCTTATTATCGTCCGCAGTCGGCTGGTTGACTGATTTGTTTTTGTTTCCAGTTGTAGTATTGGCAATCGTCGTGCTTAACGTATTGGCGGCGTTTTGGGCTGCGGAGAATACAGACGAGAAGAAGCCGCTAGGCGACTGTGGAGGTCCAGCTGTTCCG
Source organism: Beverwykella pulmonaria (assembly GCA_001599595.1). NCBI lineage: Eukaryota > Fungi > Ascomycota > Dothideomycetes > Pleosporales > Melanommataceae > Beverwykella > Beverwykella pulmonaria. Next base: position 939,304 of record BCHH01000012.1, on the reverse strand, counting down.
CCCGGGGTCTTCACTTCCTCAAGCGTAGGCGTTAACGGTGCCGATATGGAATTTGATAGTTTGCTCGGGGGGTTGGTTGCTGAGCGCGCGCGTCGGTGCGATATCATGTTCCCCGAAGGGGAAACCACGACGTTCGAATTCGCCTGTGAGTTGTTGTTCTTCGCGCCAGATTTCGAGCTTGTTGTGGATCCAGCGGGAGACGCTGGTCTAGCATCTGTTGGTGTGGGCGGAGTGATCAATGTGGTTGGCGCTGCACCCAAGTTCGGCGGGGTGGATGGGATTTGTGTTATGATCCTCTTCGGCGCATGCGACGGCAGCGTTGGTGTAGACTGAGTTTCGGGGCCCTCGTGGATCTGGGGTGGTGAGGCTTGGAGTGGAACAGAATCATCCAAGACTTTGCTGCCTCGTCCTCTATTCCCAAACAGCGACCCTAAGCTGTTTCCACTGGCTCCTAATCTCGAGCTCTCTGTTTCCAACCCAGCCTTCGGCGAGGTGGACCTCCTAGTCGGAGCGAATGCCTCCCTGAGCTTGCCCACGGGCGACACACCCCGCCTGCTGCTCGCGCCAACGTCGATTGTTTTGGAGTGCTGCAGCGTATTGGCTTCTTGGCTGGATGTGGTGGAATTGACGAGGGTGGCGTTGGAGGTCGCGGTGGATTCAATGGTCTCGGAGGCAATGAGCGGGGAAGAGAGAGTCAAGTAGCCGGTGTGCGACGGATGCGACGAAATACCAGGCCTCACTGGATAACTGCGGCTGTTAGCGATGACGATTGCGGTGGACTGAGAACAAAGGAAATAAATAAATTAGACGGGACGATTCGGATTTACACAAATGACAGCGGGTAGTAACAGCGTGCGAACGAATGTATGTCTGGTGTGTGAATGTGCATGATGTGCAGCAGTGGTGGTGGAGGACGGGTGGACTGGGAAGGGACGTGTACGTGTCCGAGCTCTCATTCCCGAGCGCCAATGGTCGTCTCCGTCATCACTCAGCCCACCTTTCTCGCAAGAGAGGCGCGTCTCGTCGGGGATTATTTTCGGCAAACATGCACGAAGATGGGCCGAATAAAAAACAATATGTACTCACATTTCCGCGTCCGAGTCGTCCGTGAGAAGGCTGCTGGGAACGCTCTTGTGAAGACCGCTTAGCGATTCTGTGCTCTCTTGAAACAGCAGGGGCGGCGGGTCTGCGCGATCCTCGGGGCCTTGGCTTCTTGACCTCGCATTGTCTGGGAGCGGAGGCACATCGTCCTGGTGCGAGCGCTTTCGGCGTCCCTTGAAGAGCTTCGAGATCTTGCGCCTGTGGGTTGATGTCTCACTGTGGCCATCGTCAGACCCCCGGCTCTTGGTCCTATCTATTGCGCCGTCGCCCGATGGCCTCATATCGAGCGGCGCGTCAGGCTCGCTGCTTGTCACCGAGGTCGTAGAGGAACTGATGCCGCCTTTGGATGCCTGTCGGTCATTGGGAACCAAGGCGTTCTCTCTGCTTGCGCGGCTTGTCGAAGTGACGGTGGTCGGGACCCGTTCGACGGCCGCCATTGTGTCTACTGGTGCGCGAAATGGGCACGTAGGATGGCGCAGAAGCAGGTACTGCTACTGTGATTGAACCGTCAATCAAGCTGTCATGGCGATGCTGTGCCGTTCGTCCTGGACACACGAGGGCTTGTCGAGCAGAGGCGCGGTGGAGCGACGACGAGGGTCGCGGGTGGAGCGGTCTGCGGTATGGATGCAATGCAGTGTTGCGAGGCTCTAGAGGACGGAGGGAAGCGGTCGCGAGTCTCTTTGGTGATCAAGTGGTTGGTCGTTGGTGTTCGGATGGTGCCTGGGCAGGGGACTAGCGGGGAACCTTGGAAGCAGGCGTTATGACGACGATGTGGCGCGCCACGCTTGGGATTCGAGAGTGATGGTAAGGGCTTGTGGAGTAGAGTCGTGCATGGTAAGAAGAAGAGGACACAGAGGAGCGCACCTCGGGGTTCAAGTTTGCGCTTCCTGCAGGCGGGCTGGGTTGCTGAAACTCAGCCTCTCTCCAGCTGCTCGCTCTCCCGCCTCGCTCGAGGTCAGCCCGCCGCAGTATGATCGCCACCGGGGCCGACAAGCGACGGCGAACGATTGGGCCGAGCATCCATCACAAGACTTCGCTCTTCACGCTTCGCCCACAGTCAACACCCGCGACCTCAACGCTCGAGATGTTCATGTCCCTCGCCCACATTCAATATGGAGTCCGCACCTCTCACACGAGCCCACCAGCACCTTCGTAACGCTGCAAACGCCACGGACACAAGCATCGCCGCAGCCGGCGCGGAGCATGAGCTTGCTGCCTCTGCCTTCCACGATGCCGCGCAAGACACGCACAACGATGAGGTGCCCAAGATAACTCCGTACAACGCATATACTTGATCTGACGCATGGCATAGGCCCTCCGCATCCTGGCGCTGCTTGAAGACCACCACCACAAGCTCGCCCGCCTAATCAAAGAGCCCCCGCGCAAGAAGGAGAAGAAGAAGGAGGACAGTGATGCGACCGAGCAAGCCTCCGAGTCCACCATAGCCTCTCCTTCCACAAGCAGAGCATCGACCAGAACATCCTCTCCCTCCCCATCTACCTCCTCCCCAACTCGCACGCCCTCCCACCGCAGACTCCCGCAGTCGTCCATAGCGAGTAACCTCGCTGAGAAGAGGGGCATTCCCGGCTCCCGCAGAGGCGCCTCTGCCGTCTCGCAAGTCTCCGTGACCAACGCCCTCGGAACTCGCAACGATGTACCGTCGACGCCCGTTCGCGACCTTCTGGAGCGCCAGGCCAAGAAGGCCGACCCCACCAGCACAAAGAACGGGAGGAAGCCCGAGGAGACGGCTCCACGCCAAAACGCCTCCCCGCCGTCAGACGACAACTTCCGACGCTTCTACTCGGCCTTTGGGGGCGTGATATCGGCCATATCTGCACCGCTAGCCTTCACATCGCTCCCACTCACCCTGCCAACGCCTACCCCTCCCTTAGAGCAGTCCCCTCCACCGCCCGACCGCAAATCCCGCTCCAAGTCCCCCGAAGCCTCACGAAGCATCAAGTCCTCTGAGCCCGATCTCGTCGCCTTGATATCCAAACCCGCGCTCCGTGCCCTTCGTGAAGACGGCACCGTCCCGCTCGGCCCCTTCGCAAACAACGAATCCTTCTATTTCGTGCCCACGTCGGGTGGCACTGTTTCGTATGCTAACATCGTTCGAGATCCTCAAGCACACCCGCACCATGCCGCACAAAACCCGCACCTCGACTCCATCGACGAGCATGAAAATGAAAACGGGCTCCGCGGCTCCTCACACGAAGAGTTCGTCGATGCCCGTGAGTCTATAAACCCTCCATCTCCGACCGCTCCCCGACGTCCGCGGTCGAAAGGATCTACCTCTTCTGGCGTAACGAGCGCGCGAACGATTCCCGCAGGGCGGGGGACCGGACAAAAGACTATGGAGGAGCTAGCCCTCGAAAACGACACCCTCCGAATTCTGATCGACAAACAAGCCAAACGCCTCTCCATGTGGGAAACAACATCGCAGTCTTCGTACAACGCGCTAGCACAATCCTTCCGCGCCCGCAGCGGCGGGCTAGGCTCCAGACAGCTTTCAGACCCTTCAGCCCTCGCACAAGCGCTGGCTATGGGCTCCAACGCTGTCCCTCCCGCATTACCATCGCCACCCATTCCCCCTATCCCGCCCCAATATCAAGCCCAGACCCAAACCCCGCCTCCACCCATCACAGAGAAAGAAAGACAGCGCATCGCCGAACTCGAAGCCCTCCTTGCCTCCCAAGCCACGCGCCTCTCAGCCCTCGAAGCAGAGAAAGACCAACTGATCCACACGAACGAGAAGCACGCACAAGTCATTGGGAGATATAGAGAGCAGTGGGAGAAGCTGAAAGCTGGGGCACGGAAAAAGGAGCAAGAGAGAAGAGATAAGAGGGTCGCGGAACTGAAGGCGGAGGATGTCGCATTAAAGGATAGTGAAAGTGGAGAGGCGACGGGGGATGGAGAGGAGGTGCTCGAGGAAGAGCCTAGCTTTGGGAAGGCGTAATGTGTTGGAGTAAGGGATGGGATTATATCCCATGATGAAGTGACGGAGGTGCTAGAGTAGCCATAGTTGACGGTTATAGAGTGAGTGACAGTAAGGCTTTGACTGCGAGTCTAGACCAAGTTAGATGAGTACATGGTAACACATTAAAAAGTAATGAAGCCGTGTGTCATATCATATTATCATATGTGACATTTCAAGTTTGGTTTGTTTGCCACCAAAGAAAAAAACCGAGCTGCTACTAACCCAATAACCCAATAGTACCGCCTTTTGAAGTGACAGTCTGTTTGACATTTGAATGGAAGCAGAAAAGAGAAGCATTCACATCCCATGAACCGCAACTAAACTCCTTGAACAACCGAAACCATCGCTACCCAGAATTCGTCCTTCGGTATTCTAAGCCGCCGCGGCAATCGGCTGAGGCCCCGGTGTGCTCTCAGTGGCGATAACAATCTCAGGCTCGATCTTGCCCGGCGCATGACCATCAAACTCACCGAGCGCAGGGTGCACACCAACACGCTCTTTGCTAAGCAGATCCACCAAAAGCGGGCTAGGCTTGTTGTTCCTGTCGGAGAATATAGCCTGGTGATCTTTGTACTTCTGCACGCTCTCGACATATTTATCGAAGAGGTATGCAGAGTCCATAGGTCCGCCCTTGGCTTCGGGGTGGAATTGGGCACTGAAGATGGGGCGGGAGTTGTGGATGAGGCCTTCATTGGACTGGTCGTTGAGGTTGGTGAAGTACTCCCTCCACTCGCCAGGGAGAGTTGTGGGGTCAACGGCATATCCGTGGTTCTGGGATGTGATATGGCACTTTCCGGTTGTGAGGTCCAGCGCAGGGATATTGTGGGCGCGGTTTCCGTACTTGAGCTTTATCGTCTTGGCACCGCTTGCAAGAGCAAGCAACTGGTGGCCCATGCATATACCCATAATGGGGATTTGCGAAGACTCCATCAGCTTGCGGAGGTTATAAACGGTCGAGGAGCAGTGGGTGGGGTCACCGGGGCCATTGGAAATGAAGACACCATCAAAGTGATGGGCGACCTTGTGGATGGGGTAGTCGAAGGGGAAGGCGGTCACACTGGCGCCACGATCGACAAGGCTACGAAGGATGTTCTCCTTCACACCGCAGTCGATGAGAGCAACGTGCATGTCACCCACGGAAGAGCTCACGTGGAATGGGGCCTTGGTACTGACACGGCGGACCAAGTTAATAGCCTCGGGGTCAATGTAGGCCTCGTCCTCGTCGGCATCGTATTCCTCTCCAATGGTGATGCGAGCCAGAGAAGAACCTTGCTCTCGGAGATAGGTCACCACTTCGCGGGTATCGACGCCGGAGATGGCAGGAACACCCTCTCGGGCACACCACTGAGCCAGGCTCTCCACAGCAGTCCAATGGCTATGCTTCAAGGCATAGTCCTGGACAACGATTCCAGAGGCCTGGATGTTAGGCGACTCGAAGTATCGGAGCAATCCATGCTCATCCCTAGCGGAGGAGGGCACTCCATAGTTGCCAATAAGCGGCTGTGTGAAGACGAGGATTTGACCACGGTATGAGGGGTCAGTCATGGACTCGGGGTATCCGACGAGCGAGGTGGTGAAGACAGCCTCGCCAGAGATGTTGGCCTTGGCACCGAACGACTTTCCGGAGAAAATTGGCCCATTCTAGGGTGGCGATTAATGACGTGCGAAAGATTTTCTAAACAGGGTATACACGCACCTTGATTGTGAATGTAGCCCTCTCAGTCGAGATGGGCGTAGGCTTTCGTGCCGGAGCAGGGACTATGCGAGGTGTGTTGCCCTGGACAGTGGCTAGGAAGCGCGTCTGTGTGCGGGTCTTTGTCACTTGTCCCAGGACGCTCGAGGACCGAAGGGTGGAGGTTTTGAGGGATTGCGAGAGCATTTTGAGTGGAGATTCGAAGATCGGAAGTGGTTATAGCTTAGAGTCGGTGCTTCTCTTTAGTTTACTGACGCCTTCCACACGTGGTCTGATAGAAGAGTCAGTTGAGAGCGCTCAACGTGAGGTTTGTCGTCTGGCAGCATACCTGAGATGTAGTCCTATAGCAAACAATTAGCCATGGTCATTGTAGAAGAAAAAGATGCTGAGGGGGGATAGTGCGTAGCATGTCTTCGTTGGATCACCGGCCCACGTAGGGCGCGATGTTTTGCAGCGGTGTGAGTGGACGAGATAAGCAACGCAACGAGTCACGGAAATACGTACCTGGGAAGTGAAGGTGGTTTGAACAGCACGCATAAGCGCGATAGGGACCAGAATCGACGGGGATAGAGGGCGGGCACGGAGGGCCCTTTTGAGAGAAGTGAGTGCTGAGTGCGTGTGTTGTGTGGAAAGAGTTTGAAGAGGAGAAAGCAAAAGCCCTATGGCCGCGGCGGGGTTAAGGGGCTAGCCCAAAAACGTTAGACACGAAACGCTAAAGCCTGAACGCGAAGTGACGCAGCCACGAAAAATCTGCTGGCACACACGGGCAGCGACATCGCGATTTGCCTCTGCGCTGATTCGCCAATTGTCCCTTCGACACTACCGGCCCATCGCGACGTGGATGCAAGAGAGCATGTGGGGGTGTGAGAATTCAGATTTGCTGTCCCCGCTTTGATGCATATCCCTGAGAAAATTTACACTGGCTACGTTAGTCTGGCCATACATCGAGCAAACACTTCAGGTGGCAATTTGGAAATTCTCTCAATGAGGAGATGAATTATTTAATGTATCTGACGCCACTGGGGGGTCTGTTACTTGCATCTTTGAAGTGTTCCCCTCTGCAACGCCCGCGAATCCTGAGCGAGAATGGCATGATGCATTGACAAGACGTGGCCCGTGCATCGGTTGTGAGTGTTTTGATCTGTGCGTTCGCGTACTGCAACTTGCCACTTTCTATGGGCATACTCCTCAGTCAAAACCTAGGCCGGCAGATACAACAGGGCTGACAGGATTCTTTTGGCTTTTGGCTAGAATTGGCTGTTTGGCTCACGGTAAGTGAAAACGTGCGGCATGGAACACGGAGAACCAAGAGAAGCAGGAAAATAGAAGTGAACGCAGTAATGCGATTGTTGGAGCTATACATACATTCTCGTGCAAGATATTGAGATCTACACTATCACATCTATGTAGTTCTAATCATGAAGTCGACCAGGTCAGCCTTTCAGGGAACCATTTGTACAGAGTATATTCCGGATCTCTGAAGTCAGCCTCATAACCATCTCAATATATACAATAATCTCCCTTTCCGCATTTCCCTCAACTTGTATCTTTTTACACGGTAATCTTTCCCGTAAGTCTGATATCTCTCGAGCTAGCACCCACCGACACAACAAAGTCGCCCGTTGGCACGACCCATGTCTGTTTTCCGCTATCCCAGTAGCTCAAATCTCTCCTCCTCAACTTGAAAGTTGCCGTTCCAGCCTTACCCGCCTCCAACTTCAGCTTTGTGAACCCTCTCAACTGCTTGGGCGCAGCTGCCGGAGCGCTGGCAGGCATCCCAATATACAGCTGCGCGACCTCTGCACCAGTCACACCTCCGCTATTCGTAATTTGTGCGGTCACAGTGGCGACAGTGTCAAAGAGGTCGACCGAACCGCCGGGCGCTTTTGTGGTGGATGCGGGACCGGCGGTGGGCTTGCCGTCAATGGCTATGTCGGAGTAAGTGAAGTTTGTGTATGCTGTAATATTGTCAACACGAAATTCTGGGAGATTGAGGGAGGGGTAGGGAATCATACAGAGTCCAAAGCCGAACTCAAATCTAGGTTCAATGTTCTGCTGGTCAAACCGACGGTAGTCGACGAACATATCCCAAGAACTGTCGTCTCCACTCACGACTACAGGGCCATAGTCGGAGGCTTTCTTAGCGATAGTGTAGGGGAGTTTGCCGCTGGGTGAGGCTAAGCCGTAAAGGATATCTGCGAGTCCATTTCCGGATTCCTGGCCTGATCTTTGTCAGATTGGCCATTGGGAGAAGAAGATGTGGAAAGCATACCTGGAAGACCAGCCCAAACAACAGCAACGACATTGGGGTTGTCAATATACGGCTCCAAGATCAACGGGCCAACGCTGTGAATCACAACGATGGTCTTCTTGTTCACAGCAGCGACAGCCGCAACTAACTCGTTCCCGTTGTGCCAGGGGTTGAGGTCGTTACGATCTCCCGCATTTTTTTCGACTGTAATATACCCCTCGCCGGAATCGGAATTGATGCATACGATAGCAACCTCGGCGTTCTGCGCCGCGGCAGCTCCTTGCTGGGCGTTGTCATTGGTCGAGGTTGTGATTGAAGTCCCGTCTTTTTGAGCCTGGGATTTGATGGCGTCTAAGGGAGCGACAAGATACTGTAATGATGTTAGTCAAAGATATAAAAGGCAGAGTGCACATACCGGGAACTCAACAGACCCACTCCCCCAACCCACGGCCAAGGTTCCATCATTGCATCCCCGATCTGTTACAAAGTGAGTTTATGATCAAATAGGTAGCTAGCAGTATAAGGTAATTTACCTGCGCAAGCGTTCGCCCCCTTTGGTGCAACAACTGCATCACTTCCAATTACCGCGATGCTCTTCGGTTTATTCAACGGCAGCGCAGCACCAGTATTCTTCAGCAGGACGATCCCATCACGCGCCATGGCACGCACATTATCCTTGTGATTGCCTCCCACATTTTGCGTACCAATCTTCCAAGAGTTGAACGTCGCAGTCGGATATCCCTTGTCCTGGCCAACGAGGTACCAAGCGGCGAGGACGCGCTTAACCATGTCGTCGAGACGGGATTGTGCGACCTGGCCACCCTGAACAGCGGATTGGAGGGCTAGGTCTGTTAGATTGTCTTTTCTGTGATGAGGGTCAGTGAAGAATGTTTACCTGCCCCCCAGAGAACGTTTTTCTTGTTGAAGTCGCTAGACGGGATATTAGAAGAGAAAGTATGGGGAGGGATAGAGACGGGTACACACCTTCCAGGCATCGTCATATCGAGACCGCCATTTGCGCTACCGGCTGTGGTGTGCTGAGCTGTCGCAGTGTTAGATGTCAATACAATGCATGTCTCCACGTTCGAGGAGAGTTAACAGGGGTGCTAAGCGGATTCTAGCAGTGGACATAGGGATCGAGGTTGCCCTCTCGGCTTTACTGTATCCGCCTGCAGTATCTTCATTCAAAGCGCCCCTGTATTTCTCCTCGGAGGTGGTAATATTGAATAAGGAGGGGATCTGTGCATACCGTTCCAATCAGACATGACATAACCCTTGAAGCCGAGCTCGTCCTTGAGCAGCTTGGACATGATGCCATTGTTCTCGCACGAGTACGTCCCATTGACCTTGTTGTAGCTACAATCGAGACGAGTGAGTGACAATAAATGTCTGAGAGGAACACGAAACTGACCTGCACATGACAGATGCAACATTCGCCTTGACTGCGTCCGCAAAGGGCCACAGATACAACTCATGCATGACTCTGTCCGGAATATTGGAGCCCATTGTTTCGCGATTCTTCTCTTGCTCGTTACCAATGTAATGTTTCGCACATGCTTGGACACCGGCTCCCTGCATGCCCTCAATGGTTTCTGCCATGGCGATACCAGTCAAATACGGATCCGGAGAGAACCCCTCCCAATTCCTGCCGCCCGTCACAATCTTTCCAAGAGGCCCAGCGACTGGTCCAAGTTGCACATGGACGCCTAATTGCTTCGACTCAGCACCAAGGAACGCGCCCCTTTCCCGAATGAGGGCAATGTCCCAAGTTGAAGCAGCGTGCACCCCTGCGGAGAAAGCGGTAACTCCATTAATGTATCGAACACCGAGCGGGCCATCTTGAAGGCATAGCGATGGGTAACCAATGGAGCCAACAGCTTTCGTGTTTCCGACGCAGTTGCCTGCTTGCCAACCAGTACCAGACACAATTCCAACTTTGTCGCCAATAGAAAGTTTGGCCAGTGCAGTGGCAGCTTTGGTGTAAGCGCTGTCCCAATCGGTGACTGCTCTCTTTGAGGTTTGGCCTTCAGATGGAAGTGCTGGGAAACAGTTAGTACAAGAATTGCCTGAAATACTATTTCAGAGTGTCTTATTGAATATACCAGAAGCTCTTGACAGAACTGCCGTAGCCAGCAGAGGAATAATGTACCCGCGCATTTTGATGAATAACTCGGAAGAAAGAACCGAAGATTCGTACAGTCGCAAACGCCCTCCCGCTCTCGCTGGGCCGCCATCATGTTAAGTACCTAGTGCGCCGATCGCACAAGAACTCGGAGCGTTACCAACCGTTCGATAATTGTGCGGAATAATTGCTACCTTGGCTATCCCTTGGAATTCCTCTACCGTCCAGCGTTGTCACGTCCCGATGACAACCCCGTGCCTGGAATATATTGGGCAACTGATCAGGTTAATGAGGCGAAGAACCAACTCGTATGGCTTTTAAGATGTGGCGGCCCGGTCCTCCAGGATATTCATTCGGCGGACAAGGGTGGTCTCGCCAGATGCCGAATGAGATCGCTCACTCGACCTGTCACGAGTGTTAGTATCATTTGAGGCGAAATCATCGTCCCGGTAGTGTAGAGCGTTTTTAATGAGGAGACTTTAACGAGTGGACTACTGGGACACGACTGTTTATTCCCAGACTTGGAGGCTCAAGTGTGGATATAATACAATTTGCAATGTTCTATTAAGGTATAATTTGAAGTGAGATGACGCGGAGAAGTGCATCTCGGAGGAACAGCATATGCGGTACATTGGCGGTAAGGCTGGAATAAGATGCTCGCTGCTTGTTGCCGGCATGAGCCCCACGCTCTTTTATGGGTAGGGACCATAATAATACCCTGATGAGGTCATCATAACTGGCCTCGGACTGGCCTATGTGCTTGATTCTGCTCTCGCAATCATTAATTGATGTCCAGCCAACTCTAAAACAACAAATAGAGGTGTAGCCGCTGTTAGGATGTTGAGCGGCGTGATTTGTCTGCGGGTATTAGCTCAACAGTACGACACATGATGAAGTTGAGATAGAACTGAAGAATCGGGTATCAACACTACGTTGACCCATTTGACTAGTTATACAAACAATTCGATTCAGGGCGAATAGGGAATCTATTCGGAACACGGGTGAAGCAGGTGCTGCGCGAGTTCGAGAAGTTAAGCTATGGTGTATGCGATTCAAGCATACTCTTCAGCATTCTCGCAGCTGTCATCAGCCTTCAAGGAGTATGCACATGATGGCTTCTCTTCGGTGCATTTACGTTTGCGCTAGCGGCAGTTGACAGATCCGTTCTTGGAACGTTTGCGCGGTGGCCTGTTCCGCACTGACAAGTCCACAGCCCTCTACGACATTGGTTGCTTGCGGGCTTTGCTTCGTTGCGTTTGACCCTTTTTTTTTCCATCTCAAACATGCTTTCCCTGTTACTGTTTTCGCTGGAGGAGAAGGATCACACTTTGTAGCCTTTTTTTTGGTGATATTGAAGGAGATTGAGCCTGCTTGCCTTGCTTCTTTTTCGTCGTCCTTGATGTTCGTGTTGCCCCCGGAGATGATGACGTCGCATTATTCTTCTGTATCTTTACTGGTCAAATAATTATCAGCATAGTATAGAGAATCTGGGAATCGCTCTTTGCATCTTCAGCCTGTCTTTGCCTTGATATCTGCTTGGTACTTAGACTCTGAAACTTGAAGTACGTTGGACTGCATATAAGAAGTCACCCACCACGGCACAGGGTAAGCTCAGTAGTAGTGCTCTGAGGAAGTCGGCAGGCTGCATTAGAGCTTCTAAATGTGACTGCTACGTAATGGGTAAAGTAATAGTTGACCCGGCCACAAATACGAATTCGGCGACTATTTCTATTGGGATCAAAATTGCCACGTTCTTTTCCATTCGAAGTGCGTCATCTAGAGACTAAAGTTCCCATCTTCAGTCGAGATTCCGTACCTGGAGATGGACTAGTTACCTCAAGAGTCGGACACACACCGATAGTAGACGTCGGGTTTGATGCCTCTATGGTAGTGCAGGTCGAGCTCACCATTGAGATCGGGCACAATGACACCATTATTATAGGATCCGCGGAGTTTATGGTCGACTCAGAGTGGTGGAATTGATGGATGTGTGGTTCGAAGGAGACGCTTGGGCGAGCATTGCGAGCTAGACGCGCCTAGGCCAACATCTTCCAGCACTAACTGCATGCACGGGCCATGGATGATGCGTAAAGCACAAAGCATGGTGCGCACCTCACAGAGAGCGCTCTCGACTATTTTTTAGCAAGACGCATCCAATTTGCTGTTTTGAAGCCAACCATTTCGGGTCTGATATGTGAAATAAGTTGTGTACAACATTAGGCTCTTTTTTTTTTCAAGCATAGTCCTTCTAAGGCCTCGAGAAGTCTCTCCGGGTATCGAACAATTCAACGCATTCGGCAATTCAGCCTAGATACGTCTTACCGTATCTAGCTAAAGGCTTGAGCGAGTTCCTGAAGGCCTGTGCTGGTTACAAGGACCGAACACGAGGCTCCCTTCAGCTTTGGTTCACACTCACACTCCAGGCTACAGTCCTTAGCATTGTGGACGCAACATCTGACCAGTCCCTCCCAAGCGTGCTGCATTCTATTTGCGAAGACGGCGGTTTGATACTTCAAACAAGTACAATGCTTCTTTTCCTCTTCTTCACAGCCCTCGTATCTGGCGCTCGGATGCAATCATAAATCTGGAGCTTTTGTGTTTGTCTGACATTCAATGTCAACCCGTATTCCTCGCACAAGATACATAGACTCTGCACATTACAGCTCCTGCGGGACAGAGCTGTTGGCTATCTCCACCATTTCACGGAATGAGCAGCTTGATCAGGCAGTGACTCGCTGCACTCGAGCTTCGCACTGAAAGTTTTATGTGATAAATCATTCTGCGCCCGCTAAATCAAAAAAATTTCAGGGCCGTTTATTGCAGCCCATGTGTATCTCTGCCACAAACGCGGGCCTTTTGTTGTACAGGTAATAAAGCCATGCGGCGCGTTTGTTGCATCGCCCAATTAGCGTGCAATGCTCTAGCTTGGTTTGGTCGGGCACGGGCGCCTTGCACCTCTCCACTTCACATCCCAGAGCTCACCTTCGCCGTCGACCTCGTCTTCGCCGTCCACCGCGTCTTTCCTGCGATAACGCAAACGATCCCACTAGGTCCCGCCAACACTGCGCCCCCAGCTGCCTCTCTTCGCACGGCTCCGCCACGAAGACTGCACACTCGCCCTGTCGGTCCATTGATCGCCCTCTCCAGTCGCTTTGAAACCTCAAGATCTTGAAACCCTCAACGTTAGAAACACGAAGCACGCACCCACGGCGAACTCCGAGTAGGACTCACAGGTATGAGGAATCTTGCCCACAATCGCCACAGCGGCGATGCGACGAGGATTGAATAGTACTGACGTGCTGGCCTATCAAGCGCTCCCACTCTTCACTCTTTGAACCCCTCGTTTGGATATCGGCATCTACAGGTGTAGCTCACACTCTTCCTCACGAAAACATTCTATATTCTATCCTCTCCGCCGCCTCATCTGAACACCCTCGCTCCGGGGCCTGAACATCCATTAGACCGGCTCCCCCACTCCGAGCTCAGCCCCCACAAATCGCAGAACATATCCAATATGGTAGTCGCTACAATCAAGTACGTATATGCAGAGAACAGTAGGCTGACTGGCGGACGCTGACTGGTGCTCATGTTAGGTGCGTAGTCGTGGGCGATGGTGCGGTCGGCAAAACCTGTCTCCTTATAAGCTACACCACGAACAAATTCCCTTCGGAATATGTCCCCACCGTCTTCGACAATTATGCGGTCACCGTCATGTAAGAACCTACACTATTTACCCCTTTCGTAAGACTGGGTACAAAGGACTCGGAGACGGAAGCTTGTTCTGCAGCTACGGCCACAACGAGCACTACCCGGGAAGAAACATATTAACTGTGGTCGAACTAGGATTGGAGACGAGCCATACACACTTGGTCTCTTCGATACCGCCGGACAAGAAGATTACGACCGGCTTCGACCGTTATCATACCCACAAACGGATGTGTTCCTCGTGTGCTTCTCTGTGACCTCCCCAGCATCATTTGAGAACGTTCGCGAAAAATGGTTCCCCGAGGTACACCACCATTGCCCAGGTGTTCCCTGCCTGATTGTCGGAACACAAGTGGATCTCAGGGAAGATGCAGCAGTCAAGGAGAAGCTTGCTAAGCAGCGGATGTCACCTGTCAGGCGCGAAGACGGAGAGAGGATGGCGAAAGAGCTCGGCGCCGTCAAGTACGTGGAATGCTCTGCTCTGACGCAATATAAGTTGAAGGATGTCTTTGATGAGGTAAATTCATTCCATGTCAATGCAATGTATAATGACCACTACTAATTGGGATATAGGCCATTGTGGCGGCGCTGGAACCTCCTCAGCCGCGGAAAGAAAAGAGAAAGAAGGGTGGCTGTATTGTGCTTTGAGCAGAAGGCAGCAGCGGGGAGCATTTGGGAGATGCATATAAGTGCATACATTCTCTACCCGGCTTTCTGAGTTGGGTGTGATTTTAGGGATACCTTTGCGTTGTAAATTCCCGGCGCTTGGGTAGCGGTGTTTTTTCCAAGCCCTGAACTTGCTTTCCGCCCTTTTCAATTCAAACTTTCAAATTCATTCATTGTTCTGCAAAGACTGCATGGTGAGAGTGTCCGCTGGGATAGTTCGAGGACTCATGTTGGGCTCGGTCGACGAATGCCACTCAAGATAGACCTTGATTTCTAGGATAGTCAGCCACCCCCTAAGCCACTAAAGGTGAGAGCCAGTATTCAGTGGCGAGCAGTTTGTTGTCACCATCATTACTGGCGAGCGTTGATTTACCTCTCACCTTTGTTTTACCTCAACGAAAAGGTTTTTATTGTGTTCGTCAGCCAGGAAGCGTGCTTATAGGCCGTATCAAATGGCAAAGCCCTCCTTTCACACGAGAAATCTGCACCCGCACCTATTGTACTTTCCCAATTGGGCACATCAATAGTATCGCGCCTCGCCTATTGAGTCGGCATTGTTGTTGGCTGCCGGAAAACACCTACGTCGGTGTTTGCAATCACATAGGTGAGTAAATCTCCATCCGCATCAGTCTGACTCCCTCTCACACGCACAAAGATAAATCAGCCTCACGTAACTTTGGAAATTTTTGAATTGTGTGTTGGAACGCACGATATGCGGCCCGTTCAAGCAATGTGGCCCCCTTCAGATCAAAAGAAGCGACTGCGACCACCGCCTATTACAGTTCCTCTCCAACCCGCGTCTCGGATGATGCTAGGCCCCAATGTGTTCGCTATTACAGATAGAGTACAGCAAGAAGAGACCGACCAACAGGCTGGAAATGCTTTTTACCAACAAACCAGATGCTCGCCTACAACGACACCGGTTACTTCGCCACTGGAAGTAGGTGACTCGCACCTGCCTCGGACGGGCTCACGTGCGAGTAAGGATAAGCACCATAGATCAGGCATGGCCAATTCCACGCAATTTATTGGCAACATGTCACCTCGAAAATCGGAAGAGTATGCATCTTCGTCTACGACTAACCGCCATGGCTCAACTACCCGCTCAAGGCATTCGGAGCGTAGCCATCGTAGTGCCAGGCCGAGCCAACCTTTTGATGACAATGATATGACTTCGAGGGCGGAGATTGAGGGACGCGCGGAAAAGAAGTTCTTCAAGATGATGGGCCAAATCCCTTCAACACCGACATCGGGTATGTCATGTTATAAGTCAAGAACGACCGATGTTTAACGCTAATTAATAAGAAGATACCGCCGACAGGGTCATCGTGACCACACATGATCTGTCCTCGAGGGAATCCAAGAAGAAGGTAGACGAGCAGGTCAAGAGTCCTAAGAAGAAACTGTTCGGCGTGAGTCTTCCTAGCTTTATGTCATCCGTCACCCCCAGCATCGTCGAGCCCGTTCCAGCTATGCCATCCAAAGCAGCTCAAGTCCTCGGCACAAATTCAGCAGGCAGGCGACACCACTCGCCTCACCCTTTTAAGACTCCGCGGTCCGATACATCTAAGTTATTACCGTCGAAGATGTACGATCACCACAGCCATAATCGACGCCAGCATCACTGCGGATCTGCACGAACTCGTCCTCGAGCATCTACGCGAAGCTCAAAGACGCAATCTCCCGTGAAGGGTGCTCAGTCGCAGGGTGTCGGTGTTGACGGCAGATCAGGCGAGTCATCGACCGATTTGGGTGCTCCGCCAACACCTCCCCAGAAAGACACGCCTCCAGACGCTGACGGCCGAGATGGCTCTGAAGAAACCCTAATTCATCTAGGTAATAGAGTCAGGATGGGAGGAGAAGAGCACGAAGCGCGAGACTTGTTTGTCGATGGCGGGGCGGCCATGTGTCTCCCCTCTCAACTTTCGACCACTGCGAAGGCCATTCCATCCAATGGTGGTGAGAGCCCTACGAAGTTACGTACCTATGGTGCTGAGGACTATGTGAAGCTGATCGAGGGTAACTGTGTCGCGTCAGCGCATACGGAGATTGACTCTGTCGATGATAGGAACCGCTACGCGCCTCTGGATGGTGAAGACCAGCAGTCGCTGCAGGTCTTCGAGAAGGAGCGATGGAACGAAGAGAACCACGCACGATATTGCAGCCGACTAAGCCAGCGCCTCTCCGGCAAAGGCAAATTACTGCCACCGGCCTTCTACTCGCCGTCTACATACTCTCTCAACTTGTTCGATGCTGAAGGTGGTGGTCGCCCGTCGAAGAATGTAAGTGTTTCCACCGCCTTCTTCATTTCCTTGCTGGCCGATTCACGTGTTACTTTAGGACAAGTTCTAGGTGGCCGTTCCTTCCACTTTAGCCAAACTCAAGCTCTCATTCACCTCCTCTTCTCTCTTTCTCTCTTTCTCTCTCTCTCTTTTCACCGCCTGATTCCTCATTGCGTCATCTCTATTCGCCTTGTTTGCTGACCTACACCCCAGACTGACTACAATCGCTTGCTCTTCGCTGTTCCACCCAACCCGGCAACCACTTCCACCTCCGCGCGTAAAGACTTCGACCAAGGCAACATCGGTGTGATTTTCCAAGGTGCTTCGAGCAAAATCGACCCAAACTCGGACCTTACGAAAACCATGAACGTTGCTACTCAGGAGACTGCTTCGCCCTGCAAGAGCGACGGGCCTCGCTCCGCAACGAGAGGCACGCACGAGGTTCACGGCAGCGACGAACCAGAGTCTTTTGCATGTGCAGGGGGAAGTGGCAACTTTCAGATTGATCGGTCTTCTTCGAGGCTCACCGACATGCTCAGTTGTGTCGATCCCTCTAAGGTCGACTTGACCCGCGACTTCTATCCCAGCTGCCCCAGTGCCGTGCCGAATCCGCTTCAGAAACCGCCCGGCCAGCAGACACCTGAACACCAGATGCCCGGCCAACAGGTGCCCGACCGACAACAGATGCCTCATCCAATGATGATGGGACCTCCGCCTCTGCCATCGGTACCCATAGGCCCTCTTCCGTCGCTACCGTCTCTCCTACATCACTTCCATATGACAAACGAGCACATCGATGTGTCTGGTCGCACCCTGTACGACTTCGTCGAGGAATGCAGCCACGAAACGCTTGCTGCAATACACTCCAAATATGACAACACAGTGGCGATACTGGAACAACGCGTGGAGCAGATCAAAGAGGATATGAGGTCATTTAATATTGAGTTTCATCAAACTGCCGATCAAAACCTTGTCATCAACAAGAAGCTGGACAAACTTCTCGACTTCATGAAGAAGGAGGTTGTCGAGTCTCTAGTTGCTCAGACCAAGAAGATGGCGGAAATGGAGGATAGCATCAAGGCTTTGCAAAAGTCCACGTCCGATCGGGAGCAATCCGTAGGCCCAATGTCAGTCCCATATTTGCAGTTTCCTCTTCCGCAACATCATTCTCAACCTTCCCTCGTTGGATTCTACGACCCTCCCGCCGAGGCTAGTCGAGACGGCTCTTCGCGACTGCCTTCGATTCAGGAGACCCGCAACGATGGACGATTTCGACATGGCGGCTTCGGCAACGGCCAGAGCTGGCATCACTCTCCAGTCGTGGCCCGCGAGAATAACGAGAATGCCCCTCACCATCTCTCCGCTTCGAACCAATACATCAACGGCACAGCAAACTTTGGCAGCAGTGGTAACAGTTACGTGGGCGGATACCAAGGTTACTCTTATTTCGGTACGCCAGAACAGAGCTACAGCTACAATCAAGGAGCGGCCAAGTAGACCAAAGGCGATCTGGAGAAAATGCTGCTCGCTTTGGCTAAACATACGAATGTACGATAGAACGGCGTATTTCTCATTTGGGTGCATCCTCTCTTCAGCAATTGTTCACTTTTCTTAAGGCAGCGCTGATGTAGGCTTATTGCGAGGGCTTACTGCGAGGGCTTACTGTGAGGCCAGAGTGCTTAGAGGAGTGCCCGGAGGAGCGCCTTAGCGTCAGCCCTACGTCGGAGACGGCGGACGCGTGAGGTAGATCAAAGGGTAGATCAAATGCTAATGGCTGATGATGGGCTTATTAGTCCTTCCTACTAACCTGTGTGATTAATTTTCCGATCGATGTGAACCGAAATGGCGTGTTTCCAGAATGTGTTAAGGTGGGGAGAAAGGTTGTGACGAAGAATATATTGCTGGAACGCTTGCTCAGGGCTGCACTAGAATCGTGAGATGCGGGCTATGCACATGCGGCGCATTGAATTCTATCAATACACCACCATGCAGCTGACTTCGTGCGCAGAACACGTGTTCTTATAGGCCAGAGTTTAGAAACAGGACGTCGACTACAGACAAAGGGCAAAGGATTCAGCGCAAAAGATCAGCGCAAACTCCCGCTGCCTGCCGTGTTTGGCAGGAGGGCCTACGCCCACAATGGTTCACGGATCCGCCCTTTGACTTTGCTAACAGACGCCAGTCAAAGGTTATCCCTTTCTTGAAGTCTATAGCCGCGTCGCGCTATTCCCCGCCCAAGCACCGGCAGCGTCTCCGCTTCTCCACGCTTACCCGAAAAATCGATGCTGTGAGGACCGCTTCCTGGCGTGTGCGCTTACCCGCATTCGATGGCGAGCCAGACACGAGACGAGGGTAGCACCGCAGGCAAGCATATCAACGGCATGGAGGAGCCCAGTTCATCCTCCGCCGAGGGCACCCACCCTCTTCCCTCGTGGACACCACCGCAGGTCACCCTGCCAGACGCCTCGACGACTACGCCAGCGGATGCTGCACCCTCGCCCGCGCACCTCTTGAACGCGCAGCTGCCGCCCTTGGACGCCCAAGACGCATCCTTCACCATCCCCGCCTACCCGTCGTATCCTCACATTCGCACCCCCTCTGCCGCCGGCCTGCAGTTACAAACCGACCTCCCTCCATCCTCCATTGTGGCGGGCAACGTAGAAGACGCGCTGCGGCACTCGGCTACCGCACCGATTGCGATCCAGGAGGGATACCTGAGGAGCACGCTGTCGGCTGCGAGCATGACGGGGTCTCTGTCGCCGGGTTCTGCCCTCTCCTCGCCCGCGTTGAACGCCCTCACAGACCTCACCCCACTGCCCTCCCCTCTGGTGATGAGCGATTCTCCTGGCCCTTGGGCGCGGGCCGGCATGTCGATGCGGCCACGTTCGCGCGGCGCGTCCACTTCATCCAAAGATGACTCATGGGTCATGCTCAGCAACGGGACATTGTCCCCATCCCCTTCGCAAAAGAAGAAGGGCTACCAGAGGATGAAGACGGCGGCCGTGGAAGCGGCTGCGGCAGGGCTGCAGCACAACAACGAGGCGAGCCACAGCCGGAACCGGAGCATCAGCGAATTCGTCCCAGAAGCATTGCACAACATCCGCGCACGACATGTCACCATCTCTGGCCTGGCTCCCGAGCAGCGGGGGCCGTACGTAGGCCACACGGGCAATGAGCCTCACCTCATGCGCGAGGAGTATCTTGCCGCGCAGCGTGGTCTTATCGCGGCCACGGTCCTGTCTGGTTTCCCTACCCCGCCTGCAAGCAACAGGAGCGTGACCGAGAGCGAAGAGGAGGAAGTCGCGGACGACAAAGTCAGTTATATCGCGGTGAGGCATGGGTCGCAGAAGAACAAGAAGCTCTGGCGCCCCGTCCGGCAGCTTGGTCAGGGCACCTTCAGCAAAGTTTATCTTGCAACAAGCGAGAAGACGACAGCCAAAGACCCACTTGATGAGGCCGTCCTCGATCCCCGCAAGCTGGTAGCCATTAAGGTTGTTGAGCACGGCCCGGCCGGTGGCGCCGATGAAGAACGGGTAGAACTAAGCCTCAAGCGAGAAGTCGAAATGCTCCGATCCGTCTCACATCCGTCCCTCGTGCATCTCAGGGCCTTTGATCACGATGAAGCGCAAGCCCTGATCGTCTTAACTTACTGTCCTGGTGGTGACCTATTTGACGTAGCCAGCACCCACAGGGACGTTCTTGGGGTGGACCTTGTCCAACGTATATTTGCCGAAATGGTCAGCGCCACGCGTTATCTCCACAATCAACTAATCGTGCATCGCGATATCAAGCTAGAAAGTACATTTCTCCTTCTTTTGATCTGGTTAGTCTATCTAGCGCGGCATGGCACTAACTCTGACAGATGTTCTCCTTAACATTCCCATTTCTACAGTCCCATTGTTGAAACACCCGCAATCACATCCGTACCCCATTGCAACACTTACGGATCTTGGACTCTCCCGCCGTATTCCTGCTCCACCAGAGTCTCCTCTTTTGACCACACGTTGTGGCAGTGAAGACTATGCTGCTCCAGAGATTCTTCTCGGCCAGCCCTATGATGGCCGCTTAACTGACGCATGGGCACTTGGTGTTTTGCTATATGCACTCATGGAAGGGCGCCTACCCTTTGATCCTCCTCCAGGGAAAGCGGCATCACGTAGTCGGGCTGCTCACCGGATTGCTAGGTGTGACTGGATGTGGGTCAAACTCGGAAACCAGGACGGCGAGTGGGACACAGAGAAGGGCAAGGAATGGGAGGGCGCTAGGGAATGCGTAGAGGCGTTGCTGAAGAAGGTTTCACGCGGCCGCAAAAGTCTGCAGGATATTGAGAAGATGGAGTGGGTACAGAAAGGTATCACCGTCGAGGGAGGCATTAGGCGAAGGATCGAGGATGAGGAAGTTTTCGAGGAGATGGATGCCTCGAGGTGATCGTTATTGAGGAGCCTTTTAACGCCTCATCCCATGCTGGGAACATACGGGCTCCTACTGCAAACACTCGGCAAGCAACGGCAACCTTCCGGTCACCCTGACGGGCAACGCCGGATCACTGTATTATTATTTGGTCACTCGACCTGAACCTTACTCCTCACATACTTCAGAGATCCGTGTGGGGACAGGATAGGGGCAGGATAGGGCACGGGGACGAGAGTACGAAAAGATACCACATGACGCAGGATGGGAATGGAATTCCCCTAGGCCAACCGGCCTCCACCCCTCACCCCCTTTCGTATATCACCCTTGTTCACTCGCATTCGTTTATTCACTTGATATCCATATCCCTTTTTATATGTTGGTTCATGCGTATACTTTCACCAGCGTTACTTCTATCCCTTCCTCCATCATCCACGTGCATTCTGTCTGGCGCCTGCCCCTTTCCTATACCCTCTCTCATCTTGCATGGCCGCGATGTATAGACCACCAAAAACGGGCTCTTTGTTTCCCTTCTGCCAGTGGCCTTGGATATTTTAGCATTGAAATGGATGGGATTGTGGGGTTAGATAAAATGAATCGAAAGAAAGAAATATCGCAGGAAAGATCGTGTGTTGCATGTCTAAGAAGTGTGAAGGTGGCGATGTATGTGTGTGTGCTGCCTAGGCGTAGAGCAATCGAGGGTTTGTTGTTGGTGTAGTGGAATACATAAGCGCTCTTGATAGTACAAATGATCAGGTTTAGTCACGGAGAAAGGATCAGTTGTGGTCTACGCTGTGCTATCGCATCTACAGAAAGGCTGTCTGTTTAGGGGAACAGATCATGTCTTGTTCTGTCATGTTTACTTAAAAAAAGGTCTTGCGTTAAAGAGACTGCAAGGATACCACACTACTTCAACAGAATAGTCACCCAAGTGCCTATTAGTGCTTGAGGCATAGCCTTACTGTATAAAGTTAAGAGCTATTAACTAGTCATCACTCTCATATGAATGTGCATATCCCCTGCTGTCATGTTCTACTTAAAATTCATCATCCTGGCCTCTAAATACACCATCCCAAAAATATCTACGGGGCTTGCGTGGCCTTCATGGACATATAAATTAGTACATATGTTGCTGGTATCGAGCCTAGTTCATGAACGCAGAACTTATACTAGGAAAGATGGTAGTACCTAGTAAAGCTTTCTACATGCACTTGCCAACTTTCTGCAACCGCGCAACTGCTCTGGTGTGCTGCTAGATACGAATGATCGTAATAACTGGCGCAGCGAATTTCTTCTTCGGAGTACACTGATTCATGGTGTGTAAGGTCACAGGGGGCACTCTCGCAAAACTTGCTTGCAAACTCCCAAAAAGAGATATCCACTCTTAACAACCCATTTATGTCGAATATGGCATTGACCATTTCATATTGATCCCCTGGGATAATGCATGTTTCCTGCCTTTTTTGCCCGTGCTTACAGCAGAGATATGGAGTCACCATCCGAGTCTGTCCGGCAGAGCGGATACGAACACTTATTCATCACGTACAAAATCCACCATTAGAACTGACACATTTTTGCCTCGAAGCTTGAGCCCGTAGTTACACACAATGCAAACCAGGCACTCCTGTGTCTCTTTCATAACTCACTTTCACTATTCGATCGTGTCCAAGGTAGGCTTCTTCCGCCTGTTCTTGATTCAAGGGGCTTCGGCTTCAGTAATTCCTTCCTTTTCTTTTAGCTGCTGAAGGACTTGGAGCTGATGTTCCAGTTCACCAATATAGAATTTATACAGAGCATACGCACTATCCCCTTCGTATAACCTCAGTATAACCTCCATATCTGGAATAACCCTGACATGTACAGTAATACTTTGTTTGCTACCGTGGATTCTTTTAGCCTCTTGCTAGGAGAGAAATAGCTGCGTTCAACTGCATCGGCCTTGTTGGATCTCATCGACGTCGATGCATGTCTCCCTATGAGTCTCAATTTTGACTTTCTTCCTGATTGAGGTTGATGGAGTTCAAGAACGCCAGACTAATGAGTGTCAACAAGGTCTATGATCTAGACAAGTCCTGCCTAGCAGCCCTTCCGGTCTTCATCTTCACCGTTCCTGTCTTTGATTGTCATAAGCGTTCAACTTGGACTCGTTCTTGACATATTGGACTCTTTGCTCTTGACGGCCGTTACTTATTTTCAGAATCTTACGAATCGTCTTTATTGGATGTTTTGGGCTCACCATTCTTTTCGTTCCCCTTTCATGTCTTGGCCTCCATAACCCTCAGCATCTCAGTTGGCTTTCTCCCTACTTTGCCCTTCCACTGGGCCGATCTGGCCTTGCTCTCGTTGTTATACTTTTCCCAAAAAGCCCCGATTCAAAGGTGGTTCCCTCCTATTATCTACCACAAACTAAACAAGATACTGGACATTCCAGAATGCCGTTTTTAGCCACGATATTTTCACGGTCAGTTCAGAGCTACTCGACTTCTAGCAGGTGGCCATCCACTACATGGTGGCGACTACACAGCCGTGGCACGTTCTCCTCCTACCTTCATTATTTCGGCAATTCTGTCAATGTTCTCCGCTTCTCCTCCTGTCTTCGCCACTCCTGCTACTCCACCGATCTTCTCCGCCATCGAGTTTGTGGACACCTTAGCCAAAGTCGACGTATACACAATTGCACTGCACGATATGCGGCTTTCCCACTGCAGGGTTACCTTTGAAGCTTTGAATGAGGATGAATACCCGATGGCTTATGCTGCCGCCATGATGACCGAAGATGCAGAGCTTTGGATTGTTCTATCGGCGTTCTATGAGTCGCCTTTCTGTGAGTGCAAGGATTTCTGTGAGTGCAAGGAGTGGAGTGACCCTGTTCGAACACCTTGTGGGCACCTGCTCGGGTACTCTTGTATTGCTGATATCTTGGGCAGGATCAACAAGCTTTACCCTTTGTGCAAGACGGAGTTGTATGCTAGTTAGACTCGCCCTACTCAAGCTTGAGGATAACCCCGGCCCTTATAGCACTCCAGTAACCAACACTTAATCCATCTCTCCTGGGCGGGAGGGGTGGGGACAAAGCTTTGGGTGCTTGCATAATAGTTAGTTGTAAAAATAACCATGCGGTTTCCAGAAGCATTACATTGAACTTTTTCATTTAAGTATCTCAGGGATTTGTACATGAGGTCTGCACCATAGAGGTACAAAAAACCGTTTCAGTGTCTCTTAGACCGAAGCAGCAGGATGCACTCCCAGTGTGCCAACAGTGGCCTGGAGAGTGACCCAGTACATGATTCTGATGCTTCCTTCCAAAACTTCAGCTCCGTCCAATCTGCTCTTATTTCCCCTGGGGCCTCGTGTCGCTCTATTGCAATCTGCAAAGTGCCCCTATCTTCCAGTTTCAATCCGTCTTCCCGCTCGACGTCCATTTTGTATTCTGCCACCCCGGACCGGAATGTTTCTTCCGTACCGAAGCCAGCGGTAATTCTCTCATCGCACTTCGTCCCCCACTCACTGCACCTCATAAACTTCGAGCGCCTTTTCCACATCCCTCAAACTCTTCCTCTCCCCATATGCTTCATCTAACATCTTATTCTTCTCCATCTGGCTCAATTTCGTCGAAGCATTAAGCGCCCTCTCCATATCGCCCAAACTGTTCCTCTCCCCGTATGCCTCCAACAGCACCAAGTTCTTCTCTTCTTGCGTTAGCTGGCGGTTCTGCTGCTTGTTGTGGTCTTCAAGCGCATTGTTGATGGCGAAACCTATTTGGCGATTAGCCGAGTCGAGCGAGACTTTGCTGCGCCGGTTCCACGATGGTTTCATCTCGGAGGCCTGGAGGTAGGAACTGATTGTCATACCGACGGCTATGAGAGCCATGGTCGGGAGATACCTGAGGGTGATATTAGGTCAAAGTCGTAAGAGAGAAATGCAGGGTTGCATACCATCGTCCTATTCTTCCGAGCTTTGGTACGGCAGCGGTGTTGAGTGGCATACGTGGCGCTGGGGGATGGTAGGAGTGGAATTGTGATGGAAGGGCGGTACGGGCGCGGGTCGCTGTTGAAAAGAGCTGTCGCCGGAAGGTTGCTGGTGCGCGGAGAGGCATCTTGGGCGACGTTTGATTCAGTACTTTGTGATGATAAAATGTTCCAAATTGGAAAAGGTTGATTCCGTTTGGCGAGGTGTAGACCTTCGACGCGATTTATAGCTTCGAGATGTTGTGGTTGGTAGATGGATGGGTAGATGGATGCGGGTGGTTTAGATTAAGTTGGGCTTGAACGTTGTAGGTGTGGTAGATTTTTGATTTGATTGATTGACTTGACTTGAAATCCGAATAACAGATACCCAAACCCGCGGATTTGTGCGGGACATATACACATACCGTGCCCCAGCCCCATCTGTCGTACGCATCTCTTTCATCTCCGCATCTCACAACGTCAGCCCACCTATCACAACACCCTCACCTTTCCCCACATCCAAATCGGATGACGGCCCAGTCCGATGCATTCTCGTGTTGTGGGCCCAGCTCGAGTAATTCGAGCAGTTCTAAGGCAGTGTGACGAGTTGACGTTGCTTCTCGGCCGCGCATGTATCACGGGTACGCTGCACGCGACATTACGTGCAGCGGACTGGAATAACATAGGCGGGCTAAGGAACGGGAGGGGCCGCGGCTGGAAAGTGGTGCTAGCATCCGGAGAGACAAAGTCACACGAGGTGCTGTGATTGTGGAGTGACATGTGGTGCACGGATCAGTTCATCAACTGCCGAGGTCTGATGTTTTTGCGAACAAACGCACGCCGTTGCTTTTCCAGCAAATACACTTTGTTACTGACATCACTGCTCTTTTCAAGTTAGTTGCTTTGTAAATGAGCCAAAAGTGTACAGAAACGTGCCAAAATAAAGACCAATTGAGCCACCTAAACGTTAACCTAATATCACGTGATCTGTATCTTAATAGCCACGCCCTTGCACGAGCCCACAATGTAACATACACTCCCATGAACGGATTTCTAGCGCGCGTCTGTGCGCTTCCATACAAAGTCCATCTGTGTAGTGGCACGCTAGAAATCAGTTCATGGGACATTGAATGTCTATTAAGCGAGTGGCCCACCTCACCAACTTTATCTAGCTTTGCAACCACAAAGTTCAACCACGCATATAAATACTATCAATATAACAGCTATTTAAGGTTAAGCAGTATCTTATTATCCTGCTTACACGTACGTGAGTTGTGCCCAGGCTCTTTGCGGCGGCTACAGCGCGCTATAGCCCTCTGGCCCACACCCAAGTGCTACATCTTAACGCCTTCCACGCGCTAGCTGCTGCTTAGCCTCTCTCTAAACAACTATCTCTACGCCCTCTGCTATTCCTAATGTCCCTTGTTTCTGTATACGCTTCCTTTTACGCTCTCTACATTTTGTGGTAGCCTTGTTAGCCTTCTAAAGGGTTAAGACCTGGTCGTGTAGCAACACTGGCTTATAGACTATTCTTAGTAAGCTGGTCGAGCGACAGCACGACTAAGTTGGGTGATCATTCTACATGCCTTTGAATCCTCTCACGTACTAGAGATGACTGAGCCTCTAGCTCACGCACGTTGCTTGGTGGTCGAAATACTAGTAAAGGCCTGAACCTTTGTACGCTGTACACACTTAAACCAGCCCCTTATTATCTTAGGATCCTCACTTAGAGCTCTTTGCCGGTCATACGGTCTATTAAAACGCGTTGTAAGGCTTGTTGTACGCTTGATAAAGTTCTTCCGCCAGTGTTTGCCAACTTTCCCACTATCACGCTCAGCCAGCAGCATTTTGGCTATATCTCGTACAGCGTTAAGGCAGGGTGGAAGTTCTCACAAATCTAGGTTAAGCATGTGCTCAATAATTACCTCCCCTTCTAGCCCAGTGAGCTTCTTTAATTTGGGCTGGCAATCGCGTCGCGCAGTGCGTTGGTGGCGGAGGGTTGATCGGGGTACATTATAAGTTGAGGCAACGCTTGGTTAATAGCTAAGATAGCAAGGACTATATCTGCTTCGTTGCAGAGCAATCGGTTGGTAGTTGGTTGAGCTATCATAGTTGGTAGGTGGTGCGTTGCAAACAGTTTGTTGGCCACTCACTTATACAGTATGTTATAGATCTGATTTGACAAGATCATGTAGCAAAAAGCGCAAAGAACTAGCTCCACATAGGTTCTAAACCCAAACCATCTAGATCAATCTCCCATCGGAAAATTCATTGCAAGAGCAAATGAACAGCAAAAGGAACACAAAAGGACGCCAAAAATAGTCCCGCTGGGGATCGAACCCAGGACCTTTCGCGCGCTGAGCTTGTGAGGCGAACGTGATAGCCACTACACCACGAGACTGATCTTTGATAGAATTGACGTTTTTAAAAATTAGAAAATCTATATATAGCTTTTAAGGAAAGTCGTACAGATAGATACCTGAGGTGGAGGGCAGTATGTATGAAGTTGCGCAATCAATTTCGACATTTGTTGTAGCTAATAGTTGTAGAAAAGAGGGGTACGTGGGGCGGTCATTAGCTCGGCTGATTGGGCGATCATGAGAATTTGGCCTTTACTAATTATGACAACACCTCAGTATAGTAATGATGTTTCAAGAATCAAATATCTCTTAATTTACCAGCCGATTGCTCTAACATTTTCACTGATTCCTCGAGACTTGCTTCCCACATCAACGTACATCCTATGTCGATGGGTGTCCAATAAACATTAACTTTTGAAGAAGCGGTCTAGCATTCCCTCTCGCTACACATACAGAAACAGTTTGACATATTTCAAATTCATTTAGCTTACTGTTCCGGCTTAACAGCATGCTGGGCAAATCTTGCTGTGGCAACTCAGGTACCACTTTTCGATAAAGCATGCTTGCAAAGCGGCCCTTTGGACCGACGCTCAACTTCCATCTCTTCCAAAAAATTAACATTCTTAATCCAATTACAAGATCGCCCTCCTTGCGCCTTGCCTTCTACACGATAGTCGTTGGAATGTCGAACTTTGAGACGAGTCCACCGCACTGTCCTGTATCTAGTCAGATGTTGAAACATTGGAGAAGTGCTCCAGGAGGTCGTCAGAAATGTTTATGAAGTGAACATCAAGTGCGGAGGGCTTGATTAAAATTTCTTGAGACCCGACACGCAATGCATATTTTAAAGCCAGTGACTAGATAGGGGACTTACCAGCAGCCCAAAATCGCGTCAATATCTACTTTGTATAGCTCTGTATTCCCATGAGAGTCGTCTCAACCCACAATGAAAGATACTATCACACTAGCTTCAATATCCTGCAAAATCTCAGTGGGCACCACGAATCCTGAGGCTTCTATCTCTCGCAGCATCTGACGGATGTAGTGCCACTGCATAGCCTGACAAGCGCTAATCTTCTCCTTGAGTCGGTACAACTGTCCTACATCATTTGCCCTGGTAAATAGATCACGAAGCTTGCCCAATCGATCATTATGATAGTCAACAAGACTGCTGCAGTAGTGCAACATCGCGTGTTCACGCACCCTCGCAATTCCATACCCACCACCTTCATCAAAGATAGAATCCTCGTAGATGTAAGCACGGTAGAGGCTGCGGACAGTTGCCGGTTGCTGATGCAATACTGATCGTGGATCCTGCAACTCGTACTGGATATGCCATTCGACGCTAACGACAAGCTGCTTCAGAGCTTCAGATTTGAAGACGTGTTCTAATGTGCGGTAAAGGTGATCTGATAACTCGAGTTTCGCCAGTTCGGAGGTTACACGGTGAAACTTTATCCGATTGATGGCAAGAAGGAAAACGAATCGACATAGAGCTGGCGTGTTCTGCTCTTGAAGATTTGGAAGCACGAAAGCGTGTTCGTCGAATAACGAAAACACGACGTGTTGAAAAAGAGGGCGTATGGATTCGATCCAGCGCCTTAGCTTTGGGTCCGACCGCCTGAGCTGCGCGGTCCAGGCGACTTCAAACTGCTCCCGAAATGCGCGTGGAAAAATGACGACTCTACTATAGCAGATGTTTCGAGAAATCTCATGCCATGGTTTTGTCGCGTCTCGGGCTTTGAATTGCACATATGCGCTCTCATTCTCGAGCTGTTGGGCATGATCGTGAAAATCCTGACGGCATACTGGACACCGGCCGCTGATGCTCAAGCTTTCCATTAAGCATGATTTCCCAAAGACGTGCTGGCAGATGGTTCGGACAGGGTCATTACAGAGGCATATCGGGAATGGAAGTTCCCTAAATGTAGTGATGGTGTCCGACTCTTCTGGACCGAACTCGTCATTCGTTTCCCCAAAGTTGGCCCAGCAGAACGGACACCGCAAGTCTTCTTCGGCAATCGTTGAGATGTCAACTTGTTCCAGCCTCTCGACGTAATCGATAACTGAAAATGTTAAGGGAGCCATGGTGAAAGTCGTTTTTGGGGATAGGAGGCATCCTTCTGAAATATAAGGGAATTTAACGAGCAGTGATAGCTTACATTGTGCCGTCTTTCACAATGAAGTCTACAGAAAAAATCATCTACAAGGGCATGACCGAGTACATGCATATGTTTGCACAATGCTGGTATTTGCAGCAGTATGGCCATCTGTCCGACACAAAGCCTAGAATAACAGAGGAGCACTCTATATGCGCAGTATCCGTTGAATGTGTGCGTCTTTGCTACCTTGAGGAATTGTGCCATGTGCGTGTTGAATGGTTATGCTTCGACAGTCGTAATATATCGTAGAGGGAGAAGTTTTAACTTCTATCTTGATCATTATTGCGGTAGATGATGCTACGCCGGGAGCTCATGATCTAGGCCGAGGATAGGCTCGACAAATCCTCGAAAAGACGTTCTCTTGATGTCGTACATTTTTCTTTTGTCCTCCGAGGTGGAATCCGTGACCTCTTTCCCGTCAACAGTATCAAGCTGCCCCGAGCTAACATCGGCTTTCACCTCTTCGATATCTAGTGTCCACCTCATTCCGTACCCTAGCTTGTTTCGTATCTCGTATACGGCAACATTCCGATGCAGGAGCATGACGTTCTTCCACTCAATGCTGTTCAACATCAGCTGAAGGATGGAATCTGCAATCTCGTCTTTCTTTTGATTACTGCCCACAGGCAACGTCCAAAAGGGATGCGGCCGTCCGTGCTCCGAAGATGCTCCTCCCCGTTCAAAGTGCTTGCACAGCGCAATGGCGCCGGAGGACATCTCGGACCGAGCTCGCGGTGGAGCTCTATACGCTTCTTCGAGGACTTCAGTTGAAGGAGGCAGCAGGTAGATAGTGCCTTTGGTGTTGACACCTCCCGCATCCCGATACTGCGATTCCGAAGGCGTTGGATCAAGTGCCCAAGGAAGTTGGAGGGAGTCGTACATTGTAGCAATCCCACGGTTGTTAGAAAGCTCAGCACCTACTAAGATGAAAATCCAGGCAAATTAGGAACTATTCTGGGCTCTTCCGAAATGGATGCGGACGTTGAATTTCTGGAGGTTTTAGTTTAAACTTCGAAGCGTGGTGATGTTGGAGTCCAAATGTATCCATACCTAATACGCGTTAGCGTTGGCTGGACTGTACCTCGGACAAACAAATTTCCACGCGACGAACGTTCAACGCGCATCGTCGACATTAAGTCCACAACGGGGTTGTGATTTTTGCGCAATAAGGATTATGGTATTGTTTCTTATCCAAGTATTGCCCAGCATACTGACAATTTCGCAGCGGTTTGCGCCTCCGAATCCTCGAGTAATTCTCACGCAATCCATTATACCGATTTGCCCATCACGATGGCGCCTCCTTTCCCTTCCCCGAATTACTGCTCTCTGCAGGTTCGAGTCCACGACTCATCTACAAAATTTCGAATCTAGACATGAGCCACCACTTAGTGTTTTAATAGGGCTAAAGAAGGAGAAGGGCAAGCCTCTAGTCAGTTCGAAGAAGCAGGTCAATAAGTCTGTGAAAGACTCGCCCAATTCGCCACACCGTGACAAAGGAACCCCCAAGAAAGGGAAATCTCCAACGTTGAAATCTGGTGGAAGAGCGCTCAAGCAAGGAATACCCTCAGCATCGAAAGCGAAAGGAAGACTGAGACCAACGACTCTACCTGCGAAAGGCTCAAGTGCACCACGCTCTAGACAACGAAAACCACAGGTAACTCGACAAGTTCTGACTGCAACAGAATACAGAGAACTTGACGAAGCCAAAAGGGCTGTATACAACTTCTGCGCGCGATCCCTAGCCACACCCGACTACGTAGTGTCAAAGCAGAAGGGCTTTTCTAAGGTTCAAATCGGTTACGCAGCAGAAGGTATTCATGTTGAAGCGACGGGAAGCATTTGGGTAGCTGAATGGCAAGCATGCCTCAAATTCAAAGAAGCTGCAGCAAAGAAGCTCCGCGAAAATTCGACGCCATCTGGAGATTCTTTGTTCTTAGACACTTCGAACGCTGATCAATTTCTCCGATATTACACGCAGCAAAAAAAATGCGAACGGTTTGAAGAGAAAACCAAGGCAGTGCCTCATGTTGGCCTAGTTTCGCAAGCATACAGTGCTGGTGCACCTGTTGGAAAAGCAATTAGTGCACGGAGTAAGAAGCAGGCAGTGGCGATAGCCTATCTCACAGCCGCCGTATCTTTGGCACAAAAACATCCTTCGATATTACATGACTTTCAGCGTGCGGAGAGGGGAAATGATGGCGAGATCCTACAATCCATCCGGCCAATCGACTTCCATATTGTTGCTGACATGTTGAATGACATGGAGAGGTCTTCGGGTTTATTCTTGAAATCGGCGTCCGCGAAAACTACTCGTGATTCTGCATTAGAGCGGTCTTGGGGGAACGCGTTTCACCTTAGGCATAGCTCCATGGAAAGTGCGAATCGTAGAAGTGCCGACCTACTCCGGCGTCATGAGGCCCTTTTAGTAAACTCTCGCCTAGAGGACTCTCGGAAGCTGAAAGATGGTCTGCCAATGAATCAGCGACGAGATGAAGTTCTGAACCTCGTCAACAGCAACACTTTCAGTATCGTCGTTGGTGCCACAGGAAGTGGAAAGACGACACAGGTTCCGCAGATCATTCTCGAAGATGCAATCCTAAGGAAGCGCGGAGCTGATGTCGATATTATTTGTACTCAACCGCGAAGAATTGCAGCCAAATCAGTGGCAGTCCGAGTCGCATCAGAGCGGAACGAACCCCTCGGGGATACTGTTGGATATCACGTTAAAGGCGAGCATAAGTTATCTCGAGAACCTGGTCGAATGACCTATTGCACCACTGGGATCCTGCTGAAGCAGTTGCAACATGACCCTGATCATGTCATGGACTCCGCATCTCATATAATCATTGACGAGGTTCACGAGCGCGATATCCTAATAGACTTCCTCATGATCACTTTGAAGAAGATCATTGAAAAGAGGCAGCGGTCGAATAAAAGAATACCGAACGTAGTTCTCATGAGTGCGACAATGGACACTGAACTCTTCGCGAACTATTTTCAACAGAAGGGCATTGACGGGCGGCTTGGGCCTTGCCCATCTATATCTGTACCTGGCCGAACATTTCCTGTCAAAGAGAAATATCTGCAGACAATACTCAGCGAACTCGAACAGAATTACTCCAAGCAAGACCTCCGTTTACTCAAAGATCGAGACACCATGGACTATCTCAATGATGAAGCAGGGGCTGGGCATTCTGGCTCAACAGTAACAAGCTGGCAAGACACACGTAGTAATATTACCACAGGTATGAACGATGCCATCGTTCCTGTTTCTCTTGTCGCCGCCACCATCGCTCATATTGCCCGTACTACGACCGATGGTGCCATTCTCGCATTTCTTCCTGGGCTGAAAGAGATTGTTTCGACGGAGAACCTCCTTCTCCAACACCCCTTAGGGGTTGATTTCTCAGATACCTCCAAGTTCCGTATCTTCAAACTGCATTCGAATCTTAAAGACCAACAAGATGAGATCTTCGATCCAGTCCCTAATGGCTGCAGGAAGATCATTATCTCTACCAACATTGCAGAAACGTCGGTTACTATCCCGGATGTCCAACATGTTGTTGACTCCGGAAAGCTTCGCGAGAAGCGATACAACCAGCTTGTCCAGATCACCAAGCTGCAGTGTGTTTGGGTAAGCAAGTCAAATATGCGACAAAGGGCTGGAAGAGCTGGTCGAGTTCAGCATGGTAACTACTATGCATTGTATTCATCCTCTCGCTACGATTCGCTCGAAACTATTGGACTTCCTGAGATGTTACGCTCTGACCTCATGGAAGTCTGTTTGGATGTGAAGGCTCATTCGAATTACAACATCGGGGAGTTTCTTGCAGACTCTATTCAGCCACCGAATCCCGTTGCCGTCGATGCGTCTGTGCAGGACTTGAAGGATATTGAGGCTTTGACCGAAACTGAGGATATTACCCCCCTGGGAAGATTGTTGGCATCGCTACCCGTACATCCATCTCTTGGGAAGATGATTGTCCTCGGAGTCATTTTCCGCTGTCTAGACCCACTCCTTATCCTTGGAGCGGCTGCCAATGAGCGATCCCTTTTCGCTCGTCCTCTTGGTTCCGAGAAGCCCGCAGACTATGAAAGGGCGGTTTTTGGACACGAAACGTATAGCGATCCTCTGACTACTATTAATGCTTTCCGTGAGGCCCGGCACAATCTCGTTTCGTCCAAGTCGAGTTCGATGGATTTTACACAGTTCATCCAGCAAAGGTACCTCCATTTTGGCACTTTTAACAGTATCAACCGAACGATGCGAGAGATTGAAACTCTGCTAGAGAATGTGGGTGTCATTCCAGCAATATCGGGTGCTAGACAAAAAATCCCCCACCAGTGCGGCCACGCATCACTAAATAGGAATTCGAACAATGCGAGTCTCATCCGAGCACTTGTTCTTGCTGGTCATCGTGGAAACCTCGCTATTCACACTGGGCGCTTGGACACGCCTCTCTTCAGCACCCAAAATGAGTCTCGCGCTCTCATACAGCGGTCATCTCTGAATGCTTTTATTGGCGCTAGGAAGTCTCGAGATGCCTACGAAAAGACAAGCAGACTTCCCAGCCCTGCAATACTTAGTTTCGGCAGTCGGCACTTGAGCGAATCGAACGAAATCATGCTGCGTGACACGAGCTTAGTCTCTCCACTCATCGCGACGCTGTTTGGTGGGGAATTGAAGTTGAAAAATGCAACCAATGTAGTGACAATCGGCGACCGGCTGACGTTCTTCATTAAATCCTCCCGTTCATACCAGGCAGCCAGAATTGTACAACAGTTTCGCCTAGGTCTGGATGCTATGCTCTCCCATGCGCTCTCCGACCTCGCTGCACAGAAGACTTTGGCAGATGATCCGACACGAGATCAATTCGCAAGTGCTGTGGCGCATATCATTGACCAGGATTTCAAGCTTTATATGAATATGGGAGCAAGACGAGAGCCTCCTTCAATGGAGCAGTTTAAAGGTCGTGGCGGGGCTCATGACGGCGGTCGTCACGAAAGAAGGATAATCTAAGGAGATGAATGAAATTCATGATAGAATGTATAATACATGTAACCTAAGATACCCCCTTCAGCTGGTCATTATCCCTATCACTGTACAATCGTCTCTTTCTTATGCTTATAAGTTCTTTCTCATCAATGCGTCCCAAGCATGTTCTTGGTGCACTGTCTAATATGGAACGTCAAGAATGAAGCAAATGACTATCCTTTCACTAGCCAATTGAAAAACTCTTCACTCATTCAACCACGAGGAGGATGTCAGAAAGTTGATGAGAGACCGAACATCTGAATGTCTCAAGGCACTAAGGGTATGTTATCTAACATGTCGTTACAAAAGACAAAGGACTGAAAATGCATAGTACGGTCAAGAAGGACATCGTAGGCTCGAAGTAGTTGTCCGCTTGTTACGGAAAGATACCACCCACTAAAGTCGAACTTGAACAGAATTATGACCGCTTCATGGTCAACGATGACTAGAATCCGGACATTGCGGCATGATTATCGCATTTTTCGCTTGCCTGTCTCTAACTGAGGCTTTTGCATCTGCTGGACGTTGTCTACGCGTATATGATTGCTGAGTATTGAACTAGACCTTCATTGGACGACCGCAAGGCATTTCACAGACCATGTTTCATTTAACGTCGCGCATTCCTCATTGCTTATAAAAGTTTGATGTGTGACTACCCTACGTATCCTGGGCACAGTTGCTGATATCTTTGACATCACCACGTATTTGTAGTTGTGTAAGACATTGGTAAGATATGTCCAAGCTCTCCTTTGTCATATCATCACCGGGTTGTTGAGAGTCTCGCGCTTATTGACAGACTAATCATACCATATACCGGTAATTACTTTTCCTCGTTCGCCTCTTCTGAGTCAATAGCATGTCCTGTACCCTTCCTATCCTCCCTTTCTCGTGAAACTTGCTTGATATTCAACCACTCCATCCCCATAGCAGCAGGGACCGACACACAAACTACTGTCAGCGCAAAAATTATGATATGTTGTATAGCCTTCGAATAAGCCAAACGAATGCCCCGAACGGTCTCGCCGTCGGGTGACAGAGTGTCGAGAGCTAATGGGCCAGCGTGGATGACGTTCTGTACGGAAATGTTGCTTGTGTATTTTGGAATGTAGGATACAAGGCTGTTAAGGAGGATTGCATTACCTATTGGGATTGCTATTGTTCTAATTTTGGGTTAGGATAAGGACTGGGACGGAAGACACACAGTAAAAGGAAGGGAGGAGGGACTTACCCGCCGAGCTGGGAGAAGAATGTTGCAACACCGTTTGCGAGGAACACATCGGTGTCACTAAGAAGTATGAGCAGTTATCCATTCCCTATTAGTGTCTAGATATACTTACGTTTCCATCACAGTTTGGATAGCAATGTGAGGTGCATTTATGCCCATTCCAAGTCCAATACCAGTAAGTGCTAAGAACGCCGCCCATTCAGCAGTTGACGTTGTTGTAGATATCCGGGTCATGAGCCCAGTCCCAATGACACAGATGACTTGGCCAACTAATATCACGGGCATCTATGTGGTTCTAATTAGCAATTGGTTTTGGGCCGCAACAGGGCTTATGACATACGAAATATCCGTAGCCAGTGACTAGGCCTCCTGATAGCAATAGCCCAAAAAACTGGGGTACCGCCAGTGCTATGTAATTGACTCCACTGCTGATGGCCGATGTGCTTAATACAGCTTGGAAGTAGAAAGGTAGGTAGTAAAGTTTCTGCATAGCACTTGCGTTAATTCTATCCAAGTTACCGTACAGGAACTAGCCGATACTTACTATGTAGTTCGAAATATTGTCGCAAAACAGAAACAAAGAGCCGAACGCAACAGTTCGTTGGCGCAGGAATTTCACAGGAATTAGAGCATGCTCTCCTAACCTCCATTGCGTTATCCAAAACAATATTTTCAGAACTCCGAAACCGACAAGTAGCCCGACCACTCGAGGCGAGCTCCATGGGATGTTGTTACCACCATCCTGTAGGGCGATACACAGGCACGACACGAACCCAAAGAGTAGAATAATGCCAATCGGATCGACTCTCTTTAGTTTCGTCTTCAGCTGAAGCTGTCTCTCTGGGTTGATGGCGATGTGGTTGAGTTGCAGGGAGTATATCACTAATACAAAGGCAATCAGGCCAACGGGGAGGTTTCTACAGGTGTCAAACTTTGGTTCGTCACATATGGAATTACTCACAGCCAAAAGCACCACCGCCACGTAACTCGATCAGTGAAGACTCCTCCGACTACTGGGCCCATGCTGGATGTTATTCCAAAGACGCTGATAACAACTGCCATGTACAAAGGACGTTTTTCCAGTGGGGAAATGTATGTAATAATCCCTAGTGCGCCTTGAATCAGGCCAGCCGCGCCGATTCCAGCAATAGCTCGACCCAAGATGAAAACTGCTGCTAATGGAGCCGCAGCACAGAGGGTCGAGCCAACTATGTAAACGTTAGATCAGTACCCTATAGGGACTATACATTACATGGGATAGAATTTAGGTGTGACTTGCCTTCGAAGATAAAAATGAACACCAAATACGTGATTTTCGGATCAAAGTTCTTATACAAATTCCCAGAAATTGGTTGGAATGCTGTCAGTGTGATTAGATAGGCCGAACCAATCCATCCCACCTGATCAAGCGCGTTGAAATGCGTTGAGATCTCTGGAATGGCTACTGTAATGATAGTGGTGTCCAATGCCATGAGGAAAGTTCCCAGAGCAAGAGATAGGAGCGTCGAGACCAGCGCAATGCCTTTCGGGTAATCGTAGTGCGTTAGCTCAGAGTTTGTCACTACCTCTGTCGCTATATTTGCCGAAGCAACTTTTGTTATGATGGGTGCGAAATCTTTCATCTCGTTACTAACATTCTCCGCCTTCATCGAACCTGTTGAGTTGACGGTGCTCATTGTGGGTAATTCAAAAAGAGGACAAATCGTGTACGGAGTAAACGCCTCTTGCGCAGAAAATGCAGACGCCTTATGCTAACAGAAAGATCGCAACTATGCGCCTCGCCTGACACCGAGTTTGAAGTGGCCCAGCAGATTCGGTCGCTCCGTTCTCGATGTGTTGAACTCGCCGCAATATGGGCGACCAGGTACCCATGCCCTGTCATAACTGTCAATCCTTCCAATAATACCCCTGGCACTCGATTGCATGCTCTGTGGCGCAGATAAGGGCTAATGCAAGACGTAGATCATCACAGCGTTTATGCTTTTGGACATTGCGGCGTTTCAAAGCCGATGTCTATTATGAGCAGCAGTGAAATGGGCTTCTTGTACATATAAATCACATTGTAATATTTTCCAAAAATCACCAAAACATACCAGCTTCGAGTTTATTCATCGAGACGACCAATCACCAGTCACCCAAGGTATGCCAGCTCAATTTCATCATCAATTAAGAATCTTAACTCAGTGCGTTTGTAGTGAATCGTCGTTGTTAGGCTTTTGCATCATGGATCAAGATCAGATAGAACAAAAGGCCAAGGAGCTGATCCAGCATGTTTCCTTGGGATGTACTTCGAGATACAAAGGGTCCTGGACATTGTCCGTCTATGATACCGCCTGGGTATCGATGATTGAAAAACCAGATGGCAGCTGGCTATTCCCAGAGAGCTTCCAGTACATCCTTCAAGAACAGCTCAGTGAGAGTGGTTGGACCAGTCACGCATCAGTCATTGATGGCATTCTGAATACCATGGCGGCATTGCTCTCGATCGAGAAACATCTTTGCAAAGAAGAAGAGCTTTCCGACACAGACAAGAGCGATCTTGAATCACGAAAAGCTTATGGCATGACCTTTCTCCGAGATGCACTGAATGGCTGGGATGTGGCATCCTCTATGCACGTAGGATTCGAAATACTTGTTCCGGCGCTCTTGTCGATGCTCCGAACATATGGCGTTGAGCTCACATTCCCTGGAAAGCCTGTTTTGGAATCCCTAAATTCTCAAAAGCTGAAGCATTTCAAGGAGGAGATGCTCTACGGACCTAACCAGACCACAGCTCTTCATTCCTTAGAAGCGTTTATAGGCAAAATCGACTTCTCAAGACTTCGCCACCATAAAGTCGCTGGTAGTATGCTCGGTTCTCCCTCTTCAACCGCAGCATATCTCATTAATATCTCTGACTGGGACGAAGATGCGGAGCATTATCTTCGAGATGCCATTGAACACGGAGGAGGATCTGGAATGGGAGGGGTTCCAAGTGCCTTCCCATGCGAAATCTTTGAATTCACTTGGGTGAGCTTCCTTATCAAGCCTACCTGTGACAATCACTGACAAATAAAATACTATAGGTCTTGACAACCTTTGTTCAGGCTGGCTTCTCAAGCCGGCTATTCCAGAATGCCACCGTTTCACGAGCACTAGGCGTCATTGCCTCAAAGTTACGAAGCAGCAAAGGCGCAATTGGTTTCGGTGAGCACCAAATCTACAGATGCCAATAATTTAACTAACGTGGGATTAAAGCTTCGGGGATGCTTTCGGATGCAGACGATAGCGCCAAAGCTATCCACATACTAAATGCCCTAGGTCGACTAACATCTCCTAAACAAATGATCTCGAGCTTCATGTCTCCGAAAGGACACATGATGACCTACTTGGGAGAACGTAACTTGAGTCCTAGTGCTAATTGCAATGCACTACTTTGCATTTTAGACACGCCTGAGATGGATGAGCTTTGGCCTGATGTAGGGAAGATCACTAATTCCTTGTGTGACTGCTGGTGGGAGAACAACATGGTTGACAAATGGGTAATTGTAGCTCCGATCTACATTGATCCTTGCACGCATACTAACCCTTAACACAGAATCTGTCAGCCAAATACTCCAACATGCTTTTGGCTCAAGCTTTCACTCGTCTGCTGCGATGCTGGGACTTCGGGTCCCTCCGACTGCTACCCGAAACATTGATACGAGACCGTGTTGTGGTAGTCCTCATCCAACTGCTTAACCGGGTTTTGTTCGGAAGTAGTTCGCTTTCCGAAGTTGCAACACGACCATATCCAGAGAGTGTAGCATACGATATTCTGACTTGCTCCGCTCTTCGATCTCTTCCCTTGTCTAAGGATATATTATCACAACTCGATTCGATCTTAGAAGATGGAAGAGACTATCTTACCATCATGGAGCCTTCCTGGGACAGCAGTCAGTATCTATGGATTGAGAAGATTACATATGGATGTCAGACTCTGTCCAAAGCATATTGTATCGCAGCTCTCCATGCCAGATCAGAAGAATTGACCTGGGGTAACGAGATTGCGGATCTGTTCCAGCCTTCTCCAGAGACCTCTCGGGGTCTTCTAAAGTTCTTCCAGATGATTCATGAGCCGGAGGAACCAGTTTGGAAATACGAAGCTTG
This sequence comes from Beverwykella pulmonaria, assembly GCA_001599595.1. Classification (NCBI taxonomy): domain Eukaryota; kingdom Fungi; phylum Ascomycota; class Dothideomycetes; order Pleosporales; family Melanommataceae; genus Beverwykella; species Beverwykella pulmonaria. Next base: position 899,240 of record BCHH01000012.1, on the reverse strand, counting down.
TATCATGGAAGGTGGAATCTTTTCTGCACGACTGCGATCTTGCCGAGCTGCCATTTTCCCTCCTCGCGATGGATTCAAGGACAAGTATCTGATGTATATTCCGGTAACATGGACCCTCGTCAATAACTTCCGAGGTCTGAACCTCCCAACAAAGCTCTTATGGGAGATGATGAAATTTTCCATGTTAGACTTCCTTGTCGATGAGTACATGGAGTCATGTGTCGCGCATCGTTTCCAATAGTCGGTTACTAGTAACTATTGTATACATTTGAAGCCGTAACTAAACGTCTTCGCCCGACCGACCGACTGATGGGGGGACAGGGGGGTACCGTAACTGAGGGCTACCGTAACGGCTTACTACATAATAGCTCCGTAACTGAAGGGTGTAGTTACTGGAGTAACTGGAGTCGTAAACCCCAAATTTTCGTCCATATCCTCAAATATCCCTCTAGCAAAGATGTGAGCTGTAAGCTCGTTTAGGTCCCGCACCCAATATCCCACCTGCGACGCAAGCAGGGGCTTGTTGGCGTAGTGTATATTGCCCCATTCCACTGGGAACTCAACGCGGTTGTTCTGGCCCACTTTGCAGGGGAAGGTTTTCAAGAGCGACTCGGCTGGAGCCTTGGGCGTTGAGGGCGTTGGGCCCAACAAAACAATGGAGGAGGACATAGAGGGTGTCGGCGAGGTCGCCCTTGCCTTCTCGAGACGGCGGGACGACAGCGTCGGGTGACGAGGCGTACGATTCTAGGACGTCAAGAAGGACCTCATATTGAAGGGTCTCGGGCTGTGGCTAGGAGAGAGAGTTGAGTTTATTATGGAGATTTGACGAATCCGGCATCAAATCTCCACAGCTTATCACCGGCGCCCTTGGCAGGTCTCATCTCCAGCCGCAACACCAATAAAAAGTCTGTATAGGCCAGTTACTGCAGTAACTACAGCCTCATCCATCAGTCAGTTACGGAGGGGGGTCCCCTTACTGACCGACTGCCCAGGAATCCGACTGTTAGTAACAGTAACTAACAGTCGGACCGACTATTGGGAACGATGGTGTCGCGCTTCTGGACATTCCCGGGAGAGCATTGGTCAAGCAGCGAATTAGCAAGGATATTCTCCCCAAACAGTCCGAGACTTTCGTTCAAAGGAAGAGACCACTTGTTCTTGATACTCGGCCTTCTAAGGCAGAAAAACCGAAGACATCTGAATGTTCGGAAAGAATCGAGGCTATTTGTACTGTTCTCGCCAATTATGTCAAGGAAGTGTTGCTCTGTCCGAGTGTCCGAGCAGCCTCTCCATATGATCGCACCCAGGTCCGCACAGAACTTCACGATTTCCTGATAGCACACATTGTGCAGATGGAAGACAACACCCAGCTTTGTCAAAGTCAGTCGAACAGCAAACCCGATATGGAAATCTCGATCTTCTCATCGCCGCGTTCATCTTTCTATACCTGGGCCCGGACCACAGCATCGCAACATATATCTTGCCCGGTATCTTTCGCTTTCTACTGCTGCCTTCTCAGTTCATCCACTAGTACCAAAGAAGCAAGCGACTGTTTCTTAACGCCAGAAGAGAAGTACAAAGCCAGCGATCTCTGCACTCATCTCGCAGTCATGAGCCGTTTGTTCAATGATTATGCATCGATCAGTCGAGATCAACAGGAGGGCAACCTGAACAGTATCAATTTCCCAGAGTTTCACCCTGGCCATCGTTCGGGTCAACTCATACAAAACCCTACGGATCCGTTCAATAATGAAATCAATGTGCTAAAACGCAGTCTATTGCATCTCGGGGAGTACGAACGACGAGCATCCAGGTCGGTAATGGCCAATCTCCTGGACGAAATTCATCAGGGTAGTCACAGAAGAAGTGGGACTAACTCCGAGACAATCAGGAAGGGCCTAGAGCTCTTCGCATATGTGACAGAGCTGTATGCAGACATGTATGTTGCGAAGGATTTGACAAACGCGGCAAAGTAGCCCGCAAAGGATTTGTAATGTACTCCCATCAATTCTTGGAATTATTTGCAAGGCTGTATGAAATTACAATGTGAGGCTGCGCTGCAGAGCTGCAATCCTGGTTTTTTGTCATTTCATACCCGTGTCGCTGTTCACTGCGCCGGCGCTAAGACGTACCGAATCATATCCACTTTCCTAATGAAGCTGATAACATGATAGCTAATGTGCTACGCCGTTCACGCCTCTCTTTGATGATTGCCGGAGATGTTGATATTTGTATTAGACCTATATGCGATAGCTTTGCCACCGGAGCCTACGCCTTGAATGCCAACTTCAGACCTTACCCATGTCTGAGACTACTATCCGTCATCCCTAGGGTTCATTGATGACAGAAATGAAACAACTTGTGGTGGGTCTCTGGTTTTTTCGGTCTCGGGCACTTACTTTAATGTTCCGTTGGTATAGATCTTGCAACACCACCTACTCATGCCCCGCCTCAACAAGCGCACCCATTACATGATTACCATTCCACAATCTCACAGTACACATAACTACACTCAAAATTTCACTTCAGAGGTTCGAGAAACCTATAGTCAAGATGGTCTTGATTCCCTCAAACAACTCTCTGGGGCGAACAGCAATTATCATCGGTGGCGTTGCGGGACTACTCGCTATCTTTGCTGTTATATTGAGATTATGGGCTCGAAAAATCAAAGGAGTACGACTAGATGCAAGTGACTGGACCTGCATATCTGGACTTGTATGAGTTTTGTACCCTTCTTGTTGCTCATTCAGCTCACATGTCACAGATTGTTGCCCTTGCCTTGGTTGGCGCTACAGTAAATAGTAAGTAAAAACCCCATAAACAACGATTGACACGTAATTGATTCAAATCAAGCGGTTGTACAAGGTATGGGGCTACCAATCGAGGACGTCACTTATGGGCAGATTCAGAGGTTTACCAAGGTACTTCAAATGTATATCATCTCCTCCTTGTTTCATGCTAATCATACACGGGTAGGGTATGATCGTCGGTATATTTTTATGGACGGCCAGCAATACTCTTGTCAGGATCTCAATGATTCTGTTGTATATCCGACTCTTCCAGACACGCAAGTTTATCGTATTTTGCTGGATCTTTCTAATCGAGAATGCGGCGTGTGCGGTTGCAACACTCATGGCCGCTTGTCTGATATGTAAGCCCTTTGCCTACAACTGGGACAAAGTGAACATCAACGGGCACTGTGGAAATCAAAAGCATTTTTATCTCTGGAACGGAATACAGAATCTGATATCCGACGTCATTACCATCGTCATGCCGATGCCATTTCTCTGGCAACTGCAGCTGCCTTGGACAAAGAAAATATCTCTATTTCTCATTTTTGGAATGGGATTCGGGTGAGTGAAACTGTGTTCACAGGTCCGGAAGTTAACTGACATATCTTACCAGAATATGTATAATCACCCTAATTCGAACGGTGGAAGTATCAATGGCGAGCGAAGCAAAGGCGACATACGACTACGCCTCGGTGGGCGTTTTATCGATACTTGAACCTTTGCTGGGTATCATCAACTGCAGTTTACCTCTGCTGCGTCCCATTCTACAAAAGATTATGGACATGGTCAGCGGGACCAATACATCAAATAGTGAGGGTAACAGTCGCCCCTCAATTTTACATTCGATTGGAACGAAGCGTATGAGACGCAAGACAGATGACCCTTATCCGTTGGATACATTCAACACACTGAATTGCGATTTCAGTACGGAGGTTGGAAAGAGCCAATCATTGGAGGAAAGCAGTGAGTCAGTAAAGAATCTCGTGAAAGACAACAACCTGGGAAGCAAGATATCGGTGAGAAAAGACTGGAACATGAAGTACAGTCGGGTTCCCTAAGCTGTGAAGCTATGACGAGTATATATTGGCCGTGTTGATGAATCAATGGCTCTCAAGCTGGAATGTTCTCTCCGCTGGAATGATTAGTTTAGTAGATACAGGTCACAGGAGTTCAAATTGTATCTATCCCAAGTATGTTTCACTGAGATTTTGGCTTGCCTATCATAATCTAGTTTAACATCCGGATCAATCTCAAAGATTATGTCGACAAATGCAGTAGTACTCGAGAGTTTAATCAAATTGGATAAACCAACGTGGTCTTCCGACATCGAGCGATTTGCCTACACGTCAGACGTAACTTCTTGAACCATACTTTGGCGAGGATACACAGGTCCGTATCGATTAGGAAGATTGTTACCGTCGCGGGTGGCGCCGCCAAGTTCTCCGCCGCATCTGCATGCTGTTATCTTGACGCCGCAATTTAATCAATGGAGCTTACCGGGAATATTGCAACCCCAACATGTGTCGGAGTTCGGTTAGATGTGCGTTTGCTGCAGTGACATGCAACGTGAAAATTTTGAGGGCATTAAGGCAGGGCGGCAAGAATGAGGCGTTTGAAACTGTGATGTCGAATGCGGTTAAGGGTCCGCATTCGACTTCTCCCGCGTATATTACGGCACAGCAAACGGGCGCGTAGAAGCCGAGAGTGTCGTCGCTTATGACTACGGCGTAGCAGATAGCTCTACTGACAGGATCCACCTTCCACGCCGGTAAAACTTGAGCCACAACACCAGTCGGCAGTCACAACTGAATTGCTATCAAACTCATCACAACTTCAAATATATACTTATCGTCCTTCTATAGAGCATTCCCTTTCTAGAATCCATTCCTCAAACCATATTTCATCATGTCGCTCCAATCGACTTTGTGCTCCTTGCCTCGAATTACATTCCTAATATTAGGATCCCTCGTTTTTGTAAGTGCATCAAAATTTTCTATTAAATTGCGCAGAGCCAGAAAATTTATGTATATCTCTCTGCTTATTTGTTTTTAGATCTCATGTGCAGGCGCAATCAGAAGAATATGGTTTCATCCACTTTCGAAGTATCCTGGGCCCAAACTTTGGGCTGCGAGCCGAATCCCCTATGTTGTGTCTTTACTTCGCGGTTCGTTGAATGAAGACATGCTTAAGATGCACGAGAAGTATGGGGATGTGATCAGGCTTGCACCTAACGAAGTCTCGTTTGCTGTCGAAGAGGCTTGGAGAGATATCTACATGCATCGACCTGGGCACAAAGAGGTGAAGAAGGATGCAGTATGGTACATTGGTGAGGAGCAGGCTTGCCTTAAAGTCGCATTGTATTCTAATCTATAGACTAGCACCGAACGACATGCCTCAGAATATTGTAACTACGACGGACATCAATGTTCGTGCACGTATGAGAAGGCTCCTCGCACCATCGTTCAACGATCAAGCCTTAAAAAGTCAGGCGCCGATGCTTGAATCATACGCAAACACTCTTATCGAACGACTCCAGTCTATTTATGACTTGCAAAAGGAAAGTGGTACAGTTGTTGTGAACATGTTAGACTGGGTCAACTTCTACGCCATGGACATAATTGGTGATCTGGCCATGGGCGAGTCTTTTCATTGCCTCCATGAGAGCTCCTACCATCCATGGGTGAGGACGCTATTCAACTTTTTCAAAGGCATGATTATTGTTGCTGCAGCTCGCTTCTTCCCGACAACGGAATTTCTCCTCCAGCGAATGATTCCAAAGCATATCTTGGATAGACAGAAAGAACATACCGATTTTACCAACAGGAAGATCTTGCAGCGCCTCGAGCTGAAGGTGGATCGCCCGGATTTCATTACGCCTTTTTTAAAGGAAATGGAGCAGTCTGAAGATAAGATGTCGCTCGGGGAGATTCAGTCTACGTTTGCAATAATTTTGGTTGCCGGGTCCGAGACCACTGCAACGACTTTGCTAGGTGTCTTTTTCAAGTTGGCCTCTCATCCTGAGAAGCAGGAGAAGTTCTATAAACTGCTGAAGGAGAAATACAACTCGAACACCGACATTACCGTCGAGTCGACCAAGGGTTTCGACTATCTTGACGCTATCATCCAAGAGTCTCTGCGGCTGTGCTACGCGGTACCTGGAGGGCTTCCTCGGATTGCTCCTGAGGGCGGCGATACGTACGCTGGTCATTATGTCCCAGAAGGTGTAAGTACCGATCTTCATTCCTATGTCTTCTCATGGAAGATGAAATTACTCACAACTTCTAGACTTCGATCTCCATTCGGCCTTACGTGGTTTTCCATATGGAGAGATACTTCAAGCGAGGCTGGGACTTCATTCCAGAACGCTGGCTTCCGCTGGAACAACGACCGAAAGAGTTTACGAACGACGTTTTGTCTGCGAGCCAGCCTTTCAACGTTGGTCCAACGGGTTGCATCGGAAAGCCGCTGGCCTGGGCTGAGATGAGACTGTTGATAGCAAAGGTCATCTGGTCTTTCGACATTTCGATGACCGAAGACAAGCCTTTCAACTGGGACTCGTTGAAGATGATGATGTTAGTCGAAAAGGTCCCTTTGTGGTTGAAACTTCAGAGAAGGGCAGACTAGAGGCATTATTCGGGTCTGAATAGGGATTAGTTTGGTGGAGCGTCGGCGTTCGAGAAGTTCTCTATACATGTCGACAGTACAGTAGTGATGTTTTTGCTTTCACTCAAAGAAACACGCTGATCAATTACCGAAATCTGTTAAATAATAATCATTCAGTTCCTGTGTATGTAATTTTGCTATTGCTTCTACTAGTGAATGTGACATCATAATCATCCCCTGAAGTGTGCAATCTGCTCAACATTCGCCCTCAAGGGATTTGTTCCGCCTCGCAAAGACATGGGTGTATCTAGCCGAGCTAATAACAATACTTCTCGTATTTTATTGATGCAGCAGATAGCGGCGTTCTAACATCAACTGTGCCGTACGATTCTAGTGCATACCGAGATTGCTCTCAATTCTGGAGCTGATGTGCCAGCTGTGCCGCAGAGCCAAAAAAAAAACATACGATTTCATAGACTAACCCCGAGTAACCAATAGTAGCAGGGATATACCCGCTGGCCTACTCTGTCGGGTCAAATGCGGCATAGGCGTCCATATACGCCGTTGGTACCGATTTGTTCATTATGCCCAATCGGCTAATATAGACTTTAAAAAATCCTATACACATCACTGTAAGGTCAGGCAGTAGCATCTGTCGGTCAGAGTCTACAAGCGCTCTGCCTATCAAGCCTCGCCGCAATCAACATGTATCGGCTCGGTGGGCGCTTCCACAAATGTATTGTTCTATTTACAGTTAGGCTGCCAAGCACCTCATCTACAAGAATTCTCGCGACGAGATATCTCAGCCTCATCACATCCACACATCCACCTCATGTGAGCTCATCTCATCAAGCCTCTCACGCGACGCTTGATCGACGATTTGAATCACCCACCCGCCGTCCCTTTTAGCATTGTTTTTTGTTTTTGTTTTTTAGATAGCATCTCCCAGTTTCGTCTCGGTCTCCGTTCAGGCGGATCAACACCTCACTGATCGATAGAGAAGCTCTACTATCTCTACTCTGATAGGCCTGTCTTGCTAAGCTCATGGCAAGCTTCAAGGCTAGCACAACGCTCACGGGGCCTATCACGAGCCTGAGTACGAGCCTGAGCCTATCGGTCAATTACGTGAGGCGAGACGAGCTCTGGCCCCCAATACAAGCGTTCCACAACCAAACTACCTACTTTCTGCAGGCCGGAGTGATAAATAGACAACCTAGTACGGACTTAAGAGATGTGCGTGCATTTCCGGAGGGAAGTTGCAAAAGACCTACAACACACTGTCGGATTGAGTCTGTAGCATCATATGGCTAGAAATTGCAAGCCCTCTTTGCCCAATGCTGCGCCTCACCGCAATAAACGTCGATTATCTTGATGAAGCCCCAGTAGAGACAGTGTTGATATATACATCCAAACTTCAAATCTGCGAGATTCTGTCCGGATTGACACGGACTGGAGAGGGCGATGAACGATCGGAGCGCGTAGCTCGAGCACGTTCTATAACTCGATTGAGAAGTCTGTGGAACTGTCCATAGTTGCAGGTTTAGCTGTGTATTGTCAGTGTTTGTAATTTGTGGCTTGATAGCACAAACATAATACTAGAACGGGGCCGTTTGCGATCTTGAGAGTAAGAAAGAATAAGAACTTAGATTACTAGCCGGAGTAGTAAAGGCGATACGTCCTCTTGGGGATGTCCTGGCATTAAGTTTGACCAAACAGTGACTAGTTCGAAAGAAGAGGAATCTTTAGGCGGTGTAGGGTGACAAGCACTTAGGTGCATGTTTGGATGTTGAAATGGAAGAAGTTCTGAATTAGGAACAAGCTGGGTAATTTACAAATACCTAGAGCAGAAGAGCCACCCCCCTCCCAAAAAAAAAAAAAAAAAAACTTTAGGAAAGCCAAGCGAAAATCCACAAAGCAAAGAACACTGCCCATCGATCATATTTTTGCCGCCTCCTTTTTCTTCACCGCAAATTTATTCCTCATATTGTTCAACTCCTCAGCACCCAATTCCTCGATCTTCGGAATCCTGCCTTCCTTCCTCAGTCCTTCGTACAGGGCCAACGCAGCTAGCGCTTTCGCATCTCGACTGCACTCTCTCCACAGATGCTCAAGGTGGACCAACTTGAGCGTGATCTTCTCGTTCTCGGTGTGGGATCCCGTCTCCCTATCTCTCAGCGCCTCAATAATGTCCCTTGGCAACCGTTTCTGGTACAAGAATAGTTGAATCATCTCGTCACAGGCTCCGGGGCTCGGATACATTGCGATATCCAGCGGCTCCGTCGTAGTTCTTGGATTCTCCATACCTCCTACCATCCAGTTGAACGCGGTTTCTTGGGGTGCTGCTAGTTCCGACATGTTTAGTAATTCGTCGTTAGTGACGTTGATATTTGTCTCCTCGGCGATCTCTTGGGCAGCAGAGCCTTGGAACGAACCGTCGTCGATCATGCCAGCTGGGATCTCAGTGAAGGCAATTGATCCTGCGGCAACGCGAGGCTGGACTGTGAGAAGAACCCACTTGTCTGTCTCGGTAGCGGGCTCGGTGGGCACATCGTCAGGTTGGAGAATCATCTACGCTTGCTTAGTCGTGACACAAGTGCAGAAAACCGCGCGAACTCACCAACATAGCAACACTACCTCCGCGAAGAAATACTGCTCCTGGTAAGGGACCTTGGTCATTCTTGACTGTGATCTGGATTTTGACGAAGCCTAGTTTCGTCCTGCTGAACCAAACTGTTGACTGGGCTTCGATATGCTCGAGCTTGTAGGGGTTCTTGGCGAATTTGTGGTCTTTCTCTGAGTACTGGAGGGCAAGGGAGTGAGTGAGCGTCTTGATCCATTTCTTGAAGGCCGGAAACTCGCTTAGTTGCTTTGCAGTAAGGTCCTTTGATGGTAATGTGATTTTGACGCTGTCGTAAGGCAGTTTTAGAGGTGCTTCTAGTGCAGGGAGAGGATAGTCGAAGCTGAATTCTGACATGATGGAAGAAGGTATGTGAGTTGGGCTTCAGGTTCCACGAACTGTGCTTGTCGTTGTTTGTCGCTTGTCTCGTCAGCCAGGTTCTGCAGAAGTGGGCCGAAGAGAAGATGGTTGTCGTCTGCCGCAAGGTTTTAGCTTATACCCCATAATGACTGCCCAAAGTAATGACCGGTCTACTGACCGTGTTGTGGTGGCTGAGGCGTACCTGGGATTGTGGCGCTTAGGCTGTGTGGATCGCACTAGGCTGCCAAGCTAAGGCTGGTGAATTGCCCCGCGACCTCGGCTTCAACGTCATTAAATCCGCGCTCGACCTCACCAGCAGTTGTACACCACACGCGACTTTGATGCACAACGACGCGTCGACCCAGTCTTGCAACAGCTATACAGCTTATTCTTTCCTCGAACCTTGACTGTATTTCCCACTATACATCGCAATGGGCACTCTCACCGCCGACTGCCCGCGTTTAGACACACATTGCGACCACAAGCTCGCGACATCGTGCCGCCTCACATCGACGCCAAACTGCTGCGCGTGCGCCGACAATCGCCCGCATTCTCGCACTTATGCTGTCTATGTCGACGGCGTAGGCTTCGTCCAGCGCGGAACACGATGGCAGAGTTACTGTTGGTTCTGTAAAGGTAAGTTTACCCAATTAGCCTCCCGTCAATTGGCACACCCAACAGCTGGAAAGTACTGACAAATGCAAACAGAGTTCTGGAACAACCGCGTCCAGTGTTGCGATCCCCCGCTCCACGCTGAGGACACTCAGATCCCACATAACCCAGACCAGACGGCATTCCTACAGCGGTGGTTCGAATTCCACCAGGGCTATCGGATTGTGCGGCGGGCAGATGGCACAGAAGACCGCATCGCAGTCACTGGAGAACCATTAAGAGAAGTCAGTCCGGGATTTCTGCCACGACCCCTGCACCAGTTGCGGCGTAGAATTAGCAACAATGCAAGCAGACCAGAAAATAGATTCTCGCGAAGCACTATACCGACAGAAGAAGTGGTCGACGATACACCGCACCAGAGCATTGAGGACGCTCTCGACAGTTTGCTAGCAGAAGCATCGGGCGAAGAGAGAGAAGCCACGGCAACACAACAACCAGAGGAGATCGAAGACGTGGACATGCCATCTCAACGCGAGGCCACAGGTCTTTCACGGCCTCTGAACCGGACCGAGCTGACCCTTCAACGCGCACGAGATCGACTTATACGCTTGTTTGGTACTCGAGAAGATGTACAGCGGGACGACTACGAGTCACCTCTATCGTCCATGTACAACCGAGCTTGGGACCGCTATCGGCAGGCCGAACGGCGGCGAGATGCAGGAACCACTAACGTTCCAGTCACAGAGGGACTTGCGCTGAACGACCGAGAAGAAATAGAACAACAGCTCCTGTGGGGCGTGATGCAGGAGTCTCGAAGGAATATTCTATCGGAGCATCAAGTGGGCAACGTCCGAAGCTACACGCCGCGTAGCCTGTCACCTGTACGTGGTCCAGCTTCGGTCTCTGGCATTGTGGACCCCAACGCCTCAGGTGCTTCGGCCAATTTAAACAGCGCGACTCCATCGACATCCGCGCCCCCGAGCGAATCAATGACAATAACCTCTGCCACTGCCTCCGCCTCCGCCTCGACCTCCGAAATGCCCTCCGATCTCCGTACCTCCCTCGAGCAAATTTCAAACGAACTGTCACGTCTCCGGATGGCATCCGAAGCCGTAGTCTCAGCCCGGAATGCTCTCCACACGCGCCGTACCCCGGAGGCTCCTCTTTTGTCATTAGACGATCAACCCGGCCGACCGCCTGCCTTGACCGATGAGGAGATGACGAAGAATCTGTCCTGCCAAATTTGCTACTCCCAAATAGCAGATATTGCGGTTCTGCCATGTGGACATATGGTTATGTGTCAGTGGTGCGCTGATGTGGTTGTTCCGGTGAAGCACTCTCACATTCCGGTTAGGGCGACCAATTGCCCGATGTGCAGGAAGGCGGTCAAGCAGAGGTTCAAGATTCACATGGGATAGAGGGTTGTTGAATCTGGTGCAAGAATATCGGTGATTCGATCTGGCAGGTGTCGACAGGGAGTCTCTACGAGCAATTGGCAGGGTGGATGAGAAAGGAGTATATTGAATTCAATGATACTTTAGGACAGATGACCGGCGTGTATGGAAGGAAATATTACGCTACAGTAAATACACCGTAAGGATTCTACGCGAATTCTTGAGATAGTTTACCCCTTTGCTCTCTTGGGAGATACGTGTCCCACGTGCCTACCAACGGTCTGAAAAAGCCTCACACGAATCCAATAAAAACAAACAAAAAGCAAAACCAAGAACTACCACTACAATTCAAGTACCAACTGAACGATACGAGCGACATATCACCGTTCCCTTTACTATACTTTGACAACCTCCGGTATAGCATTGAAATACCACTCCTTTTCGCCCTCTTTGGCACTCGCATTCTCGCTCTTCCCCCTGCCATTCTTCTCCTACTTATCCCCACTTATCCCCTCCATTCCCATTGCTCTTCCGCGGTGAGAAATCAATCTTTAGACTGCCCAGTCCCACACTCATCTTTTTGATCGCTTCGAACGCGACCAGCACCCTGGTCTGCCCTCCCCTTGGATGATGCTATGCTATCTCATGTAGAGACGACGAGTTCGTTAACACAGGTAATTTCTAAACGCTCGTTTCCGGAAATATCTCAATCGTAACACCAAAGGTGAAAGGAATATGATGTGTACCATGCGACTGATATCACAGACATCATATCTGCCCACTATCACCAACAATACGGTTAAAAGGAGTGCGGATAAGCAACGATTCAAAAGACGTGGAGGATTCAGGCAATCATGGGTCGATTATCCATAGGTCTGGTACTGAGGTAATGTGTTGGAATGCTGTAGGAAATGGCAGCGTCTCAGATGCTTGTAGCGATGAGCGTGCGGGGATTGTTACTTAAGATAATATAGAAGTGTGATGTAATTACGAAATGTCCGTGTACTTGCAGGTGGGGTATAGAGTAAGACCCATAAGCTCGAGCTCAAAGAATTAAAGTAGTACTGATCACCGTGACTATCATCGCCACGAGCAGAGACGCGCACGGAGTGAACCGAGACAGTTATGCTCATAACGAATTTTATGTAATCGAGGCCATCAGACCAAGACGAATGAACGATGTATATGAAACAAGAGAGCACGGGGCGATCTTAGCCAACAGGCAATGCCTCCAACAGCGTTTCTGGGCGTATATCTTGATTACTCCTCCCAACTGCCACACTTGGGACATGTCCAAGATGCAGACACGGCCTTTGACAGCGCTTCCTCCCTCCTTGCGACGCGCTTCTCTCGCAGCTTGAGCTCCTTTTCCCTGACTCGGACGAGCTTCTCAAGATCATTCTCTCTTTTGGTAACGACCTCTAGTCTAGCTTTCAAGTCTTCCTCCTCGAGTTTCAGAGCCTCTTCCCTTTCGTCTAGGTCACTACTGGCCGACCTGGAAATGCCGGACGTGTATCTTCGCGCTCGCGATCCAGCTATACTCCCTGCATAGCTACGGTCAGTCTATTCTACCCAGAGACTAGCATGTGCAGCGAGAAACCATGAACCAAGACCACAATGTACATACCAGTCCCTAGCGGTCCTCCAAAGCTAAGCGGTGCCCCAGCCAGGAAGCCCGTCTCCCAATGGGCATACACACAGTCTTCGTCCCTCTTGTTACAGCGACCATTATAATACCAGAAGAAGCAAGTAAGCGGTTTAGCGAAGTACTTGGGCAAAGAGGCATCGACTGGACTTTCAAGATGTTGTTCACGTAGCCGGTTGTCGGAGTGCAGAGCTGGAAGTGTTTGGGGATAGCTATCTGCACGCAGTCGAACTGGAGGAGAGCGAGAAGAGGAGCGGACCGGACGACTGCGGTAATGGTGATGCTGGGCACGAGAGCGAGAGCGAGAGCGAGCACAGTCGCGGGTCTTGTCTTGGTCTCTGCGAGAACGGGAGGGTTTGCGATCAGGGCCATCGTTGGAGCGGGGGTGATCCATGGCATGCAGTGCGACTAGGGTTTGTTGAGCCGTGGTAGAAGAGTAGACTACAGCTGGATGAACGGAGACCTTATGTACTCTTTTTGTCTCAAAGGGTGTTGCCTCTGCTTGTCTCACCATGGGGCGTTTGCTCGCCAAGATCGCAAAGAAACTGACAGTTCCACGAGGATATGAATGCATGGGAAGTTACTTGGGACGCACATATGTATCTTGAGTCTTCATATTAAACGTATTTAAACGTGATTATCCGTGCCTCCGTGGGTATCGACAGCATCATCAAAACTACTCAATATCCTACAACTTGCTCTCTCTTGGAACGTTCTGGGGTGGCAAAGCCCCGCTCATCATCTTTAATTCTTCCCGCTCCCTCTCCCTCCCATACATAACCATTTCTCTCCCTCCTCTTGTGCCCCACCACGCGACCGCCGACTCGCTCCGTTCCGGATCCATCTCTCCACTCACAAGCACCTCCCAATACCTTGCCTTCACTGCCTCGCGCATAGAATCATCATCGATCGCATTCAACAACTCTGCGCATAGTGGCATCCAATCTTCTAGCAGTGGGACAGAGAGGAAAGGAAAGGCATCGAGAAGCGTGAGGGCCAAGACTGCTTGTTCCGAAAGAGCTGGAGGCGGGGCATCTGATCCTTGTAGCGCCAGTGTTGTCTCGTCGGGGGGCAGAGGAGTTTTGGGTGCGTTGAGAGCACGGTGGAACACAAGCTCCAGTAATGTAGCGGGTAGATCAGGATGTGATGCTGAAAGAGTGGATGGTGGGGCGGTGACTCGCATCAGTGTTTTGAACGCGAGTCGAAATTGCCGGGGAGATAGATTCTGCGGGAAGATACCGAAAAGCGCATCAATATAGAAAGGAAGATGTTTCGCTGTTATTTCTGCGGATTGGGGCGCTGATAGAACGGCAAGCATGACGCTATGTGCTGCCTCGAATATGGGGAGCAAATTGTGATTCCCGCCCGCCGCAAGGTATGGCACAGATGAGGCAACGAGAAGGTCTTCATTCGTTGCGGTCGATAGGACGAGCGTGAAGTGCTCGGCCGTGTTGAGGAAGTAGAGGTCCAGTGTTTGATCCAGTGGATGTCGAGGGATCTGCCCAAGCTGTTGAGGAGCGATTGATTTGAGAAACTTGTCGGCATGGATAGGGTACGCTGACAGTATGTCAATAGCGGTTAGGTAGACGAATGTGTGCTGCGAGAAAGAAGCAGGACCCAATCGAGATGTAATGAAGTAGAGATGGCGAAGCGTATGAAGTGTTTGAGATGCTAGCACAGGTGCAACAGCATCTGCCGCAAGGATGGCGTCACCCAGTGTTCGTATAAGAACGCCACGTAATATAATGGTGGTAGCGAATAGGGCGGCCTTCAGTAGTTTCCATAAGACGGGAAGGGTCTTGTTCAGCGCTTCTTCGGCTAGATATGTCGATTCCTCAGCAGAATCTATTCCGGAAAATCGGATCTGGCGCCATTGGGTCATGAGTGCTCGAGAAAAGCTCGCCAGGTCATCCATCATGGTTTGAATCAGCCATGGGTCCTTGACGCTCTCCACGGAATGTGCAATGAGTCGCGATAAAGGGCCCATTGAGGACACTAAAGGTCGAGCCATGATGGCCTCGACTTGTCGGAAAGAGCTCGACCGAACCTGATAACGTTAGGGCTCTATGTATGCAGCGCTGGCATGAAGAAGGCTTACACTCCAATCAAACTTCTCCCCTTGAGCAACAACGTCCAGATCCAGACCCCCTAAAAAGTATGCCGATTGAAAGCCCTCGCTCGAAAAATAGGCTGTCCCGATAAGAACTGGCAGCAGTAGATCGTAGTCGATCTGGGCCCTCTCTCCATCTGTCAGACATCCAAAAGAGTGGTTCAGCACAAGAGCGATCGTCTGGCCGCCGAGCCCATCTGCTTCGGAGCGCTCCCTGACTTCGACTAACGCGAGGTTCGCCGCTCGAACCAGTGCCCCTTCGACTCTTTTCCGCATGCCAGAGACCCAATACAGATCCATTCCCTGCTCTTCTGCATTCCCAATCCCTATCAGCAAGCCCCCAAGGACAACCAGGTGTTTCCATCGCTGGCTTCGGTCGTCCGCGCCGGCAACGATTGCGCGAATCCAGTCATCGATGGGGAGGCCGCCGCCTGTCGGTGTCTGACCAGGCAATAGTTCTGGCGCCTTTCGGTAGCGTACATCGTTGTGGTAGTTGAGAAGCGTCGTGACTGCGGAGTGGAAGACGGAGAGGAGTCGGAGTGGTGTTCGAACGCCATCAGGCCGGTCCCAGAAAGCGGGGGCGGTAAGGAGATGCGACGTTAAGAGACTGAGATTGTGAGGGTTTCCGAGCGTGGTGAGAAGGGACGAGGCAGTCCCAAGTATCCTGCAGCCATTAGCCACCTGAACACCGAGCTCGCGGACGGGGAGATGCATACCGAGGCGTGTCTTGTTGATCTGTCCAGGTTTGTAGAGAGCGAAGAAGGGTCGAAAGGAGTCGATCTGCCGCCATCGTGGCAAGCCAGGATCACGGTCTTGCTGCGTAGTACGCGTTGTGGGTTTGGAAGAACTGTAACGGGTCAAGCATGTCTGATGGCTGGTGTTGACCATCGCGATCGCGACGCCGAGGTCCAACTCGGGGGAATGTCGGCACTAGTTCAGCCCTGCGGACCACATGCATTCACCAGTCCATCGGCAAGACGCCACTGGCACAATCGCATTTCCACAGCGCAATTGAAAGGAGGCGCAAGCTGCCCTCCCAGCGTGCGTGTAGAAAACAGACGTGTGTAAAACCATGCTGCCCAAATGAGGTAAGGAATCCACCCTTCTCTCCCATTGCAGCCGAACTCATGCTCTGCAGCTTCATCCAGCGCGTCGACAGTTTCGCCCCGCCGGGCTACGAAACGCCCGCATTCCCCTCGCTCTACTGGCCCCTTCCCTTAAATACGGCTCAACCATACTATCTGTATCGCTCAAGCGATATTTGGCGCTTCACCGTGGCCTGGACGCTCTTCTTCTTCGGCGCCGTTCACATCGTTGTCGCAGCTTGGGCGTGCATTGTTCAGTGGCACAATTGGAAGCTTATATGGATAACGCCTGTGCTGTATGTGGTCATTGGAGGGCTGGAAGGTCTGATCGCCGGGAGTGTCGTGGGAGGGCTGTGGGTGAATATTTCACAAACAAGACGGACTTGAGCTAACTTTGACGCAGACTAGGTGGTGTGTATCAGGCCGGGTACTTCAAAATGTCTACTTGGATACCGTTTGTTTGGGCGCTGATTAATGCGCTGGTGCTCATTCTGTCGTCTTTCGCCATACACGGAGGTCTGTGATGTCGCCTGATGCTATTGTAGCTGCTATTGTAGCGAACGGTGAAGTAAAGAAGTGAAAACACAATAAGATTCAAGTATCTTCTACTATTTCTAACGTATTCATCGTGTTATTGCCGGTCTCTCGTAGGTCTTCCAGCTCGTCCCTTATAATCTGTCCCCTCTCTGCCCGTTGTTCATTGTAGCGAGCACATAAGACTTTACAAATGCAAGAATGACCCCTTCTGAGCTTCGATGCTCAAATAACAAGTCTATGTGAAGTTATGCATTAGTACCACATTAATATCCCTATTAGAAAAACTCCAGATTTCAGAAAATATCAACCAAGTAGGTATATGTTAAGAAATGGTTGGGATCTTTAATATATCTCCAAAGCATTGTACGAGGGTCGATAGGATGCCACCTTCTTACTTGTAGCTAGTAGATAGAACCAAACAAAATAAAAGTATCTTTTACTTGTGCGGCTTCTGAATTCCAGCACAATGTCAAGAAGGTAACAAGAAATGCAGCCCAACCGTTGGAGCCGTTCACCACGTGGGTTTAGCGAATGGTCCGTGCAAGCCCAAGACTTCGAACGTCATTTCATGACTTCCACCTCCCACTCCCACTCCCGTATCCGCCAAACAGACAACCATTTAGGGTCCACGTTCGCTTGAATCCAATCATGCCCGCATCGTAGCAGCTACTGCCCCCGAGGATAATTCAATTATTCGACCAACACCCTCAAGCTCCCATCATGGCGTCGAGCTCCAACGAAACCACACCTCTAATCTCGTCCCTGTCCCATACCGCGTCCGCGGACAAACCGATCCCCCCGAAACCACAGCGAACGGTCACCTTCAATCCCACCGTCGCCTCGAGCAGCCCGAAGCAGCTCTTTCGATCGTCGTCGCACTTCCCCTCCCCGTCAATCGCCTCGTCCAATGCTCCCACCAGCCATGCCGGACAGCCCATGCTGTCTTCCCTCAACAGCAAATTAAGAAGAAGGAATAGTTCGGGCGCGCCTACTCTTCCGCCGCATATGCCCCAGCCAAAGATTGGCCCTCAAAGAACTACGAGAACGGCACAGAAGCTCAAGCTATTACCGGACCCGGAAAATGGCGAAGAAGGCGCGGACGAAGAGAGTGGGCGAGATGTCTACGTGCAATACACGCGCATCAAGGACCCGACTGCAAGGAGAGATGCCGCGCGATTGGGCAAGGCAGACCGGGAGCGGTTGCCCAGGGTTACGGCATACTGCACAGCGGCGTCTTACAAGATGGACGACCTGATGCGATTTCTGAAAAGCAAGATACGGATGAGGGGTGCTCTTCCGAAGCGGTTCGATGAGTGCATATACTCGCCATACAACTATGGAAAGAAGGGGCCGGAAGCCGTCACTAGCACACGTGTTCATGATGGTTACCCAGACGAGCGGCACAGGCGATTCTCAGACAGCGCCATTGAAGTTGAAGCACAAAGCGAAAGGAGGAGAGAAGACCTCATTGACTTGCATGGCGATGGCGACGAGTTCGAGATACGAAATGAAGAAGGCTCCGGTCCTCCCAGGAGGCCTTCGCAGGTTCATGCGGACTCTGATCCCTCGCTAGAGACTCCCGATTTCGACACCCAAGTCCACACCCCGGAAGTCTTCCTATTTGAGTACGGCACAGTCGTTATTTGGGGAATGACTATGCAGGAAGAGAAGAGATTCCTGAAGGAAATTGCCAAGTTCGAAGTGGACAAGCTTGGCAAAGACGAGATCGAGACGGAAGAGTTCAATTTCTACTATACGCGCGAATACCAGGCGCGGATATACAATGACTTCATCAGCTTGCGGGAAAAGAAGCATTACATGACTAAGCTTGCCATCAGCCATGCCCTCTCGCAAAGTGTGAAAACGTCACTCTTCGAAGACCTCGTGGACAACACTATCGACAACACGAAAGACATCCCCGCGCAGATCGCTAGTTCTGGAAAGATAAATTTGAACAAGAAGCAGATCAACATGCAAATTGGCGAACTGTTCATTCTTCGTATCAGCATCCATCTGCAGGGGTCGGTACTCGATGCACCGGAGCTGATGTGGGCCGAGCCGCAACTGGATCCCGTGTACCAGGCTGTCCGGAGCTATCTGGAGATGGACCAGCGGGTTGGGCTTCTCACCGAGCGACTGAACGTCATTGGCGATCTCCTTGCAGTGCTCAAAGACCAACTGACGGTAACCCATGTGAGTATCTAGCCGCACAACTCCCTTGGCAGCGGCAGTCGCTAACAATCTCCAGGGAGAACTGCTGGAGTGGATTGTGATCATACTCATTTTCGCTGAAGTGCTCGTCGCAGCGATCAACATCTTTGTGGATTTGCACGCGACTGACTGATTAGCTCTTTCCTACATGTATATAGCCTCCTTTTACTTGTCTCTTTCAGTATCATGTCTCTGGTTGGAAGGAACTTGGAGACGGTGTATATTTCTGTACATCTGGAAAAGGCGGAGCGGCGCTAATTCCACAACTTTGATCCGACTTGGTTCTGCTTTCGTTATTGCATAAACGCAAGCAGTTAGGCGTTTTATCTGTCAAAGGAGCTTGAAACAACGGTCAGTGACCACGGAGGGAAGCGGATAGAGCACCAAGGTAGCGATGATGGCATGGGACTGCTTTAACCCTCGACGTTAGTAGCGTATACGAAATATTGGGCGTGTGTGGCTTGAAACCTCCGTCCCACGGTGCGACTGATAGCCATTGTGAAGGCGTTCACAGTCGCCATTTCGGGAACAGCGCGCCAAGCCCCGAACGCCGCTTCGCGCATCCCTGCATCCAAGTTATGCACCCTTTTGAGAGGGCCTCCGCCAAATGATTTCTGAGTCCTCTTCTACCTTCCGCTACGCCCCAATGAGCCGTCCCAGATGAGTTGGAATCTACTTGAGCGCTTCATAGAGTCGGATCACTTCAACCACGATCCTTCCCTCACTGTTGCGTACCTTGCGTGAGTTTCCGAAGCCACCGTTGCGTCCGCCCGCCGCTTCGCACTGCTACCCACGGCAGAATTCCCCACTGACGCTCTCCGCGATTTCAGGCGATATGCAGATCATGTCGGCATCCACTATGTTCTCTGCTCCAAGCTCCGCCAGTTTGCGTACGAGGAGATTGAATTCTTCCTGCCCCAGTACGTCGACACTCGAGTCTCCGAGACCGCGTCTCTCAGCTCATGCGGAACAGATTATGCCACCTCCTTATCAGCGTCGACAATGAGTCCATGGCACTGGAGGAATTCATAATAGACCTCTGCGAGGAATCTGTAAACGGGGCCCTTCTGGTGAGCAGGGAACGCTGCGCCGACCGCATAATTACTAATGTTTCGCTGTGACAGACCTTCTGGCTCTTCCAAACCTACCTGCATGACCTCTCCAGCGACCCGAGCTCGAACGCGTTCAAAACATGCCGACGCATATACAACAAAGTTCAGCGCATCGTGTTCGGGTCTGCTGAGCCGCTGCGGAGGGAGAAGATTCAGGAGAACATCTTGCCGGTTACGCTGCTTTCTAGCCTGGTGCTTGCCAGCGTAGCAGCTCCATTTCTCCCGAGACACGCGGGACCCCTCGCTATCGCGCAAGCCCGTAAACCCCGACCTACCGAGGACACAATATCCGACCATGTACAGACTCAAAAAGTGGGCAGGAGCAATACCGTGGCCGGAGGGTCCCCCCGACCTAGACGGCCGAGAACCGCCCAGGGCCATTCGGATCCGGAAGACCAAAGACCGTCCAAGAGTCCCTTGCTTCGTCCCAAGAGCCCCGCAATGCGGTCGAAGGAATTGCCGGGTCCTAAAGACTTGAGAAGAAAAGCAGCACGCCCAGGGACATCCAACCGGGCTCCTTCATCGCAACACAAGCCTTCTCTTCTTTCAGTAACCTCGGAGGCTCGCCTGAGCTCCTCCTCTTTGCCCGATTTTCGGAGCCCTGGGACGTCTCCCTTACCAACACCCCCAGCAACTGCTGGCTTAGGGCCAAAGCCGGATCATTTTCCACATCGAAAGCACCCCCACACACCGAGGCCTCTAACGCCAACAGCTCTATCGCGTATGCAGAAGATTCGGCTCTTGCGGTCCAACTACTTCCGGAATGAGACCCAGTTCTTGAGCGCGCTGGAGGACATCTCCAATCGCTTAGTAATTGTTCCAAAGCCTGCTCGTCTGAGTGCACTGAGGGCTGAGCTTGCTCTGATTGCGCAAGACCTCCCAGCCGAAGTCGATATACCCGTCATCTCCCCGGCCAGCCTAAAAGATGGAATCGCTTCTCAAAGCCAGCACCACCGGATTGTCCGAATGAACCCTGCCGAAGCCACTAGTCTGAACAGCGCCGAAAGAGTGCCGTATCTACTGATGGTTGAAGTTTTGAAGGAGGACTTTGATTTCGACCCTGACACAGAACAAAATCAACAACTGCTGGGAAAATTGATGCTAGAGAAAGGCACGTCCAAACGTCGTCTCTTCGATATTACGAATGCCGAACACCTGGCGCACGACCGGACGCCCATGAATGGAACCGACAGTGTCTTCGAGCCTGCCAATGGTGACCTTGGCAGCACTTCTCTCATAAAGGACGATGTGGTCGAAGATGACCTGGCTTCTGGTCTCGCCCGCGTGGCTCTTCCCTCCACCGCCACGAACGGGAAAGTTCTAGCTCCCAGGTCCTCTAGCGGGGCAAACACTATGTCCTCAATAGCTACGTTGTCTACGCCGAGGACCTCAGACATGGAAATTAGCAGATCCAGCAGTCCTGCTCCGCGAAGGATGACAATACCCGTAGGACGTGGAACCCAAAGCGCCGACCAGCCAGATTTTTCTGCTCTTGCAACGCATATGCGGACAGCTGCTCAAATGCTGGCTCAACTTGAAGCTAGTGGGTCAAAGCGACCAAAGAACGAAGTTGCTGCTATCAAGGCTAAGATCATTGCCAGTATGCAAAGTCTGGAAGAGCAGAACTTCCTGTTGGAGGATCACACGCCGACATTTGACACCATCATGGTGGATGACCCAATGGCTGTGACCGCTGAACCTGAAGATCTTGAGGATGGTATGTCAGTTGCAACGAACTCCGGGGCAGGCGCTGCGCGCATGGAAAATGATTTGAAGACTGGCGGCATGCGCAGGAAGGGGGACCGCGATGATCCAAGTGCTGCGACTTTTGGTGAAGAATGGAGTGCCAAGAAGGAACGCATACGCCGGTCATCGCCATACGGGCACATGAAGAATTGGGACCTCATCAGTGTTATTGTCAAGACGGGAGCTGATCTTCGCCAGGAAGCCTTTGCGTGTCAGCTAATTGAGGTGTGCACCAAGATTTGGGAAGAGACGAATGTGCCCGTTTGGACGAAGCGAATGCGGATCTTAGTCACCGGCGAATCTTCTGGTCTCATTGAGACTATCACGAATGGCGTGTCTTTGCACTCTCTGAAACGCAGTCTTACCCTGGCTAGCATTGCCGCTGGAACCAACCCTCGGAAACGAATTGCAACCCTCAAAGATCACTTTGTCAAGACGTTCGGCGAGACAGATTCGGACAGTTATGCTGCGGGTGTCGATGCTTTCACCCGCTCTTTGGCAGCATACAGTGTGATTTGCTACGTACTTCAGCTCAAGGACCGCCATAACGGGAATCTTCTTATCGACAACATGGGCCATATCATCCACATCGACTTTGGCTTCATGTTGTCCAATTCACCTGGATCTATGGGGTTTGAGGCTGCACCATTTAAGCTCACGCAAGACTACGTTGATGTTTTAGGTGGCATTGGCTCCCCGGGTTTCGAGGAGTTCAAATCGCTGTGCAAAAAGGCGTTCCAGTCTCTGAGAAAGGAGGCAGAACGCATGATCATGCTCGTGGATATGATGGGCAAGCAGAGCAAGATGCCATGCTTTGCAGCCGGCGCGGCGGGTGTGACGAACTCTCTACGCGCGCGGATGATGTTGCATCTCAGCAAGGAAGAGGCAGAGGTTTTCGTAGAGGAGCTGGTCGCAAAGAGCGTTGGTAGTTACTATACCCGGCTGTAAGTGGATCTAGCTCTCCCTCTCCGAGTCACGCTAACGTCTGATACAGTTACGACACCTTCCAATATCGCACTCAAGGCATATATTGAATATCGTTTTCTGGTGTATCATCTTCTCCTTTCATATCCAAGCATCAGTATTCGGTGCAGGAAGATTTCGAATGGTAGACACGTCATTTTCTAGTTTCTAATAGGGGCACCAGTGATGGGAATGATACTCTGCTCAACGAATGGAGTGGGTTGCATTTACGGCGCTATAAGGGACTTTTGGATACAACAGCAGTTAGGTCGTGTGAAGGAGGCGGTCTTGTGCTTACTTCAGTGGGACAGAGATGCATAGAAGAATACATACGTGAGGTATGATGTCAATATTCTTTTGACGTGCGTGGATTGTGATGGTACATTTCATCGTCATTTTCCCTTGCGCTGTCAGGTTCCATGTGCTGATATTGTCAATCCGACCTTTTTTTCAGGCCTGTCACGAGTTTGTGGTCGAACCACCTAACCCCACCCGGACATGGCGCACCTGACAGCTACTTAAACCCATGAGAACCCACGGATTAGACCTCCACCACAATTCCACATCTGCCTTCACACAATTCTATTCAATTATTCGACTATTTTGGTGTCCGTATATCCTACTCCATTCTTCCTCTGGTTCCACTTACAGATGGTCTTCTGACACATTCCATCTACTCGGCCTTTTCCATATTTCTACACATCCCATTTTTCTGTCCACGAGTGTTAACGGCAAGTGTATTCTTACACAACGCCATCTACTCGACAATTTTGTTCTCATTATATCCTACACCCCATTTATACCCAGCTGCTCTATCTCAGCTTCCGTTTAACGACTTCATCCACTTGTCACTATGCCCGGAATACCAGCATATAGCTTGTACACCCAACACATCCCAGACCCACCCATCTCCACGTCCGAGTCCTTCGGCGACTGCATCATGAGCGGAGAAACTCTGGCTAAGCACTGTCTGCTCGACTACGGACGCCACGCTCTACCAAATCGCGAAAATAGCGATATTGGAATGCTTAGGAAGTTACCGACAGAACTCCAACACATGGTTCTTGTGCACCTGGACGTGGAGTCACTTCTCACCTTCCGCCGTGTCAGTCAATACGCCATGGATGTTGTGAATGAGATGACCGAATATCGCAAGGTTAGTCTCCCCTAATGACCAGGCTGCTGCTTGGATGTGCTGCTAGTACTTGCCGACTAACTCTCCACTACAAGATCATGCACAATGCTCCTGACACGATCCGAATGGCTATCGGGACCAAGACCCACCATCAATTCATGATCAAAAACCTGTTCGAGAAACTATGTCAGCGACAATGCGACGAGTGTGGCGATCTCGCGCCCTTCATCAACGTATTCACGTTACAGCGTCGGTGCTCGAATGGGGAAGCATGCTACAACGAAGACAACGACGTAATTAGCTACCAGCAGTTGCGCAACGGCTGTACAATCGCCGACGAACATATGCCGCAAATCCCGAGTTTCTGCGCCATCCCAGGGACTTATGCAGTGAGCTGGCCTCTCAATGGACATACCATGACGAGTAAGCTCATCATCCACGGCCGCGCTCGCTACTACCACGCCCCTACCGCTCTCAAGGTCTCCGTTGGACACCGCGACGCTCCGGAGTATATACGGAAAGCGATGCAGAGAGTCTTTCATCGACAATTGACGTCGCAGGAGCCACATATGGTTCCATTCCTGCAGCAGGCGCTAGCGATGGTGAGGGCGCCTTGGCTGAGCAAGACGGCGAACGCTGCTGGTTTCGGAGTTGCGTGTGGGGTTTGCAAGGAAGAACCTAGGCATGGCGACACCGCTAACAACAGGCACTTTGTCCCAAAGCTGGTAATGTACACAACAGAGCAGCTCGAATCACACAAAAAGCAGGAGCATAGCACGAATTGGTAAGAGACGCAAATTCTATTTCTAGTAGGGGAGTAATGGGAGCTCACTAGGAGTCATGAGGACCATGTAGACCCTACTAAGGGGTGCTATAACCACCAGGAGGGCTTTTGCTGTCGCAGGTTGGCCCTGCCGAGCAGCAATGTGTCCGCCAGAAGGCGTTTTGCGTTATGATTTACGTACAGTATCTGTCAGTCAGGATAGCAAGATTAGTACATCAAACGCCATCCGCATGGCCATCGCCATCCGCCACACACACACACCCCTTCTCTCTTACCTCTCTCGTCGCCAACCTGTGCCAGCGCGCATGCAATCACTGAGGCAAACTAGCGCCATACATCGACGTCTTCTCTCTTCAATGCTGCTGTCTTAGTATAGAAAGGCGCTGTAAAGGCAAGCGGTTGGCACAGTCGACTTTATCAGGTGTACAAAAGTGCTGTGGCATAGACGACGAACTCCTAGCCAGCATACCACGCTTTCAAACTATCCCCAGGATATACAGCCGCCAATGTGATGCACTGGAGGCCGTGAGGGCTGCACCTAGTGTGAATATAGAGGAACGGGAGACGTACTACGGCGCGCGGACGGTGTAACGTGATCTAGCTGTTGCATTCTTCTCAAGTGAAAGTGAAAAGTAAAAAGTTCTTGGACCTGTGGCTTTCTGCCTGAGACTTTGCTCACACTGCTGGGTATGTCATATCTATCCTACTATCTGGTTGGGTATACAGCGTGGACATTCTTCTCCTCTCGGTCACGTTGATCTGTGCCTGGGGCACTGCTTATCTGCTACCTAACAGTGTCTTTCTCAAGCCTATTATTGGATACAGTTATATTTTAAAACTTGAAGGATTTTTGATATTATGATGATGTGTAGCGTTGGACCAAAGATCTCGCCGCGGAAACTCCACGGGCGACGTCGGCTTCGGTCTTTCGGTGCTAATCGCTCGCACCTCCAACGACGATTTTGTAATAAAACGTAAACATTTCTCTTCTTACATCCCCTTAGAATTCAATTACAATTTCTCTCTCTTTCATCTTTGCTTCGCGTTGTTCACTGCAGATTCTTTCGTCAGACTCAAATTATCGTTTTTCCTGACGTCAATGCCTTCCAAAGCCGACACCAACGTGGAAAATTTGAAAGAAGTTGAAGCCACAAACTCTTCAGTCCGCTCAAGAAATACTAGTCAGCTCGGTGACACTACTATTCCTCGATACGACGTAGAAAACCCTGCAGGTCTTGATGATGATAAAACATCTGAGGGACCAAAGGACCCAAACATTGTGGACTGGGATGGCCCCGACGATGTAAGCTCTATTCCCGCTATAACAATCATGTACAGACTTATACTAATGGATATTCATAGCCAGAAAACCCTATGAACTGGTCCTCTTCCAAAAAGATCCTTGCAATCAGCATCGTCAGCCTAATAACCATGCTCTCTCCCTTGGCCAGCACAATGATATCCCCGGCCACCGCCTCCGTAATGTCAACTTTCAACTCCACCGACGAAACTCTCGGCGCCTTCATAACCTCTGTCTACTTAATCGGATACTCCTTCGGTCCCTTAGTCATTGCACCGTGTTCCGAGCAATGGGGGCGCGCCATCGTGTACAACATCTGCAATGGAATGTTTCTAGTGTTCAATATTGCGTGTGCGGTGGCGCCGAGCTTGAACGCACTGATTGTGTTTAGGATGTTTGCGGGGATTGCGGCGAGTTGTCCGATGACGCTGGGGGCCGGGAGTATTGCGGATATGGTGCCGTTGGAGAGGAGAGGATTGGCTATGGCGAGTTATATCTTAGGCCCACTTGTGGGTCCAACTTGTGGACCACTGGGTGAGTCGTGGTAGTTGGAAGGGATTGGGGTCAAGAGATTGCGCTAACGTTGTATAGTTGGTGGATATCTTGCTGCTGGAAAAGGGTGGAGATGGATCTTCTGGCTCATATCCATTATTGTAAGTCTCAGATTCTGCCTACTAACATTTTTACTTATATAACGGAAGGGAGGCGTGGTCCTCATGGCTAGCATCATCTTCATCCGCGAGTCCTACGCCTATGTTATCTTACAACGCAAGACAAGTCGCCTGCGCAAGGAAACAGGAAACCCGAATCTCCGCTCCGCCCTCGATACTGGTCGCACACCCAAGGAGCTCTTTAAATTCTCCATCTTCCGACCTTTGAAAATGCTCTTCCTCTCTCCAATCGTATTTCTCATGTCACTGTAAGCGTCAACACCCCCTCGACTTTCAGAGTACTAACACGTGGGTGAAGTTATATGGCTATCGTCTATGGCTACCTCTATCTCCTCTTTACCACCTTCCCCCGCGTATTCGAAGGCCAATATGGCTTCTCGGTCCAAAGCATAGGCATCACCTACCTCGGAACAGGCGTTGGCTCGTTCCTCGGTCTGGTGTTCTGTGGAGCCGTCTCCGATCGCCTACTCAAGAGTCTGACGAAAAAATATGGTGGAGAGGCAAAACCAGAGTATAGACTCCCGGCTATGTTTGTTGGCGCGCTAGTAGTTCCGATCGGTCTGTTTTTATATGGATGGACGGCGGAGAAGAAGGAACATTACATGCTCCCGATCATTGGAACGGCTTTTTTGGGCGCAGGATTGTTTTGCATTTTCGTAAGTGGTGCACTTTATGCATGATCTAGCCTTATTGACCAACTCCGATGTGAATAGATGCCAGCAACCACCTACCTAGTCGACACATACACAATGCACGCCGCCTCCGTCGCAGCAGCAGCGACAGTTTTCCGCTCTCTGCTCGGTGCCTTGCTACCCTTGGCAGGAGATAGCATGTATAATGCTTTGGGGGTCGGGTGGGGAACTTCGTTGCTAGGGTTCATTTCTGTAGTATTTATTCCTATGCCCGCGGTGTTTTGGTTCTTTGGAGAAAGGATCAGGAAGAGTCGGTTTACGCAAGTCAAGTTTTGAGGGGTATTAGATGAGAAATAGGAGTAACGGGCGAAGGTGGAGAACGTTGTGGCGATGGGGGAAGATGGCTTTGTGATCTTCCTCTTCTTGCTTTGCTAACATGGAACAAATCTTCACTCTAGAATCGGGGTCCGAAGAAGAAGATCCCCACTCATCTGTAAATTTCTTTTGTCGTCAATAGAGTTGTTATTTATAGTTGTTTTTAGTTGTAATAGTATGTCACAAAGATTATATTTGGTTGCTTGTTTTTTGGTTGCGGGCATTAACAGATATTTGACTGGATTTCTTAATGATACCATGGCGGGGAGGTAGGTCCAGATAGCGCATTATCACCAGCATGAGGAGAAGCATGAGCAAATGGGAGCGTATAAAAAATTGGAAGGAGTGAGGTACTTTAAGGGGTCTTGGTGGCGCTGTGTGAACGCATCTTCATATGAACTTTTTTCTCCATTTCACTGTTGTTGGACTATGACGTCCTAATTGACTGTATCGCAATATATTTCTTGGAGCCCGTCTGCCGCTATCATCTTTTAATACTTCTGAGCGATACCAAAGCATAAGGAATATGATTCGAACTAGGCTGCATCGGGATTAGCCAACCGGAATGTCCATGGAAAATCCGTGAATCCTTTTAAGCATCCTCTCCTACCCACCCACTTCAAATGTTAACATGTCAGCTTTCCTCTTTATCTCCATGGGATACCGCTCCGTGGAGTACCCGATACAATGCCCAAGGACGCGTCAACACATTCTGTTCCTCGACAACGGCCTGTCTCATGTCGCCTCTGCAGATCTCGGAAACTTCGCTGTAGCCGAGAGGCACCATGCTCGAACTGCGTCTCACGGGGCGTTCGTTGCGAGTTAGAAGTTCAACCTCCTCTAGCCTTACCTCCACCAGCTAGTATTGGTGTTGATTCTGAACTTGTGGAGCGCATACGGAAGCTCGAGCAAATTGTGGAGCGTCAACAGCTACAGCTCATCTCAAATCAAAGCTTGGCGGATCGAAGCTTGAGCGCGGAGCAAAATTCTGGGCCTGAGAGCTTGGGTACAGATTCAATTACTTCTGTTCAGCAGATACAGAGTCATGAGCACGAACATTTATATGAAGATGTTGCGTGGTTGGAGAGCATTTACGGTAGCCATGATCTCGACTTTTCGGTAAGTCGTTATAGTTTCAACTTCAATAGTATTCTACCTTGGCTCTCCATCTGGTCGGCGGTCGCTCCAGTCGAAGCTAGTATTATACGTTTTCACAGAACTGAGTATTGACCCTGGCCACCGTGCTGAGATTTGGGTGCAAGGGTAAAAAAGATGGGGAGCGGACGCCACAAGTCTCCACAAATGCAACATTCGCAACTAACAACCACTAGCAAAACAAAATACCAACCAACAAAGTCGTATTCAGGAGTTGTCCCATCCAAGAAATCGCGTCGGCGTCGCCATATATTGCCCAAATGAGTTCCACTGGACGCGGGCCAACCCGATGCGTGTGGCTCCCACAATACGCCGAAGCCAAGATACTCATTGAAAAGTATATCCAGGATATCGATCACATTCACCACGTCGTACATACGCCCTCACTCATGTCTATAGTCGACGAAGTGTATGCTTGTTTGAGCCAGCAGGGTCAGGTCAAACCGGGCCATATCATTTTGCTTCTGGGAATATTTACAAGCTGTACGCATTCGTGGGTTCAAAGTGTAAGTCATCCCTGCTATAATCTCCATGGCATCTGTACGAATTAGGTAGAGTCTACTAGGGGATATAGAGCGCAGCAAAACTCCCTTTGGAAGATAGAGTCAGGCTTTATGTAGCTTGATTGATCCTTTCAGCTTCGCACTAGAATTCCTTGCAGTATTCCTCACCAGATGCTTGCTCCTTCGTACCTTCCCTCCCTCACTTCGGTGACTTGTGCTGAATTTCTACCTTGTGTTAGGACTCGGAGCGTGGCTGTCTATTCGATGCACCCGAAATTGCCAACAACCAGTCAGCGATATGGATAAAAGCTCTCGAGGACGTGCTCGATATTGCCCACCGGACAGCGAAGGTATCATTGGAGGGTGTCCAAGGAATAATCATCGCCTTTTTTGTACTGGTGAACTTCGAAGGCTTCTCGAGAAGATGCAGGTCGCTTTACAACACTGCTCTTCTGCTGGCTCGAGAACTGGGCCTACACTGCCTCGATCATCCTACTAACGCTGCGTATGAAAATGCAGCACAGACAGAAATTGGACGACGCGTGTGGTGGTACCTGGTTGCTTCAGACTGGTCAGTGCGCATTTTTCCTTGAGAAAGTCGAAGCTGACGGCCGCCTTGCCAGGATGGTTTTCATGGTTTCTGGGCTTCCACAAATGGCAGAAATGGAATCAGACTCACCATCCTCTAGGGGTTTCGCGTCGCGATTCGATGGTGTTGCCCGGGGTGTCTACCAATGTCATCCACGGCAAATGGCTACTAAGAAACCACTCAATATCAACGACGAAGACATTGTAGATGGCATGAGTCGCGTCGAACGACCATTATCTCAGCCTACTTCCATGTCGTATTCGCTACAACGAATTCGCCTGGCTGAGATCTCGAGACAAATCGTGGATCGTACGCCTCTCATAATGGGGGAAGGAGGCCCAAACGGCAGACCAAGCCATGACGTTGTTATGGACATCGACACTGAACTGCAAAACCTCATGTGCGATTTTATCCCATCATTCTTCTCTATGACTGTTGCAGAGCTCATCAAGAATTACAATCTCGAGCCGCTGCAGGCGGCACATATTGCACAACAGGGACATATGTTTCGTTCCCTGCTGTATGCTCAGCGCTGCAAACTTCACTGTATGTATTTTAGAGTCTCATACTACTCCATGTTGTCAAATCCAACTCTGAGAAGAGTTTCAAGATTTTAAGTAGATCTAGGTAGAGGCTAGAAGGTTTGCCTTTGCTCTACTATGTCCTACTGTATCTTCCAGGAGGACCTTTGCAAGCTACTAAGGATTTTCTGGGAGACGCCTTGTTATACCCTCAAGGATGACAACACGTAGAAGATCCTTAGTCCCAAAGCGTCTCAGACCTTGCACTCTTTGTGGCAGTAGTCCACGACCTTTCTCTCCTACTTTAAAGAATTGCGCTAACTACATACCTTCGGCAGTCCCATTCTACAGCCGTGGATTCACCGACCCGACATACGCGCCATCCCGGGATATTTGCTTGAAGTCTGCACGTCTCATCATCCAAACGGAATCTCAGCTCGAATATGCGGGCTTGCGCAGCACAATCCGCTACAAGTTCATTGGCCTTATAATGTCAGTGTTTATGGCTTCTCTAGTGCTTCTCATGGATCTGTGCCACAACAAGTCATCGCCACATCAAGAGAAGCAGAAAAGCGAGATTGTAGACGCCCTCAAAATCCTGGAAGAGGGAAGACACGAGTCTGACATTGCAGCCAAATTTCTGGACTCGCTCATACTTGTGTTACGCAAGCACAAGGTGTCACCTCCTGGAAAGCAGTGCGAGCAGCCCTCAACAGCGACCGGTGGACGAGGAGCTATCTTCAACGCTACTGTCGTCCAGCCGTATAGTGAGAATACAGTAGGGCTTGAAGATTTGCCTTCATCTTCGGGTAAGGTTCTTGGAAGTAACGAAGCTGGAAACAACGACCTGTCCTATGATGCTTTCACAACCGGGGAAGATCTCTCGTCTTATTTCAATGAGCTGGCGCAGAGCTTTGAGCAGGGCATTGATGTTGGAAACTACGACTGGAACAGCATCTTCTCAGGGCTCAATCCCTCACTTGTCTAATGCAATGAGACGAATCCAACCACTGAGGCAAAAGGGTTAACTCGGTGCTACCTAAATATAGCGATCATATATAAACTACGCCCAGTAATGCCACACAAGGCTAACTCAATACTATTATCAGTCCTCAATAATTGTGCACAAATCGCTCTCAAAACTCAGATGCCGACGCTTAGACAACAATCACGGTACAACTAAGAATACAAACATGTCCCCTTACTACCAGGCTCAATCATATACACTCAACGCACTCTAATTGCTCGCATTTCGAGTCCTCTTGCCATACACATAAATCAAGAACGAGACAAGAATCAACGGTCGAGAAATCTCCCTGCACCCGGGCCCGACACCAATGTTATGATACAACGATCCGACGACCAACAGAAACGCGCAGGCAAAGCAACTCCTCATGAATATATTCGCTGCCACTGCGGATGCCGCATACGCCGTAAACGTATTGACCAGATAATTCAGCCCAGCCGGCCTGATGCGCGGCGCAACCAATGTGATATCGTAGGGCGAAGTCTAGCCCATGATGAATTGGACATCGGCAAAGAGTACAGAGCCTACCATCATCAGTGAGAGTCGTTTCTCAGGTGCGGCGCGATTGCCCGCCGCGTGGTACGCTTTACTGTATAGCATCTGATTACATATATTGGCCGGGCACCAAAGACGGCACCGGTGAGGATGGACGGCAACGGCAGCGTGACACAAGAGGCCTCCAGCCCGATCTCGCCAAATATGATTGGGAACCACCCAGTTGCATGCACAGCATACCGTAGCGGAAGGAAGCGTGGACGGTGTGAGGAAGCAGATGGGCTTGATCAACAGCTGGACTAGGCGGAAGAGGAACTTGTGCGCTATCTCGACGAGGCTGACATCCAACTCTTAGAATTTAGGGTGCAACGCCCAGTTCCCGGGCTCATGGCACAGACGCTGCGCTTTCCGCACAAGTAGAAGTTGCGGGCCCCAGCACCGTAATCCTGCATCCATATATCTCACTGATGGGATTCCGTTGCTCTGGACTTGTTCTAAAAACCGAGGAGGTATAACGACGTCCAGAGAGTTGCGACTTGAGGCTCTAAGTGGAACTCCTGGGTTATTTGGGTAGTACCTGCCGAGTGCGACGACGAGCCCCATGTAGCGATCATAGGATTCAGGCCGTATAGCAGGGTTTTTGTTACCTTTGTTTCTTTGACCCCTACCACAGGTGTCGGTATACCCGCCCGTGAAATGGGAAGGTACTATAGGCGCTGTTACTCGACTGCCCGTGGGTTTCGCAGAACGCTAGTCCACGGCGGTGCAAGAGCGCAGGTTACGGTAGAAAGAGTATGGATTGCTTGTGACCACGAATCTTCTACGTAGCAAGGGCTAGCAGCGACGTCGAAGTCCTCTGCAAGCTTGCCAATTGTAGGTTTTGATTCTCGGGTGTGTCCTCCTTCTAAATTGCCGGGGCCGTATATTTATGCCTGTGCGGATCTCGCTTAATCCACACAGTCCCCCTTCTGAGTCATTGTTATCTATAGAGCAATCCACCGTAATACCAACAACAGGACTAGCACACGAAACTCCCAACTCAAAGCTTGTTTACCAACATCCTTCAACATCTAGACGCAAACCGAGCGGTAATTGTGACGATCGGCGACCATCAACACACAAGTGGACAAAATGTTGGGCCCAATCTAGTGACGTCGATGTTCCGCACAGACGCTCAGGTTACATACCATCCGCAAAAGTACTCGGTAACCCTACCACTGAATTCAGTAACTTAGCTATTTCCGCCTACCTGTGGCTGGCTAGTCTTGCGCTGCATGTCACCCATCTCAGACTCATAGTGCACTCGGAATGGGCACAGTTCTTACCGCCATACCCTCGTTCTTACGCTGCCAGCCGAAGAGGCTGTGTTCACGCATTTGGAGCGCCGACGGCTGCCATATTACCGCTGTGAGAGTCGAGATCTTGCTCGTTTGTGAATAGAGAGACCTGGATTCCTGCGTACTTGTTCTGCTCTCGCTCTTTCATTGTGGCGCTCATGTCTGCCTTGGAAGTGTGTACATGAGAACGGGATAGGTCAAGTTGTCTCAACACTGCCGATTTGAACGAGAGATAGATTCTGAACAAAGGAAAAACCGTGAATGCAGATATATACTTATTTACTTCTTTGTATGTTCAAATCCCTTACCTCAAAGCACACGTAAATTCAAACTCCTCATTGCCAAATCTGCCAAATCTACCTTGTGTCCCACTCAACCTACATAAACTCATCCGCACCACCCCTCCACTCCCCAAACACGCCCACAGGAAATAAATCTGCCAACCTCTGATAACCCTTCACGCTGGGGTGTAGATAATCCCCGCTGTCCCACTCCTTGGCCAACTGACTCGGAATTTTGGGATCTGCCAGCATCTTATCAAAATCCACCACCGCATCGAACACCCCACTCGTCTTTATCCAAGTATTGACTTTCACTCTAGTCCTCTCCCTCTCAGGATGCGAATATGGTTGTCCGGTAAAATTTGCCGGAGCCGAGAAAGGAGTAATAGTCGCTGCGAAAACCGGGATCCCATGGCCGTGGATGCGCGTCACGATCTGGGTATAGGCGACGATGAGCGCATCGTAGACCGCGGCTTGGGCGGCGGGCGTCGCGTCCGCGGTGCCAATGTCGTTTACGCCTTCGAATAGCATGGCGTATTGCACGCCTGGATGCGCGAGCACGTCGCGGTCGATACGACCTAAAGCATTGGGGCCCAGGCCGTCGGCGAGCACTCTGTTTCCTCCGGCTGCTAAATTGGCAATTGATACATGAGAGGTGGAGGTCGACCCTTGGAGACGCGCAAGCAGGAGATCAGGCCATCTATTATTCGCGTTTGTTGTCGAGCCGCGACCGTCTGTGATGCTATCCCCTACGATGACGAGACTGCTAAAGGTGGGCGGGACCCAGGCTTCGATGCTCGAGAGGAAGTACCAGTGCGCCGCCGACTGGGTAGCATCTTTGATGTCTAAATAGGGCGAGGAGACGGCATTCCCGAACTGCCAGAAACTCGTTGTTCGACTGCCGGGATGGCTGGTGATACTATTTGTCGTCTGGCCTGAGGCAAGGTAGATGGTTACTGTGAGTATAGACTGAGCTTTTACTTTAAAGTTCAACGGATCAGACACCGCGAGCGCGCCGTTGGGAATCGAAATTGAGTCGCCTCCCGAGAAGGAGACCTTTTGCACTGTCTTGGGCTGGATTTGATGGATGCCTGCTGTATCATTCGCAGGCAGCGCTACCGTAACAGCTGTAATCGGCAAATTACTCCCCCCAAATACATTCGAGATCTTAAGTCGGATCTGCGACGCGCCCACGGAGAGGTGCAGAGTCTGTCGGATAGTAGAGTTTACAAAGACGGCGCCGGTTTGGTTCTGAGAGGAGGGTTAGTAGGCTGTAGGGAGAGGAGAAGGATGGGGTTGTATGTACAAATGGTGCCGGAGGTAAATTCGCAGGCTCGGTGAGTTGCGGCATCGAGGCCCAGGTGTCTATCCAACGGCCATTTGGAGGATTGGGTCGAATTGCGGGTGCGCGTTTGGAGACGGCTGGTCCGTCGATGTATTCACCGTGAACCAATACCGAGGCCCATCCAAGGACCGCAATGAAGAAGCGAGTTCGAAACATCTTGCAAAGTCGCTCTGCTAACAATCAACCCTCAGAGAGAACGCAAGCTGACGCGCCTGCCCTTTGCACGCCCACGATCTCATCTTTAAACCCCAACACAAACCAAGCGTAAAAGCGGGCCACATATTGCGGACACCCGGAAATCCATCGACACGAACCCTAATAAAGCAACGGCGATTGACGGCATCTGGAGCAAACGCCGTCCTGGTCCCTGAAAGGCTGTGGGGGTGCTCGAGATTGACGGATAAATTGCACCGGGAAGACGGTCCTGGTTGGTGGTGCGGCTCTACGGTCGGGAACCAGGGATCTTGTCGATGGACTTTATCCTGGATCTGCAGTGCTGTGATGGCGATCTAGAATTCATGACGTTGGGGGACATAAGGCGATTTTGAGGGACTGCATGTTTCACAATCCAAGCGATGTTGTATGACGGACGAGGGTGTTGAGCGGTTTGTGAGGGTGGAAAATCGGCATAATCGCTTTATTTCTCAACATCGATTTTCCCAGTCAAATCAACGACTTTTGTGAAGTTGCTCATGACCCATTAGTAACCGCCCACATCGCGTTGATATGACCTAGAAAGAGTAAGGCTGTACAGGTCAATATAGGTAGCCTACAGTAAAGGTTTTCTGGCGTTGTAGTAACGTGTTTTCCGGCATGTATCGCGCCTACGACGAGTATGCGCGCCTTCCCCAGCAACCTCCTCTTTCTAGTACTCAATTCACCACGCGAAGCCCCTCTACGCATACTTAATTGAATATTCATTAATTTACCCTTCCTAATGAAACACTAAAGGCTATCTCTAATTGCAAAGGTTGTGGTACGACAGCTGTGGTGGTGTCCGAGGTGTTGCTGATCCGCCGCTGAGCCAGCGAGCTTGATATCCACAGTCTGCCCCTGCCACCCACTGTGATACTGGTATATTGCTGTTTGCACTGCTGAATCACCATGTACTGTATTGCATGCTTAACCCCTATTGATCTGCGCAGTAGCCTGCTCCCTTAGGGGCCCTGTTGACGAGCCGCTTAACACTGTATCGTCGTTCTGCAAGCAGTATAGCTGTTGAGTCGCTTGCCTCTGCTGCTGCTGCTGGTGTCTTCCACCACTGCTCGCTGTTGCCTAGTGATGTCACGCTCTCTTTACCGAAAGCAATCTCACTCCATCTCTCCTACACATACACACACACACACACTCTCTCTCTCTTTCTCACTCACACATACACACACACACACACACACACACACACACTCTCTCTCTCTCTCTCTCTCTCTCTCACACACACACACACACACACACACACACACACACTCTCTCTCTCTCTCTCTCTCTCTCTCTCTCTCTCTCTCTCTCTCTCTCTCTCTCTCTCTCTCGCTCGCTCTCTTTCTCTCTCTCTCTCTCTCTCTCTCTCACACACACACACACACACAATCACAAACTAGTTCTTCTCCTGAAACATACAAATACAGCTGCCCCGATATGGCTAGGTCGAAATCTTCCGCCTCTTCGACGGCGGGTCGCAGCAAGAAGAAGGATGCCGAATTCGACATCTTTGACATACCTCTCTCTCCTCCTCCTCCTCCTCCTCCTCCTCCTTCAGTTCCCACGTCGAAGAAGCGGTTACAAGGGCACGGGCGCGATGCGGAACCCCTTCAAATATCGCCAGCCGCCATGGTTACCCAAGTAGAACACGAGCCCGAGGCCAGCCATACAAGTCCTCCAAAGAGACGGAAACTAGAACATCGCCCCAAGCAAGCCAGCCGCACAAAACCCCCAGCGGAATGGACTGTGGATGAGCTGATTGGGTGGATCCAGCGAACGAAAGTTGTCCCACTTAGTGAGAAGGACTGCAATAATTTAAGAAAGTGTTGCATCACCGGGGAGGCTTTCTTGGACTGTAACGGCGATGCGCGCTTCTTCGCAGATTATTGTGGAGTATCTCCTGGAGTAGCCGCAACGCTTGGGCGTCTATCAGGGAAGCTCGTGAAAGAGCAGGGTAAGTTACTATCTTTCATGCCATGCACGCCACGTAGACTGCAAGCTAACGACGTCACAGAAATCAGAAAACAGAACGAAAATGTGGAGACGTCTGACACCGCTCACGTAGATTCCATTATATCCACAGGGAGCACAAACCGGAAATTTGTGGATACTACTTCTGAATGGGAAAAGTTCTACACTTCTGCCAGAGCTCTTCGCAATAAAAGGAAGGAAGAAATTGATAAAGTGGAAAATTTCAGCTTTCCCATGCATGATCAGACGCTAAATGAGGCATGCGAAGCCCTCAGTAATGCCCTTCAGGACGCCAGCAAAGCTAAGGAGGATAACGACAATCACAAGGTAAAGCAAGCATTGGATGATCTGCAAGAAGCCTACAATGCAGCAAAATCAGGCACCGTTACAATCCGCTACATCGACGCTGAGCCTCCTCCCAAACCTTTTTCTCCTTTGAATGAGGATATCCAACGGCCCTTACTGGCTCAATCATGGATGGTGGAATTAGTTAGAGAACTCGATAGCGAATCCTTTCCCAAACGACTTGTTGTTATCGGTAATCCAGGTATTGGTAAGTGTTTACCCCTATTTTTAGCCTTCATGTCTTCCTCAGTTTGCATAACTAACCATAATCTAGGCAAGAGCGTTGCCCTTGTCGGATACGTACTCTTCCACCTCATCGCCCAGGGTCAGCGCGTTATCCTCCAGTCGCGTACAGCTAACAGGGGTGTGGGGTATGCCTTTGATGATGATGGCGTCCATGAAGTCTTCAGAGAAGACGCTTTAACGTATAGAGATGGAAAACCATGGTATCTACTCGTGAGCGCAGACGGTACTCAAATATATCCAGAGGACATTCTCAATTTCTGCAGCAAAATTATTGTTGTGACTTCGCCAAACATCTTGGCGAAGACAAATTTGAAAGATTGGACAAAGCAATCACGAGCCCGTGAACTGATTGTGCCACGACCTTCATGCCATGAGGTTGTTTATCTGTTGTAAGTTGAACTCTTGGATATCTCTTACTAGTTGCCTGCTAACTAAGCCCACCTAATCAAGGTCCCGAATTCAGAAGATTGACAGCTTCATTATCTATTGGATGTATCAAGAATGGAGCAGAGATTTCTGACGCTGCCAATCAGATTGCGAAGACGCAATTTCTTATTTAAAAAAGGGAACCCTTTCTACATGGTATCAGAACCAACAGCAAAAAGTAATAGGGCTTATTGAAGGAATGCTATCAGGTCCACCGCTTGACAATATACATCAGATTCGCGACACCAGGACTAGTTTGATGATACCAAGTATCTTAGTCAATATGGACAGGCGCAACAACACAACAGATCAGTATGATCTTAATTTCGCGACTTTGCGCATTGCTCAGCTTGTTTCCAAAGTTCAAGAAGCACAGGAGTGGAAACTAAATTGGCAGACCCTAAACATTTTCCTCCGCAACCCTGAGACTCGCGTTGCCGCTAGGAAACGATTTCAGACGATGTTTCTACAGAAATTTCGAAAGCAAGATCCCAACATAATGCCACGGTGCTACATGTTACACTCAAAGAACGGCCCGCATCCAGAATCGTCTTCCGCAAATGCTGCGACTATGCCATGGAATGATTTGAGGCTAGAATCAACGCCCAAATGGATCTCTGTCGGAAAGGACACCGATGGAAGCTTATATTCCAAGAAGGAACTTAAAGAGGCGATAAAAGCGGTGACTCCTAACCCCGGTGACCCTCCGGCCATTCAATTTCTTATCCCTTGCGGACAGAATTGGGCAAGCTGGGACGCCGCTCTCTTTATAGGCATACCACAGAGGGGTAGAGCAGACATCAACATCATCTTCCTTCAGTTAACTGTGGATCCAAATCACGAAATCGTCGCCAAAGGACTCAATCAGGTCAGGAATGCTATCCCCCCAAGCCGGAAAAGAGTCAAGATTTACTACCACTTTGTTCTCGTTTTGTTGACCCATAAAAATGAGATAGATGGATTGAAAATACCTGCACGGAGGCAAGTCTTAAACAATTCGAAACAGCGACAGCCAGATGCCTCGTGGGAAAACCTCAAGCAGTACGTTATGTTTGTACCGGTGATTGAGCTAGCCAAGGCACCACAGGAAGGTTGAGGATAGAATGTCGGCCTTGCATAACTCCTTTCAATAACACTGTGTTCTGGTGCGGATAGAGGGATGAGAGTGGAGGGGAAAGGGTGGAGGGAAGGAGAGAAAATGACGGCGGAAGAAGAGCCTTTTACGACAGACATTGACGCCGATTACCATTGCCCCGTAGCGAAGAGTTACTTTGCTCGAATCTACCCCAGGCACGGGTTGAAGGCTTGGGTGCATGGTGCAAGGAACGAGTCTTGGTTTCTCTGTCAGCTGCTTGCTTCATCATCACTTAACACGACATATATATAGGTATTCGAACACCTCGCCCCTCCAGACACAACGGAAAACAAACAACGAAGACACCAAGGAAACCGATCGAATGAACCGACAACCTTGCCGAACACACGACCCTCACCCCAATGAGATCACGAATATTTCTTCTGTCTTTATCACACATCTCTTTCTTTTTGTTTGGTAGCTAAATACAACGAAATTGCAACAGTCTACTGCCAAACCTCCACATTGATCATCCCTCTCCTTCAGTGCATTGCTGCTTCGGACATCGCATGGCTGCGAGTCGCGTTCTACCCTCGTGATTTTCTATATCACACCCTTTTACTCCACCCCACCATCTGATTTTTTACTAGTGATGTTAGGCATTGTTTGCTACTTCGATTATTTTCTTATTCAAGCGTGAACCACGACACCTTAGGTTCAGGACTAGATTTAAAAGCAGAAATTTTTTCAAGCTACCGACTAGTCTTCTGAAATAAGCAACTCGTCCCCAGGTTCATAATCCCATAAATGCTCTAGCGGCTTAACTTGTGCATCCCATTGCAGATTTGACAATGGCCTTTTACAGATGAGACTCTTCAAATTGTCTTGCCGGTGGTCCTATATGACGAACATTTCCACAGGAACCTCGGGGCCCTCATATGTTTGAAAAACGGGCGGCCTGCAACGGTACGCGTCATAATAGAGTTGACCAACAGACCTTCTCGACGCCTTGAACATCAGGAAGATGTCCCATCTGTTCCCCCTCGGAAAATTTGTCACACGCGCCCAATTTACAAGTTTATCGAAATAAAACAATTCCCTTGGTCGCATGGAGGACACAATTGGCTTGAGGGGTTCCTCCGGGCAGTAAATTAAGTACCATATCTGATAGCAGGCTCTTATCATGCGAAGGCGTTTAGTGCGCGTCAAGGTAGGTGGATGTGCGTTGTTTCCTTCATAGATCGTACTTCGTTTACCCTCTGGCAGGCCGTCGACTGGGAAGGTCGGAATGCCCACTAACAATAGAGCGATCATGTACTAGACTTACCTTTCAGTCCAGGAAGCAATTTCTGTTCAATATCCGCAATGACTTCCTCGACCCGCCTTGCATTTCGTACAACTTGGACAAATCACGATCAGACAGATCTCTCTGGTCTAGTGGCACACCATGCCGTTGTTTTGCGAGCAGTTGTCGAGCATATAGGTAGCACTCAAACTGGTTTGTAACAATCTCGTTGACGATTGCAGTTCGGTGATCTGTCCACACGCCGTGTAGGGTATGACATGTTGCACGTAACCTAAGAGCGTCGATGAATGACGGAAGCACTTCATAGACCCTAAGGAGTAGCTCTGCCGGGAGTATTATGAGCTGAAGATAGACCGCCATCCAAATTTTTTCCTTCTACGTTGTTCCAAAGCTGTAAAGTGTTGGGGGGACAAACGCAGGAACAAGTAACGTAGGTCGCTAGGCTTTTGTTTGCTCTAGTGAGGCACAGCAATAGCGAGGCACGTGAAGCGAAGTCAGTAGCGAGTGGACACGGAGGCAGCCCTACCGTAGGCTTCGCAGGTGCTGGAGACTAGTAAGCAACAAGTTGAAATCGCCATCGTACACACCCACGACACACTGCTCTGGCCTTTTTACCCCCTTGTAGAGCTGGATTTGTAACCTTAGGAGCAGTCTTCGAACGCGTTGAGCCAGCAGGCAGCACAAACTCTGGGTTTGATCTTGTAATCGCGCTCCTACTACTCTTAAAAACAGTTAGTATAGGCTTTTTGTATGGCTGATTACAGCCTCAATTTACAACAATCGTTAAGACATGGTTGTGACTGATTTAGACGTGTTCATCGATGAATTCACAGGAATCACGGGTTTGGGCGGCAAAAGTGAGAAGTTGAGGAACTGAGCAATGCCTACTAAGGAAACTACCCGATTTTCGAATGTAACAAATTAGGTAAGTATCCAAGCCCCCCGTAGATGTAGGGTTGGGAGTCCACTTCATCGGACGCTTGCAGTATATATATTTTTCTGTTGCATTAGGAAAGTCGCGAGAAAGAGAAAAAGAGTCGAATATGAGCTGTGTACCTTTGTAAGTGGTTAGAGAACTGAGCGTGCACTTCCGCG
Organism: Beverwykella pulmonaria; assembly: GCA_001599595.1. Classification (NCBI taxonomy): domain Eukaryota; kingdom Fungi; phylum Ascomycota; class Dothideomycetes; order Pleosporales; family Melanommataceae; genus Beverwykella; species Beverwykella pulmonaria. The sequence continues at coordinate 857,644 of BCHH01000012.1, read as the reverse complement.
GCTTCGTGGAACACTGACGTCACTGAACTAGATCCTTGCATTTCACCACATACTATGGATGGCTGCTTGATCGTCACTATTGCGGAAAGCTCGGTATGCGTTTGGATGTTAAAGGATATTGGCAAACAAGCTTCAGGTTTCGAACTTAGCGTCATCTTGGAGGCGATAATTAGCTCCCTCCTACTCCAACAAGAACATCCACAACGCACCTTGCCATCGAAACAAACATGTCCACGAATCCGAAACTATGCCTAAAATGACAGAGCATTCCCAATAAACATCACAGCGCGACCTCGAAGGTCTCGGACGAAGCTACTTTAGCTCCAACAACCTCTCCAGCAAAGACAGCAACACCCACCAACCCACCAACTCCGATATCCGGGAAATCATCTCCTATAGCCAGTCGTGAAACATGGGCGATATCTGGCTCAGCGGCGGGCGTGCGTCAACTGCCCCGCTTCCACAAACCCTATCGCGGCGCGAGACAGCGCTGTCGAGGATCTAGACAAGGCTTTTGAGGAGACCGTTTGGACAGCCATTGGAGAACCAATAATCGATGTCCGCTGAGATTGTCGATTCAATCCGTCCCTACCCGTGAACTAACCCAAGCTAAAAGAAATCATCAGAACACTACAATTCCGCCTGACCACCATGACTCCGACCTGGGGCTTTTCGTCGGACGCAAAATTGTCGTGTTGGCACCTATATTTTGTGGGCTTCCTGTAACATCTCGCTCTCATAGGATGGGCTGACCGGTCAATAGAGCAACCTCAATTGTTATAGATCGGGCTGGTATTGCTCCGCAGAGGGTGATGGGTTTAGACTTGCGTGAGGTGTGCGACATGTGCACACCAATGCACATTCCTCGGCCTCTCGCGCAGAAACCGCAATTACTAGGCGCTAGATCGTTCATTCACTTCAGCCTCCGTTTCGTATTTCTTCCAAGACCACGCACCGTTTCGCTAAATATCTCCTTTATTTCTCTTCCATCTCAATCTGCATGCCCCTAAACATCTGCTTTTTAGTTTATCAACTTCGAAATTTATATTCGAACTCATATCAAGAATTATTCCTCTCACCGATTCCAATGTCAACTTCGATGGATAACGCTTTACTCATATCCTTCGGCGTCTTCACATTACTCACCACAATTGCTGGGATCCACTACCGAGACTCACTCTGCTGTCTCTTTTGTAGAACTCTGTATGGGGCCTGGTCTCGTGGTAAGACTTACCTGTAGCAATGGCAAAGCCATTTGTCTAAATCAGAATAGAGAATGTGCATGATGTCGAGGCTGGGACAGCTCTTATGGGAGATTCTGAAGATGGCGCCGTATACGAATTACAACCTCGCATGTCTTTACCATTTTATCTGGACTTCTCTCTCATTCAATCGACGTCTGAAGAACCGGGCCTGGAAACACGACATAGAGCCGGGGAAATCTTGCAGTGTAGATGTCACGAAGAAATGATTAAATGATGGTTTGAGCAGCTCTGTTAGGACCCTACCTTGTTGGATCTTACCGAAGAACCTTCTACTATGCACATGTCGAATTCTCGCTGCCAATACGAGATCGTCTGCTACTCTGAGATTTCGATTGTCGCTTCTTTCGCCTCCACATCGTATTCCAGGACTTGCATTCATCTACTGGATAGATCGAATACTGCATCAGAAAGACACCTCGCAGTGCACAGGCTTTGTGGGTTTACGCACCTGGCTGATACTTATCAATATGGCGAACACTCTCGATATAAATGCGTTTCCTTCGACCATCTCCCACAGAAAGAAGAAACATCTTGATCGAAAACAACGATCATGGCGCCCGTCAAACAGAAGTGCTCATGCGGGGACTTGCTTTGCGCGTGGTCTTTTTTCCCTTCCTTCCCAATCTTCGTTGCAGCAGACTCGCAGCTGGACCAAAACTACTGGTGTCCACCATTCATCCTGCGCATTAGTTCGTAAGTTCTCACCACTTACTTCTGAAAACACCAGTCAGTCTTGTCCCTCAGTTTCGACGAGTGCAACGATTTGTACGACTGTTGCGTGAAAGCTGTCGAGGGCTTTCAAAGATTTTGGCAAGCTCAGTGACAAATTAAATCAGCACAGCAGCGTGCATACTGATTTTTCTACAACAAAGAGTGCCTAACAAGGCTATTGACGCTGCAAAACTGCTTGTTATTGCGGGAAATCGAGTTCATCATCGGCTACAACCGTATGTAGAACCTTCTCCAATCTGACGAAGTACTGTACTGATAACCCCTCTTAGATCAGCCAAGTAAATCAAGAAAGAAAGGAAAACCCGACGACCTCAATTTCTATAAGCATCAGAACGGCTATACACCTGTGAAAACCCCTCTTTGGGACCTTTCTTAGTCAATAGTTCAGCAGGAATCCCTTGAATTTGCGAATCCCTCAAGGTATATATGTTCACGGTGTGGCTGTTATGAATCCAATGAACCTTTGCGTATTGGTGGAGGCAGACATTCATATTGGCATGTTCTTGAGGCTGAACCTAGCATCACATAGGCCAGCGAGAATGCCTGAGACTACATCTTTGCAACAGTGCCCCAGTTCTGTTAAGGTAAATATCCTAGGTTAGCCGTTATAATGGCACTTGGTAACATCTACATGGATCTGTATCGGCAAGACACCAATGTAGGCCATGCATTCACCTACTAATCCACACGATCAATGTTAAACCTAGAAGCGATCGACTCTATCGAAGCCTAGCTGCCAAGTAAATACCAACCAAGTCCTTCGACTCTTGGAGACTTTTTGAAGCTAGTGGGTCGTCAAGTGCCTAAAGCTTCTAATGGCAAGTCTCCACAAGTGTGCTTGACCACTGAATTACCTCGTCGAAACGTTTACGGCGTATGCGGCCTTGGCCGCGGCGGCAAATACCTTCATGAAGAGTTGCTTTGCCTGTGTGTTTCCTTGGTCGTCGGCCCGCTGTATCATAATATTGGGCTAAGGCTTGGTGTAGTAGCACAACTGGGGGAGGGGGCGGCGGTGTTGGTTCCAGTCCCATTCGTGTTTTATGTATGGGAAGAGGATAAGGAAGGCGAGAAAGTGGAGCGCAGTGATTGTGTATGACTAGTGAGGGAGGGAGACATTTGTGTTTTTGATCGCGTTGTGGTTAGTGTATTAGCGTTGGAGTCTTGGGGACAACTGCTACGTAGTTGTACATGGAGCCTTCAATATTGACATTTCTGTGCGTTGCATTACTGCTTGATGAGGTTCTCCTTTGAGCTCGAGGAGACTAGTCGTCTCAAGAAATGTTATTTTGAATTAAGAACTCACTTATCATACCGCATTGATGCATCCCAATGCAGCACTTAGCCTGTGTCGTCTACAATGGGCAAAAAATAGAGGGACCTGTTCTTTCCTGGGTTTGTTACAGACCACGGTAGGAGCTTATATGGCAAAGTTGACCATTTCGTCCGCTGACCAAAGTCATGCGTTTGTCCTACTCGTCTAAGGGTAATATTTCGATAAAGAAGCTCACGATACGGACAATGTTGTGCGAGTGCCGGGTAAGGAGAGGTTTACGTTCGCTAAATTTCTAAGCCCCCGCAGACGTGGAGCAAGAGATGCACTTCATCGGACACTTGCAGTCAAAATATTCACATAGACCATAGTGTCGACACTAAATTGAGACCTCGGCCGTCCCCTTGCCTGGCCGAAAAGGAGCCTCAATGCATGCGGAATGACCTTAGCTATCGCCCAGAGGTAGATATAGTGTACAATGCACACCTGCTCGACGCCGACCCATCCCGTCCCAGCTCACTCCTAAGTTGTGAAAATATGTCGCTTGCTGTGTAAGAAGTCAAATGTTTGGTGGCCAATGCTCGATGGACAGCGCCATCGCTGCATGAGCTCGAGCTGTCTCGAATGCGTGAGACATTGTGTGACCTCGAATGCGCCGACTCTTGGCGTGACAGCAATAGAGTTTGCAAAATTGCCACATTACACTCAGTCATCCCTCATCAGGTCCATCGTAATCCTCTGTACTCCAGTGCAAAGGTTCTGTCCTCTTGCCAGCTCAGAAGTCGTCGTCATCCACCTTCTTCTTCCGCCGGCCTGGCGTCTTCCGCTTCTTGCCATCCACATCCATTGTATCACCCTCCTGCTTATCAGCGGCAGCGGGCGCGTCGGCAACCTTGGCCATGATGTCGGAGAGGAAGTCGAACTGCTCGTCCTTGGTGATGGCCTGCTTGAGGTGGCCGGCGCCGACGCGTTTCGAGTTACGCGCCTTGGCCTCGGCGGCGGCTTTGGTAACGAGGGAGATCATGAAGAGCTCGAGAGCTTTTGCTGTAAGCATGGGTTAGCGAATGGCCATACATAGAGCGTGCGCGTGTGAAGAAACGTACAAACAACGACTGGGGTCACTTGTGCTACCTTGCCGACGTCGTCGTCGGCCTGCATGATGCGCTTTATTCTCGCGACGGGGAAGTGGACTGTGATGTTGATGTTCTCGGTGCCCGGCAGCGCCGTCGAGCCCGCGACCGCGCCGGTTCCATTGCCCTCCTTGGGCCGCTTGCCTTTGGACTTTTCAGACTTGACCGACGCGTCGGGGCTGTAGTCTGCATCGTGGGTGCCCTCCTCCTCCTTCTTCACGCCTCGAGGCATGAAGGTGGCGGGCAGGACGGACTTGGTGTGGAGGATGGGGCTCGAGGTGGGCGGCGAGAAGGGAAGCTGGTGCGAAATGGATCCTCTGTAGGCTCGATGCTGTGGGTGGACGGGCTCAGCGTCGGCGTCGGCCATGGGTTGGTAGTTCAGGTCGGGGCTCTGGGGGGCCCACGTGACGTCCGTGCTGTCCATTCGGGGCGCTGTCGCAGACCGCCGGCGGCGGAAGCTTGTGCTGCGGGCGAGGAGGGGTCGTGGTTGGGCGGCTAAGCGAGGGCCAAGAGCGGATCCTCAGGCGTCGCGCGAGTGCGTGTGGGTTGGGGCGGTGAGCAGTTGGGATCGTGTTCAGAGCGGCAGAAAATGAATGCGATTTTGGTGCGGGGCAGCAAGACAATTTATCATGCTGCCGCCTGCGAAAAGGCTCGCCGCCAGGGGGGCCGCCAAGAGCTGCCAGCCGCGCCTTCCCTGACGGGCACGGCATCATCGCCTCTGCACCGCCAGTCACCAGCAACTCACTGTTCACCGCGCCCATTCCCGCAGTGCGCGCGGAGAACGGCAGGGCGGCGGCGGCGCCGCAGTATTGGGTGATGAAAGAGCAAGGCCCGAGACTGCGCTGAGATGGACAATCGACGCGCGCCGGCACAGCAGACGGGGCCTGACGAGCAAAGACGAAGCCCGCTGCCTGCAGTCGCGGTTCTGCCTTTGCGCGCCACGGCACTGGACGCTGCGCAGGCAGTCGCTGAGGGGTGAATTACTTGATCTAATCTGACAACGCTGCGCCCGCCGGCTCGACTCGACTCGTCGCTTTGGGGACGTCGCGACGCGACGCGCCCCGATGCGATGCGGTCCACCGTCTCTCGACGCCGCCAAGAACGGGCGCCTGCCTCGCAGCTGCATACATGCATATCGTACAGCCTGAACGCGTCAGGTATCTCTTGTATAGCTTCCGTCTTCTTTCCTCCCCTCTCTCTTCCCCCCTTCTATCGCATACGTCTCCGCGAGCCCTCGTTTGGCGTCTTCGTCGACATGGCCGCGCGAACGTCGGACATCTAGCACCGCCGCGCGCATCCTCATTGTGCACTCCTTCCGCAATGCGACCGCCTCGTCCGAGTACTTCAGCGTGTCGCTCAGAACGCCTGTGTCCAGCCTCCCTTCTATTCGTTCCGCCCGGGCCCGCATCTTCTTCCACCTGTCGCGCAAATCGCCAAACGCACGCTCGCCATCCAGCTTCTCGCCAAATGTTATGCTCACGTTCTTGAACGGCCGGGGCAGAAACCGCGGGAACGCCCGCGTCTCATGCATGATTTCATCCGGCCCCTCGATCCAGATGGGAACGACGTCGGGCATCGGATCACTCTCCAGGATCAGCCGCGAAACGCCCCATTTGAAGTAGCGCATCGTCTTGTCCTCCTTCTGGTGGATCATGCCTTCGGGGAAGATGTGCACCCAGCTGTGGCGGCGGTTAAGGTACGCCGCGGGCGCTGGGAACGTGTCGCGGCCGTTCGTCGAGTAGGTGAGCAGGCCAGACGAGAAGGGGTCAGAGAGAGCCGCACTCGAGGGCTCTGTATCTGGCTTTCGCGGCGGTTCGGTCGCGTGCACGAAGGGGCCGCGGCTGAGCAGGCGGATCGCTTGGGTTATGGTGGGTTGGAATAGCCCGCCGTACGGGGAGTAAGCTGAGCGCTGGGTGGGGAGAACTTGACCAAGTGTGAAGAAGGTCGAGAGCGCCCTGTACCGCATTAGCAACGCGACGCGCCTGGCAGCAGAGGCCGTACTGGTTCTGGAAACACAGATCATAGCTCCCTAGACCCCATCGCATGTTGTCCACGTTCCACACGTATCGCAGGGGAAGTACGCCCCATAGGAGAGGGTCGTCTAGTCTGTACAGCGCATCACGTCAGAGTAACTTCTTCAGCTGCCACGCGCGCAGCCGTTCATACGTACACAGAAACATGATTCGACACTACCATCTCGTCAGAAAACTCACCCTCCCCCGTAGAGTGACTATCTCACCTGTGATCAGCCCTCTCTCCCTCTCCTCAACATTCTCCCGCTCGTTCAACAGCTCTAGGAACCTATCCAACCCATGAACCTCCGTTGTGCTCAGCCCGTATAAAAAGCCGCGACACAGCAGGCCAACGGTCGCCATGGTAAAGGAAGATGCCCATCGCCATGGCTTGCTGGGAGCAAGCGGCTGCTCGTCCGGGCGCATTGAGGGAGTGATGTTGGCGATGGAGGGAAGGAACAGCAGCGCAAAACGTCACTAGAATAAAAATCGCGAACGCTTGGACCTGCATTTAGCCACGCGTGGCGAGGAACGCCGCGGCCATTCGTCAGGTCTTTGGGAACACAAGCAGGTACCTGCTGGGGGAAGGAATTACTTATTGGAAGTTTGGGTTATATGGTTATATCTGCTAGAGGGGACTATGCATGTCTGTCAGACGTAAAGATCATCAGCCGTAAAGTGTATTTCAGAAGGAAGTTGCTGTTGTTATACAAACGAATCGATGCACGGCCGTGGCTTCCCCGAAGCTCCGACATCAACTTCACGCGATCCACAACACCAAAACTTTCCACCCTTTCTACCTCTGCCTTCCCCACTCCCGCTGCCGCCATGTCCCACAGCAAACGAAACACCTCTCTAGCCTGTGGGTCTTCCCCGTACCCACCCTCCCCTCCCCCCAAGCTAACCTCCTCCAGTCTTCACATCCTACGAGCGCGCCTCATTAAAAAGCTCCTGGGGCTCCCAATCCACACGCCTAACACGAGACTCCTTCCTACCCTTCGGCTCGTGCCAGCTATGCCTTCTCCCCGCCGTCGACCCCGTATGCTGTCCGTTAGGTGACCTCTTCTGCCGCGAATGCGCGATGACGAATCTCTTAGCGCAACGAAAGGAAATCAAGCGATTGGAGAAGGAGGCTGGAAGACGGAAAGAAGACGAAGAAGAAGTAGCAGCTCGGGAGGACGAGCAGGCGCGGTTGAGAGCAGTGGAGGATTTTGAGGCCGTGCAGATGGGGCTTGAAGTTAAGCATGGGCTGGGCAGTAAGGTTGTAGGCCGGGGAGGCGGGAAAGTTACCATTGAGAAGGAGGAGGAGGAGGGCAAGGGGGACGGGGCAAGGGGCAAGAAGCGGAAGTTTGAGATCGATGAGGAGGAGCTTAAGCGGATCGCGAGCGAAGAGCGGAGTCGAGCGAAGCTGGCACTCGATGAGGAGAAGAGGGCCGCCAAGGCACATCTACCAAGCTTCTGGGTCCCGAGTCAGGCTCCAGATGCGAATCATAAGAGTAATGAGGTCGCGAAGTTGAATCCGACGTGTCCGTGCAGCGAGCCGGATAAACCGCATACGCTCAGTTTGAAGACATTGACCGGAGTCAATTTCAACGAAGAGAAGAATGCCGATACAGGGAAGAAAGTCTGGACGTGTCCCTCCTGCCGCAAAGTCCTCACAAACTCGACAAAGGCGATGGTGGCGATACCTTGCGGGCACGTTTTGTGCAAGCCCTGCGTAGAACGCTTCTTGAAGCCGGAACACCGACATCATAGGGACGCACACGACGAAGGCCCTGATCCCGAGACGGTACATTGTTATGTTTGTGATGCGGATTTGACAACAGTTCCCGGGAAGGATAAGGAGGGGAAGGAAGGTAAGAAACATAAGAAGGAAAAGGAGAAGGGATTGAAACCGGGGCTCGTCGAGATCAGGAGTGAAGGTACCGGCTTTGCAGGCGGTGGAAAAGCGATAGTGAAGAGGGATGGCGTGGCGTTCCAGGTCTAGATGCGATGTGGATAGTGAGCATGGAATCGCTCATGAAGGGAGAAAGTTCACAAGAACCTTATCAAAGTACATGAGAGTTTGATAGGCGGAATTGATACCCCACTTATGGAACTACAGAAGGCACAATGTCGACGCATTCTGCTCGCTCATGGAGTGGAGTGGCTCTTCATACCAGGGAATAAGTGGTATCAATCACCATCAACACACTATCGCCACAGCCGCCTCGGAACGCTGCTCTAGGACCGCCGGATCCCACACTTCTCAACATAGCAGTCGAGTAGTCTCTCTTTAAGCGCCTTTTCTCTCCAACAGGTACATCGTATCTTGACCGTGTTTTCAAGTCCACGGCATCCCCATCATGTACTCTTCTCGCACATCTTTTCGAGTCTTGAGATACGCTCACAAAGCGAACGGACAGCTCATGTCGCTTCACTTGCCAAGTTTTTTCGTCTATAAGCCAGGGGAAGACGAGGGCGGACTCCGTGGCTGTTAGATAGCTGAGCTTTGGATACTAGAGTAGGACTCATGTGGATGTGGAAAGACATTTTTGGGTCTCTTGCCCTAGCTTCGAGACTGATAGAGGAATTCGCGGGAGAGCAGACATACAGCAGTCCTATTGTCTTTATAATCGGCGATGTGTGCACAGGATGCAGACGAGCCATCAGGTCATCGTTGTCGAGATTTGGTGTGTGGGCTGAAGGAGGAGGTAGAAGGAGAGATTCATGACTGTAGGTTGTGAGATTTTGGAAAGGGCGTCTGACCAATGTGTTCGTCTATCCATACCCAAGTTAGAGAGAGTTTCCATGTCATAGATAGTCTCACATTTCTGGAACGCGCGTCCAGCACATATCCCACGGTATATTTTTCCCTGTAATGATTGTCAGGGCTGAGAATCTAAAAGCTCATCTCATCGAAGTACACGCCGTTCTTTTGGGAGATAGGAGCTTAAGCCATATACCAGAGCTGGTCGTTTTTGGGTCCTCAAACTATCAAACAGTCCGGAAGCTCTATTCCATACAGTCCCTTGACCTGATCTTAGAAGTAGGTGTCCCACCCATCGACTCCGAGTCATACCCTTGCAGTTCAACCACTATGTACCGTCATCCCAGCACTGCGTTCAATTGTTCTTCCACAACGCCTGTCAACTAGAACAGTCGCAGTGTTTTCACTGCTTGACCGAATCGAATATGGCGGCAACTTTAATATAGTCGAACTTATAGACAATGGCATTCGGCGCTGCGATGTTCTTTTGCACACTTAGGACGTTTAATAGTGTGTAGAGAAGTGTCCGGCACCAAATCCTACGGGGAGATGTATGAAGTCTACTGCGGACGCTCATGCGCACCTGATAGTTTCATGCCTCGGTTTCCCTTCTCTGCCCGCCGTCTAGCATTTACTTAGCTACTAATTAATAGCTTATAACTTGGTGACCAACAATTTTTCGTCACTCAAGACAGTCGGATCGGAATAGGATCTCATCATGTAAGGCGAGGTGATATTGTGGCCATTCTATCTGGGGCAGACATGCCTTTTATTATAAAGGATGAAGGAACTTACCTTACACTTTGGGGGTATGCGTATGTTCATGGGATAATGTATGGGGATTTTTTGAGTCCAGAAAGAATGTTAGGAGGAGAAGTTTTGATCTTAAGTAATACATGTTGAACTTTTGAGTGTCTTCTTGTTCCTTAACATTTCCCACGATCTAGATTTCAACATAATTAAGTAATAGTTTAAAGCCATATATTACAGCGCTCGCTCCTTACTTTAGATCGAGTCTCATGATCGAGACGGAAGCAGTACATTACTAAACTCGTTGTTTTCTGATTTAAGATTGTAGAATCTCAATTAATTCGGCCTCATGGAAATGTAAGAGTTTTGACATCTGTTTGTAAGCTGACATGACAGCTATCGATAATCTTCTATAGGATTATTTGCTCCTATTGTTAAGAGAAACCAATACTATCAATTGGTATGGAATGCAATGGGCTTTGCTAGAAGCTCGTGTTGAGATGTGACGAAGTAGATAGAGAGAGAGATGATAACTGTATTGATAAGTATGCTGGTTCTACAGAGGAGCTACCGAAGAGATATCTATAGTCTTACCAAGCACGCTAGGAGCCTGCCAAGATAGTGAACGCAAACATAGAAGTGAGTCACATGAGCAAACATAGAGGCGACTCATCATGTGACCCACAGGCCGACAGCTCGCTCATTTATTCCGACAGTCACTATCATGCCATATTGAAGCAGGGTTCAATACTAAAAGACAACTCTTTTCACACCGTGGAGCGTGCTGCTGGATGTAAAAACAACAACATGGCACATCATTCTACCATTTCCCTGCGCTGGGCCCGGGTGCGTCTTCTCAAATGCATTCCCACAGAAGCCATGGCTCCGTGCTCTCTGCGTCCTAAGGCCAGCGACTGAAACCATTCTCACACCTCTTCAAGAAATTGCGCAATGGCCGTTGTAAATAAAAGGAGAAAGCCAAGGAGTTCTGATTCAAAAACCGCGCGGTCATACACGAAATGTGGCGTCCTACATCCCGCTCCCGGAAATCAACACTTCAAATAAGAAGTTAGTACCGCTGTACGCCATGACTAAAAACTCATTGGCCCGTTGCTATGTGTCCGGAATCCCCATAGCAGCAAATCAAAATGCGGAGGTTCATACGTCATACGTACCCGAAATCCGAAGCGGAGACTACTCGAGTAAGCGGAGACCAAGCGGTGGACAAGCTAGCACACTGGCTGGAGGATGAACCAGGAGGGTGATCGTGATCGGATTTGAAAATTGCGATGTTGGTGACATCAGCAGTGGAGATAGGTACCTACCACCGTCTTAACAGTCCAATGACAGAAGATGTTACGAGTCGTGAATAATGATGTACAGTGTCTATCCTATCTCTCCCAATACCCTAATACCCTGCAGTGCAATACCATTATCTATATTCTAGACACTAATGCATATCGCGATTATTAATACAAGGTGTACATGCTATATTAGCGCCACACCTTTATACATCGCATCCCTAACCTCCTTAACAACATCCGCCCTATCCCCCGGCCCCAGCAGCACGATTCCCCTCCCCCTCCTCCCCATCCTCCCCGTCCTTCCAAGCCGATGAATGAAATCAATTGTCGTATGCGGAACATCGTACAAAATAACATGCCTCACAGACACGGTATCGATACCTCTCGAGCCCAAATCCGTGGTCACGATGACCTTCGTGTTGGCGAGCAATCTCTTGTTGCTTGATGCAGCAGCCGTTGTCAAAGCGGCCTCCCTTTTTTCCTCGCCTTCTTTTTGTACTTTCGTCCGCTCGGTGCCGGTGAAACTCGCGAGGGTTTTGGCTTGGCGGCTTGGATCGGTGTCGCGGTGGAAGGCGAGTGCATCGACGCCCTTTTTGATAAGGTAGTTTGCCACTTCTTCTGTTTCTTCCCGCTCGTTCACGAAGACGAGGATGCGTTTCGATTCTACTGGCTCCTTCCCTTCAGCAGGGTCGTAGTCCGCATTTGATTTGCCAATCTGCCATATCGTGTCTGCGCACGCTAGCATTTTGTTCCCGCGATAGGGATCCTTGTTCACATCTACCACACCGAGCTGCACACGCCGGGGAATGGCGTGCAGATTCGGCGTCACGAGACGATTCATCTTGGGGAAGCGCTCGGCGAGGTATTTGTCGAGATACTTTGGGATCGTTGCGGAGCACAGAATGAGCTTCTTCAGACTTGGCGTCGCCTTGTCCAGAATCTCTGTGGTGAAGGGCTTGAACGAGCGGTCGAGAAGCGAGTCTGCTTCGTCGACTATAAGATGTGTGACGCGCGAAAGGATGTTGGGATTGCTTTCTGCGATGCTAGCGAGGAGGGGCGGTGTGCTGATGAGGACGTCCACGCCGTTTTCATTGAAGAGCCGGCTGCGGATCACGGTTGCGGTGTTTTTCGCGGAAATGGCGGCTGCTCGAAATTTCACGGTGTGTGAGAGGGACTTTGCTACTGCCCCGACCTGGGCTACTAGTTCGGCCGTGGGAACGAGGATGACGGCGCGCGGACGTGCTGGGTCGACGGCCTTTGTGTTCTCGGGAGAGTCCAGGGCGAACATGTCATCTCTCTTCTCGAGTGCTTTGGTAGCGGCTTCTTCTGCTTCTCGTTCTTTCGTCTCCTCAGCTTCGATGACTTCTTCGCGCTTGATGGCGTCGATGGTGGGCAGGAGGTATGCGAGCGTCTTGCCCGATCCTGTCTCCGCTGCCAGAAGGAAGGACTCCATTCCAGATCTGACCGACGGGTTCCGCGTTCGCCTCCGTGCTTCGAGGCCGAGCAGGGCGGGTATGGCGACGGCTTGGGCGGGAGTTGGGTTGCGGTATTCGAGGCCGGGCAGGGCATCTTTGATGGCTTCTTGGACCGAACCTAGCAGCGGCAGACTTTCGAACAAATCCACCTCTTCTATCTTCTTTTTAATGGCAGAGCGCGAGCCGTAGGGCACCTCGTGCAATGTACTCTGCATCTTCAGCGCGTGGAATGGCTCTTTGAATGGCTTCCTCTTTCCTTCGAACCTGCGGCTGGGGAAGGCATCGCCCGTGTTCCCCTGGTCTCTCCGCTGTTCTAGTTCCCACGGCACCTTCGTTGTATTCAGATGGGAGAACGGCTCTCGCTTCTTCCTAATTGGCCTTGCATCTAAAGAATCTCGAGGGGGTTGTGGTCGCGCGACTCGGTCTGAGAGCACCATGCGCGACGGACGAGGCCTGTCGTTTCCTTTATGCAGTCTGCTGGGGCGCGACGAGGCAGACGGAGATCGTGAACGATCGGCGAGGGAGACATATCGAGCAGCACGGTCTCGCTGCAATTGTGCGTAAAGGCGAGTCTGCTGTTGGAACTGGGATGGAGTGGGTCGTCGGCCAAGGAGGGAGCGCACCTCGCAGAAGGGACAGGCGTGGGAGGCTTGGCGCAGCATGGTAGTCAATAGACGTGTCTATGAAGAGGTGTGCATTGAGACAGAAGCATCGATGCTGTATGACACAAGCATCGTGAACTATTTACTGTCCGGCGTATTTTTTCCATGCACCGCAGCGGATCGCGGCTAGCTTATCGGACCCCAGCTGTGGCGGCGGGCGTTTAGCACGGCTGTTGCCCTGCGCAACAGGTCAACCAAGGCGGCACCCTGGGCGTGTTGATTGCACCGACTAGATCTACCAGGCCCACCCCATCATCTCACGAGTATCTCTACTTCTCTTCCTCCTCCACCACTTCTCCCAGACAACAGCACCTGCGCCTGGTTCGCCTTCATTTCCTCCATACTTATTTAATCGCCGCCCACGTCTACCACAAGCTGTCCTCGAGGGAGCTGCGCCATTCTTCACAAACATTCCACGCCAACGCAGATAGGCTGCCTGCCTCGCCGCCGTCTGTTGCTACTGCGAGCGAGCGCTGCGAGAGGGTCATGTCCCGAAACTCTGCGGTAAGTTGCGCCCTCGTAGATTTCCAGTGTTGCAATGCGCTGCAATCATCGCGTGTTCATGCTGATGCTCGCGCAAAGGTGTCGCCGCTGCGCATAAACAAAACACCAAACGGATCGCCCGCGAAAGGTAGCGCCTTCTCGCGTCCACTCTCGGAAATTGGGCCCACCGAGCACAGAAGGAACTCTCCCAGCTTCAACCAGGCAACCAAGGTATACGCGACATGCATTCCTGCCACGCATCCCAGCTAACGGTGCCCCAGAAAATGATGTTCACCAAGGAGTCCTCGCCCTTCGACTCGTCCGCCTTTGCAAACAGCCCGCGCTTGTTTTGGAAAGAGCAGACCATTTCGCCAAAAGCCCGCTTTGGATCCGAGAACGAAGAGGAGCCGTCGCTGTCGTCGCTGTCGCCCAAGCGCTCCTCCATCGAGAACCTCAAGAAGGCGGCGCGCGTCAAGAGCAGCAACATGTTTGCCCGCGAGCAGAAAAACGAATACGACCCCACCTCCGTCACGGCACTCGATCGGCCGCTGGCCCACGGCCGCCCGCTGAGCACGCAAGTCCAGGGCAATGCCTTTGGCAGCAGCGGGCTCGCTGGCCTGCGCCAGCGGAACGAGGAGCAGTCAAAGGGCCACCGCCGCGGCCAGAGCCTCAGCAAGATCCCTACGTTGAGTCCCTCCAAGAGCTCTCCAAGCAAGCTCGGGTCCGCCTTCAATTCTCCTACCAAGGACATGGCGTCGCCTGCCGAAGGTCGCAACTCACCGACCAAGTCATCTCTCACCAGTAACAGCCGCTTCAACCCCACAGAATACAATCCGGATATGAGCATATGGTCTGACGACGAGGAGCACAAGCATCAGACGCCCCGCCCGCTGCGCCGTCATGCTAAAAGTGTGACCTTCGATGCCGCACCGCCAACTATCAACGAGTACGAGATGGTCACGCCTGATCCGTCTTCGATCGCTTCTGGCTCGCGACAGGGAAGCTACGAGTCTGACGAAGAGGACATGAGCTTCGATCAGGACGACAGCTTTGATGCCTCTCTTGAAGACACCGACAAGACACCCGTCGTACTTCCAGAGGATTGGCGCCATATGAGCCCCGAGGCCGCCAACTCGTCGCTTGTTGATGTCTACGACGATGTTTTCGACAACCGCGACAACAGCCCCATGCCAACTGCGCGCCCTAACGGTACCGCAAAGCCAAACCACTCGCGCAACGGCTCGACCAACTCAGATGGTGAATCGCGGCCGCTTCCCCCTCTGCCCGGCATGCAGGGCTTTGATGACCGCCGCCGACGCGACTCAAGCGTTGGTCTTTCTGCTGCAGCCGAACGTGCGAGCAGCTCCCGTAGGTCCCTGCCTCAGCTACCACAAGCCTCGGGCTTCTCCAAGGCGGATCTCCTCAACATGCGTGAAAGCTCCATGTCACTTGAGGATAGGCTGGGCCTGATGAACTTTGACGATGAGCGCAACACATCGACGCCTACTCAAGAGAGCCAGGACAAGAGAGAGCTCAGCCTCGGTACCCAGGTCCAGATGGCGGAAGCCGAGGAGGTGACCGAGACCGAGATTGCGGGTGATGAGCCCAAAGCTCCACGCATCTCCCGTGAATCCATCCTACGGAAGGTCAAGAGCCGCACCTTCGACGATTACGACAGCTACAACTACGATGCCGAATCCAGCCCCGAGCGTAGCTATGGTGACCTGGCTGATCTCGATCCCGACGTTCCCATCCCATCACGCGAAGTGTCCTCCAACTTTGACGAGACGCCTCGCGATTATGCTACGAATCACGAGGACGGTGATAGCGTCATCGACGCATACTCTTTCGCTGATACAACTGAGATGTATACAGAGGCGTCTGTGCTGGAAGACGACGAGCGGGATGGATCCGTTGTCCGCCATGGGAACCAAGAGCGTGACGCCTCCGTTGTTCACAACGAGGACCACGAGCGTGATGGTTCCGTCATTCGCCATGAAATGAAGCAGGAAACTGTTGATGAGGATGACGCTAGCCAGTACTCTTCTCAGCCAGAGGAACAGCCAACCTCGCAGGACACGATCGATACCTCAGGGCCGTCAACTCCAACCGGATTGAACTCTTCTCCTGTTGTGGTAGACAAAGAAGCTAGGCAAGCCGAGATGTTTGCCTTCAACGACACAGATATGGATCTCAGCCTTGATCCATTGAAGTCCTCCTTTGCGACTGCGCTCAGCCCTCTCGACACCGCTCCAAAGATCGGCGCTATGCGCGAGTTCTTGCGGCGACCCGAGACACCAGAAGCTGCAGATGAAGAGTCCGACGTGGAAGAACCGGGTACTCCAGATTCGGTTATTCGACATCCCATTCTCATTTCGCCACCAGAGCGCGACTCGCCCGTCGTTCCTGAACCTGTTGCAACTATTAAAGGTGCTGGTGGAAGACTAAAGACCCGGCCATCACTAATCCCATCCGATTTGGATATGGCTGCCGCTCGTCGACAGGTTAGCGGTGAACATCCGCCACCGGTTCCCCAGCGCAGTCCCAAACGCCAATCTCTTTGCACTGATCTTGAGCATGTTGAAGAGGGAGAATCCCAGTCAAGCGTGTCTAACAAGGAGAATCTCATTCTTGACATTGCGATTGGTGACGAATCCAATGACCTAAGCTTTGGATTAGATAGGGAGTTCGATCATATCATCGAGGCGCAGAAGGTAGACAACCTTTTTTCATTACCCTGTTTTGCCCAGTTCCCGACATCCACCGCTACCCAGACCAATGGGGCGAGTCAAATGTCTGGGGAGGGTTTCGTATATACGTACAGTCCCACTAACGGCTATGTCCGTGAACAGAAAGGATATCTCATGCGACAAAATACCAAGGTCGTGGTTGCCAGCAGCCGCCAGTTTAGCGATGAGCAGCCGCCAGCTGATATCAAAGATGGCGCGGAGAAGACTTCCAAGTCCGCCAACAGCAGCCCACGCAAGTCAAGTGCTGAGCGGAAACCCGCTTGGACTACTGAGCCTTGGAATGGTAAGCAGAGGCGACGAAGCATTCGCACAACATCTGGCACCCGACGCGCTGCACCTGCTGGTCCTGCACCTCCTCTACCAGGTCAAGAGTCTGCTGTCGCAGGTGGACTCGACTCGGTCACTGAACAGAACGATGAAGAGTTCGAAGATGGTGCCGAGAGGGGCAGATTATTCGTTAAGGTCGTTGGTGTCAAGGACCTTGATCTCCCACTGCCAAAAAGTAAGCAATCCGCATTCCCGAAATATTAAGAATGATATGTTAATGCTACTTCCAGCTGAACGCACTTGGTTCCAACTTACCCTTGACAACGGATTGCATTGCGTAACGACCTCATGGCTCGAGCTCGGACACACTGCCCCCGTCGGTCAAGAATTTGAGCTTGTCGTGTTGGATGATCTGGAGTTCCAGCTCACTCTTCAGACCAAGCTTGAACCTCCAGCTCAGCCCCAAGTCACTGCTGCGCCGGTTAAGGCAATCAACCACAAGAAGTCTCACTCTGCTTTCCGCAACTTCCTGTCATCGCCCAAGAAGAGGAAAGAACAAGAGCGCAAACAACAGGAAGAGGCTGAACGCGCCGCACTGCAGCAGCAGGAGGAGAAAGAGGCCTTAGCGAAACGCAATCACCAAGCCACTGCCTGGGATCTTCTGCACAACTTGGTTGGACCTGATGGCTCCTTCGCACGTGCCTATGTGTGCTTGAAGAACCATGAGAATCAGGCCTTTGGTCGCCCTTTGAATGTTGACATTCCCTGCTTCAACGAGTGGGCCGTCGATGACTCTGGCGCGAGCAGCGTCAAGAGCAAGCGCGGAGGCGTAGTCCGACGACCCCCTTATCGCGTTGGCAAGCTCGCTCTTCAGCTTCTGTACGTTCCCAAGCCAAAGAATGCGAAAGATGAGGATATGCCCAAGAGTATGAACGCTTGTGTAAGGGAGTTGAGGGAGGCCGAGGAAGTGAAGGGCAAGACCTTCGAGGGTGTTTTGAGCCAACAGGGCGGCGATTGTCCGGTAAGTCTCAGCTCACATCACAGTTTTTAGTAACAATGTACTGACTACGTTTTCTAGTACTGGCGCCGCCGTTTCTTCCGCCTTACAGGCACAAAGCTAACAGCCTACCACGAGGCTACCCGTCAGCCACGTGCCACCATCAACCTTGCAAAGGCGACCAAACTCATCGATGACAAATCCGCTCTACAGCAGCCAGCTACAACGAAGACTGGTGGACGCCGCAAGTCTGCATTCGCAGAAGAAGAAGAAGGTTACATGTTCGTTGAAGAGGGCTTCCGTATGCGCTTCGCAAACGGCGAGGTCATTGACTTCTACGCCGACACTGCAGCCCAGAAAGACGCCTGGATGAACGTGCTCTCCGAATGTGTTGGGAAAGACGTTGCTGGCAGCAAGGGATGGACCACTATGGTGCTTGAGAAGGAGCGAAAGGAGAAGGCTGCAGCTCCTCAACTCGCGCAGGCCAAGGCACTCAGGGAGAGCGCAAATGGAAACACGGCCCCACAATTCCGGCCACGATCTCATGAAGGTCCTGGCAGCAAGTCGATGCCTTCAAGTCCGGTGAAGGGACATGCGCGGACACAATCTCATGCTCCACCACCACCGGATGCGCGACACAAGCCATCGACTGCGCCAAGGCAACGAGTAGATGCAGGGAAGACAAATCGGAGAGACCAAGTTCGATCGATGATTTTCTAAGTCATCATGAGAATTAGCGCATCTTGGACGTTCGTTTGCTTGCTTTCTTTGAGTCCTAGATTCTCACACTTTCACAATGGCTCGGTTTCCTCAGGAAGCATCGCGGTGCTGCGCACTGCTGTTGCGACTTGCGTTTCGGAGAAGCTTGACAGATATTGACTTGGTTTTATGTCACAGTTCTCTCGTCGCTCGCCTCTTTTTTTCTTCAGATCGAGCTTGTACACACGCTTCAACACCTCTCCTAGTGTCGTTTCGATGTGGACCTGCTGTTGCCGCAGTAGGGATGGGGGAGTTCTTTTTTCATTCTTCGTTGATCATTATTCCGGAGGTTGCTGGGTTTAATGGCGTTTGGTTGGTGGTCGGGAGTGTGGGATTATTGTGTTATGAGGGCCTCTGTGTAATGATTGAAGATGTGGGATTCGGATCGGGTCCGGATATGAGCCAGAGGTGGTGGTGTAGGAGAGGAATATATTGTTCAAAAGTTATCTTGTACTGCGTACTGCAATTTGTGTCGTTCTTGATTGACGTCCTCCTAGTTGTCTGATCTGCTCACTGCATATGAGGCTAATCCCCTTCGAGCTAGCAGGTACGAAATACGAGGACCAGGAGCACTCAAAAGAATGACTCCTTCTCTTCAACCGATGACAGCATCTGTGAGGGCCTACCAGGACAGATAGTTCATACGTAGAATGGCACACATAGTGGTTATCGGGTGCGTAAATTTCGTATATCACTCTCGCTCTTCGAACTATTCGGCTCATTAAGGGATCTCAGCGCCGGCGTGATCGGCCTCCAAACAGCTCTCACACTCCTTGAAGCTGGATATAGTGTCAGCGTCGTTGCGAAAGATTTCCCCGGCGATGAGGATGGGATGTATACTTCGCCTTGGTACGTCAACTCGATATTATAATCCACGCTTTAGTTTATGCTTTTAGCAACGTCTCAATAACCCTCACGGCACTCCCATCATTGGCTCTTCATCAATTACAAGATTATGTACTAGAAGTTAATTTTAGATTGAGCTGATAATTGGACGACAGGGCTGGTGCTATATGGCGTACACATGCTACGAGCGAGCAGAAGGTGATGTGTGAGTGGGATCTGGAGAGCTATCGATGTTGGATGAAGGCGGTGGAGGAAGGGAAGGGGGAGGGCATGGGAATCGAGGTGCGTCTTTTCTTTTCTATTCTCCGAATATGAGATTGGGAGAAGTGAAGAGGAAGGGTGTTGACGTGTGTTACAGAGGAGGCAGATTTGCGTGTACTCATTCATGCCCGCCCTCGATACTGATGACCCGTCGCTTTGGTTCGCGCCACATGTGCGCAATCTTCGTGCCTTGGGAGAGGTGGCGGCTGGAGCGAAGAGTGGGGTCGCGTATGATTCTATTGCTATCAATCCGCCGAAGTATCTGGTATACTTACTATCAAGAATCAAAGAGCTAGGCGGTGATATTGTGAAGGCGGAATTGCCAACTGGTAATTTCTCTGCTGCGCTCAAGACCGCTCTGGATCTCGCCGGCAAAGGCGAGGTCAAAGCAGTGGTGAACTGCACCGGCCTCGCTGCAGAGAAATTATGCGGGGATGAGAACATGTTCCCGATCAGAGGGCAAACTTTGCTCGTCCGATACAGAAACTTTTCTCCACCGAAGCGCATACTGTTGCTAGAAGAGGAGAACGGAGACGTGACGTACGTCATCCCGCGGCCCGGAACCTCGACCTGGGTCTTCGGCGGCACAAAAACACCACACAATTGGGACACTGAGCCGGATCCAGTGATCAGTGATGCGATCATGCAACGCTGTTGTAAGCTCCTCAAAATAGAGAATGCGGATGTGGAGATTCTAGGGACGCAGGTTGGGCTGAGGCCTGGACGAAAGGGGGGAGCGAGGGTTGATGCTGAGACGGTAGATATAAGGGATGAGGAGGGGAAGGAGGGGAGGGAAATATTGGTCGTGCACCAGTATGGGCATTCAGGCGCTGGGTTTCAGAACGCGGTGGGGAGTGCGGGGAAGGTTTTGGGGATTTTGAAAGGGAAGTTAGGGGTGTGGTAGGGGTGATGAGGGATGGGGTGAGGTTGGGGATTGGTTCGCGTTGTGGTACGCTATAGTAGGGTGGTTTTTGACAATTCGCTGATGTTCGAAGTGGTGTCGGTTGGGTGGATAGGCTGGAGGAGGGTGTGGCAAGTGTCAAGTTGAATATTGACAGGTCCCAATAAAGCAAACAGTACCTAGTAAGGAGCCTGTGTCGACTAACCTTCTATAACTCCCAGATACAACTTTTCCATCCCAGATATCATTTCTAGAGATACTCCCCACCAACACCATCTCCTTTACATTCGTACCAACCACAAGCAGATATCTCACACTCTCTCCCGATCCTCCTGTCATACCTCAGCAGCCATTGCAAATAATTCCTTATGACTGAATTGTGATGCGATGACAACGAGAGTTGAGTCGGCCCGACACCTAACGAAGCGCCTACGACGTCATAGCCTCAGCGAAAAAGTCTTTGCTCTTCACCGCGTGCGCCGTTATTTCCGGCCCATTCGACGGCTGCACGTGTATGCCTAGCACCAAGATTTCCAAGAAAACAAGAGCATGCATCCTTATCACCTCTTAGATGTCCTTTCTCGTCGGCCGTATATTACTTAACGGCTGGGTTTCAGAGGCCGTGATCCCTCTTGCACGCACAACACCCACGGTATCACTCGAGGCCAGACACACCTCACCTTCGTCATGGCTCTGCGGTGGATCTCCAAAGCAATATCAACATTCCGTCCAGGCGGCGCGCTCCAGCCCTTCCGACTCCTGCGCCAAGACTGGCGTAACCTACCTGCCCGTTATGTCTCGGACTGGAGCGTCTTCAATCAACTGATCTTCGCGTCCGCGGTCTATGTGTTCTTTACCAATCTGTTGCCAGGGATTACGTTTGCGTCGGATTTGTACGTGTTGACAGGGCAGAATTGGGGGACTATTGAGGTTGTGCTTAGCACGGGGTTGTGTGGGGTTGTTTTTAGTCTGTAAGTATGCTTTTGGTGTTTGGAAGTCCGAGGAACAGGGGTTGAAAGAGGAGGAAGTGATGCATGGGGAGATAACTGGAAGTTTGCGAACTGTGTGTGGATGAATAGAAAAGAGATGGACTCCTCTGAGTACCTTATTAGAACAAAGCTAATTGAATACTAGATTCTCCATCCAGCCCCTCACCATCCTCGGCGTAACAGGCCCGTTCTCCATTCTCGCCGAGAATATGTACTCTCTCTGTACTACTTCCTTCCACATCCCATTCCTTCCCTTCATGGCGTGGTCGCTGATCCACGCCGCCTGGCTGCACTACCTACTCGCCATCTTCAACGCGCACGACTACACCATGCGCTACGTCACCACCTTCTCTACCGAAATCTTCTCCCTACTAAACAGCATAATCTACTTCCACAAAGCAATCCAGGAGCTCCAACGCGCAAAAGCACGCTTGTCCTTTGCTGCGTTCCTGTACTCGATTATCGGCGCTATTGGGACGTGTCTTGTGGCGATTTTCCTCTCCACAGCAGAAAAGTGGAAACCACTTTTCCACCGGTACATCCGCATGGGCCTAACCGAGTATGCAGCCGCCATTTCCATTATAATATTCATCGGGCTGCCACACATCGGGGACCTCGCGTCCCTCGACAAAGAAACACTGCAAGTCAGTACTTCTTTCCGCCCCACCTCCCCCGAGCGAACACACTTCTTCGTCAAGTTCTGGGAATTGCCAGTGGGATGGGTATTCGCCGCCCTGATACCAGGCTTCATCATCACGGCGCTGTTCTTCTTCGACCACGAGGTCAGCAGTATAATCTGCACGATCGAGCGGTACGGGACGCGGAAACCTGGGGGTTTTGCGTGGGATATCGTGCTCCTTGGTTCCACAACAGCGCTGTGTGGGATCCTAGGTATACCGCCGGCGAACGGCCTACTGCCGCAGGCACCGCTACATTCCGAGTCCCTTATGCACGACGACAAGGAAGCTCTTACCTTATCCCCCGATGGCGCGACCGTGGTGACGGAGCAGAGGGTCAGCAGAAGAGTGTACGAGCAGCGCTGGAGCCACTTCTTGCACGCGGTGGGGATACTAGCCTTCACATCGCCGCCGCTGATGCGCGTGCTGGGGCTGACGCCTACCTCTGTGTTAGCCGGGCTGTTCATGTTCATGGGGGAGCAGAGTCTAGCGGTGAATCCAGTGCTGTATCGCACGTTCCAGATGTTGACGCCCAGCACCGAGTTACCCGTCCTTCCCCTTGCTCTGCGAGTTCCCCGATCATCAAGGAGGAAGAAGGCGGATAACACCTCGACGGCTTCCCCTCTAGGCACTACCTCGCCAACGCCTAGTAGTATGACAGCAAAATCAACGCTCAAATCCTACGCTCCAATCCACCTCTACACCCTCACGCAAATCATCCTCACGACAATAATATTCATCGTGACGCTCACCGTCGCGGGGCCCGCATTCCCCATCATCATCCTCTTACTCGTGCCCATCCGTCTTTGTGTCATGAACCG
Organism: Beverwykella pulmonaria; assembly: GCA_001599595.1. Taxonomy (NCBI): domain Eukaryota; kingdom Fungi; phylum Ascomycota; class Dothideomycetes; order Pleosporales; family Melanommataceae; genus Beverwykella; species Beverwykella pulmonaria. Next base: position 834,544 of record BCHH01000012.1, on the reverse strand, counting down.
GATTTGGAATCGAGAGGTGCTGCGCTATGTGGACGCGTGGGCGTGTCGAGAGGGCACGGTCGAGGATGAGGAGGATAGACGGAAGGGGCTGGTGAATGCGGAAGGCGAGAGTGAGACGGAGGTTGAAGGAGATGGGGAAGGTGTCGAGTTGCAGGATTTAGAGAGGGGAGTCATTGTTAAGGCGAGTGGGGTGGAGAAAGATGAAGAGGCGGGAATGTGTTGATAGTATGAGAGGATATAGACATAGATAATATATTCTCGTGCGTCGGTCGCATATTTGCTGCTGCTGTAGTAATATAATTGTAAATGTCAGAGGCCCAGCGTCTGCTTGGCTAGTGATATTACATATTGCTAGTGTGATCAGCGCTCCACAAGTCAGACTATCACCTTTCTCACCTTTTCGCCCGGCGCATCATCACTCCCTTCTATTGAAATTCCAGCACGCAACATCACAGCAATCCACGATTCGCACATCTGCAATATCCCTTATCATTGCAAACCTATAATACACCCCCAGCGCATAGCTAAGATACCGAACCAGACACACCACCAGTCCCGTTCCGTTCCAGTGCCCCATTCGCAATCGCAATCGCCAAAAAAGAGAAGAATCAAGGTATTTATGATGATAATGTCCGAGCAAAGAACTTTTCCTGTCTTTCAGAGTAACCGCTGCGGAGAAGAGAATGTCGTCGTGGGTGGGAGAACGACGGGGAAGAGTCAGGCGCCGCTGCAGAGCGCCATCCGAGGAGGGGAAATTCGGCGAGGGAGAGATTGTGGAGGCGGGGAGTCTACGAGGTGAATTTGCGCATGACCTTGGCGATGACTGCAGATTTATTAGATTCAATTTGGTGGATGGGGAAAGGTGTCAACATACCGTGGAGGGCAACAACACTGAAGATGAAGACGACAGACAGCGTCATGACGACGACGGGGTCAACCTTCAGCCCGGGGGACTCATCCGTGTACAGCTCTGTCATCAATTGTTAGCAATGCGTCCTCATGCGATTTCACTCCATTTCTCTCCAGCCCTAGTGGATCCAAACTCCCGCCGCCGCGCCTAGAATATGTTTGTGCACATATCCTCCTTGCCCCTTCTACACAGCTCCACTCCAAATATCAAATCGGGGAGGGGGGCATCACTTACTCAACATCGTGCTCGAGCTTCCACCCGCACCCGCCGCCCTCGTGGAACTGGGCCTCTGGTTCGCCGTCTTCTCCGCGCGGTCTGCAGCCGCCTTCCTCCGCATCACCGTCGCAGGGCCGCCGGGCGGCTTCGGGGATGCCTGGCGCGCCGTCGTGCTGCCGGACGCCGCGGTCGCGGGGGATTGGGCTCGTGGAGAAGACTGTTGTATCCATTAGCATTACTTCTCATTGCGAATTCAAGGTACTGAGGGTGAGGGCAAAAAGGTTCGTAGTTCATTCGGTCGCGGGAAATTGAAGGCTATGTGTCCGCTCCGCTCCAAGTGAGAATTGGAGTGTGCGCGCTGCAGGGCGTGGGACGTACCATAATTGATTTGGGAGTTCTGAGGCGGTTGTAGAGGGTGGGGGGACGGCGATGTGGATGGCGGTGTATGTGGAATTGGTGTTGATGTAAGTAAGTTTCCGGGTCTAGAGGCCACGCTTCTAGAAATGTGAACTGGGATGAGGTCAGGGTTAGCGCGACGGCTCGGCGCTCACACTAGCGTCGCCGCACAGTCTCACACGTGACACTATATGATACCGCCAGATAATTATTCCAGTTCGAAGCCACATATCTAGTTAAATGGGGTATCGTTCTATCACTGAATAGAAATTCGCTTGCCCAAAGAACCACTTTTCCCATTAACCTTTGATGTGTACCGAACCTCCCATTCTCCCTTAACATAGTTACAGTCGCCAAAATGATAGAGATAATGGAACGAATTCCATCCTTCTTTGCTCCGATCCGATCCGTAAAATCGCGTTCCAGATCCCCAAGACATTCGAGCGAAAGGAACCGCAGTAGCAGAAAAAAAAATCCTTCAAGAACTCCCACCTGCAACCCGATATAACAAAAAAGAAAGAACCAATGCCCTACCAACCTTGACCCGATTTGTGAGCAACCACCCCGTAACAACCCCAGTGTTCGCCGGCACGAAATACGTATTATTTTCGGCCTGTACAAACCGCAGACACGCCCGTTCGAAAACCCCAGAGTCAGATGCAGCAAATGCGCCATAAGATATGACTGGAACCCAGGGTAATTTTCACCGACCCACCGTGACCCGCTCGCCCCCATTTGGAAGACCGACACTAAATGCCCGGGACACCTGAAATGCAGAAACTCCGGATGTGCATCGAACTCCCCAATCAAATATAGACATCTAACCCCACACAGAGGCTTGCACACCCTGCGAGGGTGTGTTGCCCCAGGGGCCTTTGTTCCAAAGACCGCCAACGCCCTTGTCGGTTACCGTGGACGACGGATTCAAAGAAGCCGAGGTAGTACCGTTGTTATTGTTATTGTTGTTGTTTTGCTCGCTTGCGTTATATGGGTTGTAGCTGAGCGGCGACGGCAGAGGCGTGGTTGCCCTCTTGTTCAAAGCAGCACCAGCCGGTGCGCCTTGGTTCGCTGGGCGAGTGCCGATAGGGGCAACACCGGAACCACCGTTGGACTTGGGTCCTTGGCGAGGAGGTGATCCGCCAGGAGAAGAGTTCGACGTGCGGCTAGCCTGTTGGTTGTTCTCGAACAGGCTAAAGGCTGGGTTCTGGTTAGAGGACGGGGAAGAGTTGCTGTTAGCACGGGCCTCCTGAGCTCCACCCGTGGCATCCTTGTCTCTCGGGGGCATTTGGACCGCGCCTTCGCTGGAGGCACCTTGAGCCTGCGTGCCGAAGGGATCAAAGGCCAATGGGGAGGGTCCTCGGCCGGCACTGGAGGAGTTGACTCGCACGTCCTGGCTCGAAGTGGGATTGTTGTTATTGTACAAGGCCGACTGTTCGCCATACAAGGCACGATGCTGGCGAGCAATGAGCTCCCGACGGTCGTCTTCACTCATCGCGTTGGGACTCATGGAGCGGTCGGATTTGGAACCAGAAACATCTGTATTACCCTAGTTAACCAGCCGTCCTTCCGCTATTGTTCCCCAGATTCCGAGTCCTTACTTCTGTGATATTGCTGCTCCTGATGATAGTTGCGCAATTCCCGCTCACGCTGAGCTGCCATCCGACGCTTCGCCTGGGCCATCTGATCCGCATCGTTCGGTCGCGGCGCATAGCGCTGGCTCTGGTAGTAACCCTGGACGTTGGACGCAGAGTGAGAGCGGATACCGTCGTATTCGCTCACAGAGTGGTGGCGCTGGGGACCTCCGCCCATGCGGGGATCTGTCCTTGATCAGTCTCCTGCCTTTGACCTATTCCCTAGCTGTCTTCCTACCATATTGTTCGGGGTATTGACGGGGCGCCATGACAGGCATCGAGTCGCGACGATTGCCGCCCACTGGGGGGAAGCCAAAGCCTTTTCCGCTTTTCGCGAGGTTCTCAGAGGCACGATCGACCTCTATGATGCATCGTTAGCCAAACGTTCAAGTGGCAGTCGATGCCCTCTGCGGCGTCACCACACAATTCAAGACTAGCAACGCCCGCGCAGACTGAGGGAGAGGCCCGGGAACGCAACGTACCATCGAACTGGGCAATAAAAGCGTTTGCCTCGAAGGTATTTACAGTCGAGCTTGCGCCTGCGGTTGTGTTATTCATCGCCCCTACGTCTGACTTCGTATTAACTCGCGTACCTGAGCGCGACGGCGGCTGAGGCTGTTCCCACGAGGCCTGGCGACCAGGCGCTGGCCAGGAGGGTTCGTTGTAGTAAGACATGTCGACGAGTATAGAGGGCAGGTTGCGGCCGGGGGTCGGGTTTCGAGTGGGGATTATGGCTCGCAACGAGGGAACGGTCGGAAGGACAAAATCCCGGAGCAAGGAAACTGCAACTAGACAGCGTGTTAGAGTAAGAGCAGACAATTGCTTTTGCGAGGCAGTGGAAGGAGTGACAGCGGTCGGCGGTGTTGTTGTACGTATACACGGGCTAGGTGGGAAATGAGGTGGTCTCGGGGTGGGAGAAAAAGATTTTTGGCGCGCCGCTTCCACAAGCGGAGATGACTTGGAGATAGGACGACATGTGCCGCTTACCGAGAAAAGGAACTCTGAATCGAACACAGGCGGGCACAAGGAGTGACAGCTACCCACTCTGCAGAGCCGCAGGGTGAATAAACTGAGTGCAGCAGACGCTGAAGGTGAGGGAGAGAGAGGGAGAGGGCGTGCGGCGGCGGAGGAGGAGGAGCTGGGATGCGAGGGTCGAGGGAGCTTCTCGAAAGGGGAGATTCAACTCAAATATTACGCTAGACTGGCCGAGCGTGTGAACAGACACTAATCTCCGCCTCACGGGCCATTTCGCTCTGCTGCACGCAATCAGGCCTGCTAGCCGTCCCTCGCCTGGGCAGAGTGGGCGCCGTTGCCAGAGGTAATTATAAGAGCGCCAACAGCCTCGCGCCCGGAGCCTGCCACCCGCAACCCTCGACATTTCACGTCGACGGCCGCACCACGAGGCCCCAGGCAGCGCGCCGGCCAAGCGGGATGACAGCCTGTACACGGGAATGACGTTGTGGCATCTCGCCCGCAACCCGTCTTCTTCCAGCGCTGCGGGATTCCAGAGGCATGCAGAAGACTCGACGCGGGCTAGCGATGTGACCGTGTATCGGGGACTCGTCACGGCCCACTAGAGAGTATAACATAATAATAAGTTCCGCCCACCTCTCCTTTCCCGCCGCGGACCCGGAGCCCCTATGTACGTTGATGTACGTAAGTATATCTATGTACACGTCCCGAGGCCGTTGAACCACATATCTTCATCTCTTTTGCAACCCCTCCAGTCTCCTCTGGAGGGGCACGAACGTCTGCGAACCTTCCGGGTTGCGCGCGAGAACGAGCAGGCTTGCTGCACGCCGCTGCAGGATAACTCAGAAAAAAAAAAATGGGATGCATGGGATTGGCATTGCGTCCTGCACACCCCACCTCGTTGCTCCCGCCCGTCCTTCGCCTGTGGTCGCCATCGCCAAGTTCCAACCAATGCCCGCAGCGCCGCGCTGCTCTTGCGTCTCCGTTCGGCAGGAGCTTGTCGTCGTGGAGTGTGTGTGATCACGTCTACCGCGACTGCTGCTAACTATCGCAGCCCCGTGGTGGTGCGGGGCTGTTCTTTTGATCTCTGGGCGCCTCCAATCACCGGTGGCGAGAGACAGGAGCATCGCGAGTCTCTAGCGCAGCGTGGTCGAGACTGGTACAGCGGTGGCGTGCATCTCCCCATCATCGACAGACCCAGACTCATCAAACGACGTGGTTCACAAGTCGGCCTCTTTTAGCTTGGGCGTTATTTAGTCGTCTCCAGGTGCGGAGAGGGCCACGATGTTGAAGAGACCAGAGCACGACGGTGCACGGCTTTCCTGCCGGATGGGGTTTGATGGATCCTCGGTGTGCGGTTGCAGCGCTTCTGATGGGCGCTGCTGTGAAGGCTGCATGATGACAGCGCCCATCAACGATTTCAATATCATCGGACGCACAGCATGCCGTACTATGCAAACACATGCCACGCCGAGAGCTCCGCCATCTGCCTTTGCTCCTTCCCATCCTCGGATACATCGCGTCTTTCGCCCGTCTGCCGGAACACGGTCGCCGCTCTGCCCATCCTGTGCACACATCAGCCTCGAGCCCACCAACGTCTGAGCGCTGGGTTTCTTACCGGTCGCAGCAGAAACAGGCACAGTGAGGCGGACACGGGCAATGGATGTAATAAATGTTGGGCTCACCCTTCAGCCTGAGAGCAAAGGCAGGTGTCCATATTTCTCTTTTTAGGCCGGTTCAAAATACCCTGTCGAACTACCCTTGCTGCGCCTCTCGTCTCTGGAGGGCCTACTACCACTCTTCCGTCATAGTCAAAAATCATACTGCAACTCCATATCAAGCGGCAGGGTATTGGGGCACAGATGGTTGTTCTCTTTGCAGTCTTTTTCGTTTCTGTGCGTCGCTGCGTTCTTTGTACCTGCATCACATTTCATCATGTGCGTGTGACGCCAACATCTAACGGTTTTCGCCGTAAAGTCTATCCAAGTCATATCCTTTCATCACGCGAGCGTCTGTCTCAAAAATCATCATGGTTTCCAACAGCGCTGTCAGCTTTTGGATATTGCATTCATACCAATGTTCTCTGTCCGCATGTTCCCCTTTGCCTCGATTAGCCCAGCCAGCGGCATAGTGAAGGTCCGACACCATGGTTCTCCCAGACAAAACCTGAAACTGTCTGCACTCGTTGCTGCGGCCATCATGGGGACTTTTATACTGACATCAGCACCCCCCCATCTGGTTTGTTAGTCCCATTTTATAACGGCACTATGTCGTGTAAAGACGTGAGATGTGACTCTCTATCCACACAGACTTGGCTTCCCGTTCGAGTGGCAGTTGGTTCTACAAAGACACAAACAACGAGTACGGGAGGCAGTTTGCGCAACCCGGACAGCTGTCTACTTCTCCATATCCTTACCATAAACGCCGTTCATTCTATCGAAAAACTTTGCTCCTACACAAACAACAAAGTCGACACCGTCGGCCTCGTAGCCAAATACACACTATGACCGCGTCAACACCAACCTTCATCAGTCTTCCCCCAGAGATCATCTACGAGATCGGCGACCACCTCGCACCCGACGGCATCCTTGCACTCAAACTCACGCATCCAATACTGAACGCCACCCTACCTCTCGCGCACTACCTCAAGAACACCACTCTCTCAAAATGCGCTCGCCTGGCCATCCGCACACATCTCGCTCGCCCAGATCCAAAGCTCACGCACATTCGCTGCATCCTCTGCAAATCCACCTATCCATCAAACCTCTTCAATTCCTCAAGCAGCCCCGCATGCGTACCCCTCTCATTCACCAACAACGGCCCGCGGCCTGAGGTTATCGAACTCCCTCAGCGGTTTTGTGCATGGCATGTGGGCCGACTGGCAAGAGTTGTGCACACGGAGAGTGGGGAGAGGAATGAGTGGGTTAGTAGGAAGAGGGAAATGTGCATGCATTGCGGTGTGGTCCAGGGCTGGGGACTGTGCAGTTGCAAGTGTGATAGTTGTGGAGTCAGGACAGTGCGGACATATACAAGGTATTTGAACAATAAAATGGAGTGCAAGAGGTTTATGTTCTGGAGGAAGAGTGCTCTGGACAAGGGTATGATTCTACACAAAGATGGAAAGGGAGAGTTATTTGTGAGGGAGATGTGTCGGAAATGTGGTGAGTGGGTTTTTCTGTAGTGGATGAGGTCTCGATAGGGTTGCTGTGGCGCCCGGTATGTGAGCAAGGCTGATACAGAGACAGACGCCACCGACGATCCACCTACCATCAATCTTCCGATGCACTACGAAGACGAATCGGCCGATGACTTGTCAGTAAAAGCATGTTCTGCTTTGACCCAGCCTCAGCGGATGAACACCGGTTCATTTTAAATGTAACGTGATCCTCCTACCATACCCACGACCCACGGCTCACGGCCTATTCTCTTCGTTTCAATTCTGCATTGTTTCCATTTCTACATGTACTTTATTCTCTCGTGTATCCATAAGTTATATACCCATGCAATTCAAAACCTATGATTCCCTACCTTTCTCAACGTCCATTTTCCTAGCCCTCTTCAACCCTCTCCCCCACCGCCAAATCCCCCCCAAAGCCCACCACTGCACCGCTAGCGCCGTCCCCACCAGACATCCCACCCCGCCCTTCATCACCGCAGCACGCAAATTACACCGCACGATCCACGCCTGGTCCCCCCTAAAACCATCGAGTTCGCGACAGAAATCGCGCTCGTCGAAGAACCGTTTTGAGAGGAATGGTGGGAGGGGGAGGGCGATAGAGGAGAGAGGGACGAAGATGCTGAGTAGGGTGAGGGTGATGAGGAGGAGGGTTGTACTGTGGACGAGGGCGTATGCTGAGATTAGGTTGGAGTTGGCCTATCGAATATCATCAGCATCGCTCCCTAACATTTCATCCCTTGAATTAGCCATGGAGATGAGGGGGAGGAACAGACGTACCCGGAGAGTACCAATGACGCCTAGGAGACTTGCGCATGCCGTAAAAAGATTGTATATAGAGAACCAGGATGTTGGGTGTAAGGAGGATATGGATAGGGAGGAAGGCATGCACATTAAGATACCGAGGAGGAGGAGGACATGTGATGTAAGTGTAAGGAGAGAGAGCATTGCTGCAAGGCCGCTGGGGCGGATGTCAATGGAGGCAACATATGAAAACTTTGGGACGAAAGCAAAACATAGGAAAGTAATGAACATACCGGCCCTGCGAAACTGTTTGTGAGGTAGTGTACGCAGTCATGGTGGCTGAGTTGGAAGGTATGCCTCGAAGTTCTAGTTGTTCTTAAGGGCCGTAACTGGGATTTGGTGGGGTGTGAAGGATGCGGATTTGACTTGGTATGTTTATTTCCGAGGCGCAAATCGTGATCTCCATGTCGGTTCTCAGGCAGCCAGCTCGCGGGGTGTCTTTTCTGATATGCGTTCCTGGAGTGTGCCTTGTTTCATGTTTGCATGTGGTGAGGAAGGATAGAACGAGGTGCATGGGTAGGTGAAGAGTACACAAAAAATCTAGATTTTCTTGGTAGGTATGTTACTTCCAAGTCCTCTTCAAGGTGTGGAGGGATAGCATATGTTATAGTGGCGCGGAGCTGCCCTGTTGTCTTTCGCGGTGTCGCTCACACCTCTCCCCTCCCTCCAATAACCCCAAGAACATTCAATGTAATAATAATATTATTATTATTTAGCAAGGCGCTGCTCCGCCCTGCTGTCACTCGGTCGTGCTGTTTTGTGCGATGTAATATAATATTGTTCCCGACGGTTACAACGAGGCACTATGTGCTCCTCATGTTATAGATCGCGAATTCGTGAGACGTGAACCCTTCACTTTCAATAATACCCGCGCCCTCGAAGCATCACAAAAGAAGACTTGCGGTGGTCAGCACCATCTATTCTACTTATGCGCCAGGATGGAAAATTCGGAACTGGGCGGATGGTAGATGAGGTTGGCGATGGATGGGTCGATGAAGGGGGAACCGATCTTGTGACGGAACCGGTGCTAGACGCCGCGGGAATCCTATTTTTTATTCATGGGCCTAGCGCCCGATGGTTGATGTAAGATGCATGGTCGTTTGCGATGAGGAGTAGAGCTTGCTCGGAGACTTTTGAGAGGCGTTGAAGTGGAACATACTGCAGCCAGACAAGGTTCTTCTCGTCAAGCTTCATGGCGGTGGGTGGGCAAAAGCGTCGAATCTGCCTTGTGGATTCGACGAAGGGCTACGGCCAATGAGAGCAACGGCGACGGCATCGGCATGGACATGGACATGTTCCTTCCCTCAGCAGCTCCAACATTGACAACAACGCCGACTACAACTTGGCAAGCTGGGCGCACTGTCACTCTCTTCCTACATTTCTCATGCATAGTTGCGATTGCAGCCTCTAGCACCACGCGCATGCTACGGGACGCACAAACACAAAGGTTTGTCTCGGGGAGAGCATGTCTGAGGCTGTGTGGTTCGGGTGTTGAGGATGGCAGCAACGGTTTCACTCTGTGATACGGCGCACCGCATCAGCAGGATCCCATTACTCAACTACCGTACATATCAGCACGGTGACACGGCTTCAGGAACCGCATCCTACAACACATGCACTTTCACGATTCATCCGTTGCTCTCGGCCCCACATGTACAAACGGGAACATGCACGCTGTTTGCCTGGGACGATTGGAAATAGATGCTCCGATGCTATTACGACTCGATACGATACTTGCTATTAACCCATCATGCCGAATTTGTCACGAACACCGCGGTCGCCATGCTTGCACCTGCCAAGTGGTATCCGCCAAGAGAAGGGCACGGCTAAGCAAAGTTGTAGACCGGGATGCCGTACTACAATGCGATTAGCATATCTCAAGATAGAGAAAGCGAAGGGGCACTTACGTTCGTGGGTGCGTTGAACCGGAGGTTCTTGTCCAGCCCTGAGATCTCGTCAATCTCCTCCTTAGTCAGGTCGAAGCTCGTCACATCCAAGTTCTCCTCCAGACGCTGCTGCGAGTTGGAACACTTGGGAATGACAGAGATGCCTCTCTGCGTGGACCATCTGAGCAGCACCTGCGCCGTGGTCTTTCCGTGTGCGTCGGCAATCTTCTGGATCACGGGGTGGTCGAAGAGGAGCGGGGTGTCTGCAGCAAGCTTCATGTCGCAGTCGATAAAGGACTGTGGGCCAAACGAGGAGTAGGCAGTGATGGCCAGGCCATGTTCTCTGGCAAGAGTAAGGAGATTCTGCTGGACGAGGTACGGGTGGTGTTCGATTTGGAGCACGGCCGGTGTGATGGTAGCGTAGGTGAACAGGTCAAGCAGCAGCGCGCCATTGTAGTTGGAGATTCCGATACTCTTGGCCAGGCCCTTCTTGTGCACCTCCTCGAGAGCCTTCCAGGTGCTCTCCAGCGAGGCCTTGCCGTGCTCAATCTTACTCTCGCCATCAAAGTACCAACCTGGGGGATATCGGACCTCGGGGGCAACATATTTGAGCGAGACCGGGAAGTGGATGTGGTACAAGTCGAAGTAGTCCAATCCCCAGTCGGCGAGCTGCTTCCTGACAATTGGCTCGACCTGCTCCGGGTCATGGAACGAGTTCCACAGCTTGCTCACGATGAAGAGGTCCTCCCTCTTCACAAGCCCCTCCTTGATCGCACGCGCTACACCTTGTCCTGACTCAACTTCGTTGCCGTAGTCTGCGAGCCATGTCAGCGTTCTCGTTCCGAGAGACTTTGTCGTTCGATTCCGAGAAAAGAGCAGGGGTCAATGCCACTACCGGGTATTCAGGACCGCATCCCGAAGACCGGAGACCTCACGTCATGTGGACCAGCAGGGCAAACCTAGCATTGAACCAGCGTGGCTGAGTTACTTCGCGCATCAACTAGAAAGATTTCTCCCTCGTATGATTGAATTGACTCCAAGACTACCATGGGCCGAGGCAGCTTGCCCACCTCCATTTGTCCTCATGGCTTGGTCAAGACCTATACCGAAGCTATGAGGGATGAAGGCAGCTTGATATTGCTGATAGTCTCTCCGGGTTCACGAAAGATGGATTTCACGTACCACATGCTCCATCAAACAGCCTGTAGCCAGCCTTGATGGCAGTATAGACAACATCCGCGCAGATTTCGTTTTCTACTTTCCACAGACCAAATCCGACTTGGGGCATCTTGTTGCCATTGTTGAGAGTGACCATTGGAGTCTCGGCAGGCATGATTGCTATGTGGATGTGGAGTTTATGAGTAATTGGGAGTTGAAATAAAGGTAGGTTGAAGGAAAGAGGAAGAGGAGGGAAGAGCGGACTAAAGAAGAGAGCGACAACAGCAGACCAGCTCGATATTAATAACAGACACAGAGCAAAGCCAGGTTCAGGTTCCTCAGATCTAAGACCGATCAACCAAGCAGGCACCCGGGGCCCGTGTATATGAATCACGCATCACGCCCGTCGACGCGATAAACGACCCTGCCCTGCAAACCGGAGGCTTGGTCGACGACCAGGTAGTCCTGCCCGTGATACGCTTCCAAGCCAGTGGCTTTTTGTCTTTTACCAGCCTATGGTGCCCGGTGAGCTGGTTTGTGGCGTTGCTCTTACTCGAGGTAGTCCTGAAGACTGGGACTTGCAGACCGAGTCTGACGGAGGTTGCATTGTTACATGGTTGCAGAGAGCTCCCGTTTACGCATTAGCACCCGCTCCAATTCCCGGTGCTTGATAGCAGATTTGCGGCATTTGCTCCAGTTCCTGAAAAATTTTCCTTTCGAATTCGCTTGCTCCGCGTGCTGCGATGGCGTGGGGCGTTTTTAATCACAGCCAACGAGTGTCACGTCGCGTCACGGTCTCATGGTGGGGTTTCTGCGTGCCCCTCCATTGCCAATGTGCCTTCTGCATTCTGCGGCGGATAAAATCGCCATCGAAGCACCGGATAATCTCGTCGACTACTTTACCATATTGGACCAGTGTGACCAGAAGCTACGGTTGTCGTCTGGCAAGCGCGGTGATTCGTTTTCCAGGACTGAGGCGGTGGATCCGAGTTTTGGGGGCACGCAGCTTCCGATGAGAAATACGGCACGTGGTAGGAACCGTGACCAGAATCTAATCTGTAGTGTAATCAGGGCGATAAGAATGATGAGGTTTGCTATTATAGTTGTATATCACATATAGGTACAATATCGCGTGCGAAGTGGTGTTGAGGAGGGGTTGATGGGAAAAGAGGCACGCGGAAGGAGGCCTTCTTGGGACTGGACGACGTTACTTAGGCAACGCGAGAGGGGAACGAACTAGGCATCATGTGCTCTTCTCTATATTTGACATTCCTCTGGGATGTGGAATATGTTATTGGTAAGGTAAACCGTTTGATATCAATTCCTTGACCTACTCCGCACTCCACCGGCCTTGATTCAACGTCAACCCCCCTCCCTCCAACTCATCATCACTACCACCACCTCACCCCTTAATCTCCGTAACCAATTTCCCCTGGTTGCCTCCAGAGAACAGCATCGTCCATGTCTTGGGCACATCTTCGAACTTGGTCGGCACCACGGTCTCACTGTCCTCTCCGATTTTGATCTTGCCTTCTTTTATCTTCTCGACGATCTTCTGAATCATTGGGCCGGTTTTTCCTGCTTCGACTGCGTCGGTGACGATAAAGCCTTTCACTTCAAGTCTATTGACGATGATCTCCTAGATGGGCGGTATGAGTATTAGCGGACGCTGGAATACTTCAGGGATTGGGTCCAAGGTTCCAAGTTCTGCTGCAGAGCATGTCTCACCTATACACTACAGCAGAACTTCGAACTTTGTGCCTTGAGTAGGACTTACAAACCAATTCTTGACCCCCGCGCCCTGCAGATTGTTGTACGTCGACACGGCGCCACATGCCGAGATCCGACCATAGCGCTTCATGCGCTGCAGCATGAGCTCCAGGATCTCGCCCCCGACGTTGTCAAAGTACACCTCGACGAAACCCTCGGTAGCTTTCCACAGATCCTGCTTGAAGGAGGGAGATTTGTAGTCGACGCAGACATCCGCGCCCAGACTCTCCACCCAGCGACACTTCTTTTCGCCTCCGGCGATGCCAATAATTCGTTTGCAGCCTACAATGTGCTTTGCGATTTGTACGACCATGCTACCTGTGGCTCCAGCGGCACCAGAAACTACGACTGTGTCTGAGGCCTTCGTGCCGACGACGTCGATGAGGCCGTAGTAGGCTGTTAGCCCAGGCCCGCCGAGCGCGCCAATGAAGTGCGTTGGTCGTATACCCGATTTCTCGTCGGGCTGGATGGGGCGGCATTCTTTTGCGTTGACTACTGCGTATTCGCTCCAGCCCGTGGTCGCCATGACCAATTGTCCGACTTTCAGGTTGTCTGCGTTTGATTCAATGACCTCAGAGACGCCAAACGCACGCATTATTTCGCCTGCGACGACGGGGGTGGTGTAGAGGCGTTCTGGGTCTGCGCCTGCGTCGATCCAGCCCCGTTGCGCCGGGTCGTTGGAGAGGTAGAGGACTTTTACGAGGACTTGATTGGGCCCCGGGGGATCCAGGGTCACCGTTTGGAGCTTGAAGGTTGCATTGTCGCCGCTGAGGACGGGGTCGCCTGAGGGCGGGTTCGCGAGGACCCATTGGCGGGTTTTTTGGCCTGTCATTGTGCTGATTGATGGAGAGGGTAGGAGGAACGAGGAGGAGGGACTCGAATCTAGTGGATGTATAAGCGGGGTGAGGGCAAGTAGAGTGTGCACTAGGTGTAGTACTTTTATTGTACGGAGACTGGGGTTGATTTCAAAGCAGTTTCTGACCTTTCTGACTTAAAGAGAGGATGCAGGTGTGGATGCCGAGGTCCTCCAGATATTCGATTAGGAAAATGATGCGAGCTAGATAGTTGTAACTATGAAATATTGAGTGGTATAATTAGCTCTAGCTCTACGCATTCTACAGCCTCATTTTGTATGGTTACTGTGAGCGTAGAGAATATCGAGATATTGAACGCACCGGTTTGCTATTACTAAGGACACTGGAACTGTCGTTAGATAGTCGCACTGCTCCGCAAATCGTCCGGCGGTGAGGTCGAGGAAGGATTGATTACTGCAATGGCGAATCCTTGATTGATTGAACAAGTCACTTTATGGAGCAAATGACGACAGATGGACTGACAGGCTCTGATTGAATCGTGATTACAAGGCAGCTGGGGCGGGGTAGCTTCGAGCGTAGTGGGGCATTGTTGGTTCATGACTCGCGGGACCGAGGCTTGAGCACACGTGCATTTTGTCGAGAAGCATACATACACGAATGAAGGTCTTCATCGCGTCTACGGAGGTCCTGATGCTGGAGCTGATTGGTATCCAAATTCGAGATGGGAACTAGTCGTACGTCAGTGAACAGGCCAACTAAACATAGGACTCGGTCTGCAAACATGCATCTTACCGTGATGTGCGCACGGTATGGTAGGGAAACAGATCCATGAAGAGTCTGCAGCTTATTTCCAACGGCTGGCATACGCCTATTTACACTTTCTGCCAAATAGTGACTGATGGCCTGCGCGCATCCGAACTCAGATATATCGCTCGCTGTTCTGCACAAACTCGACAAAGCCCTGAATCGGATTGATAGGTATCGGCGGCGAATACAACCCGGGAACTTTGGTCCCATAGTAAGCTCTCTCACACCAAGCAATCTCCTTCTCCGCTCCTTTTGCATCAAAATACTTTCTTGCAACCACAAGCGGCGTCAGCGTGCCGAAACGTCCCGTATATCCAGCTTCGGGCCGACAATTGAATGGCACACCGCGGCAGATACAGTCTGCATATCCGGCAAGCTCGCGGTCCCATAGAAATAGCTGTTTTGGTTCCAGTTTTCGGGTTTTGCGGACGACGAGGAAGGTGTTGGATTGCAGGATAAGCATGCCCATCCAGTACCCGAGGTAGGTATTTGATGCGGCGAAGGAGTTGAAGGCGAACACCGTCTCAAATGTGAGGTCGTCGCATATACCCAGGAAGCCATTGATGGTCCTGACATCTACTTTTGTGTATCGCGGTCCGTCTTTTTCGTAATCCGCGAGCCATTCTTTCCCCCGGTTAGCGAGAGCTTGTGAGTCGGCGATGATCTTTTCGAAGTCTTCTGGGGTTCCTTCAGCTCTGGAGAGCTTGTCTGATCGCTCGAGGATTCGAGGAACGTGGATGACGATGTCCATCAAGGCTACATACGGATCGGTTTTAGCTTCCTCTGAGGTTACTTCCAGCCACCTAGGGGAGTCCAGGATTGATGCTTTCCTCACGTGAAACCCGATGGTTAGCTAAGATGATTGTTAGACAAGTACCGTTAACCTGGAGTATTGCAATACCGAGTAGTAGCGCGTCCCGTGAAAAATCGCTCTGCTTAATTTGGTCTTGATAGAAGAAGGTCCACGTTGGTTGAAGAGACGAAGAAGGCCTTGCACATGGTAGAAGAAACCATGTCCATTTGTGACACCTACGAAGACCTGGAATGATTTAATCAGCTCTAATCTCATCCAGATATAGCTAAGAAATCCATGTACCTCATATAGCGCAAGAAGATACGTGGCCAGCATCGTCTCGTCTTCTTGCGCACTATCAGGGTCTGTAATGGACCTCATCAGTTGACTAAGAGCCGTGCCATATAGAGACCTCGTCCTATTAATGAGAGAATGGCTCTTGTTGGAAACAGCCAGCTGGGCTGCAGACAAGGCATCGAGAGCGGTCAGGAAGTTCTCCCTCGATGCAGGAATGCTAGGAAGAGAAAGTATCAAAGCTGACGGCGGGGTCAAAACCTCTCCTTCCCACCTCGGTAGATATAGTGATAAAAAGTTTCCCAGATGCTGAATTCGATCAATGGCTGCTGAACTAAGCGGTCGTGGTACAAGCGCGTCTACAGGTCTGGCGTTTTTGGGGAGGAGTTGAACAACTGCGTGCTGCCCACCTTGGTTTGCGTACTTGTAGCAGTTTTCGTCCTCTTTGATGATTTCAGGTTTTTCTGTCCGCTCATCAAACGTGTGAAGAATAAAGGATTGTGTGGGCCGATATCCAGGACATTTGGTGCCCCGTCGAAGGCAGGTACTACATTCCGGCTTTGCTTCGTCGCATCGTACTTTGCGTTTCCGGCACTCGAAGCAGCCGCTGCTCCGCTTTGGCATCTAGGTTCGGAGGAGTCTTGGAATATCGAGGGTGTGGACAAGAAGAAAAGCAGCTCTGGTGGACTGTGGATATTGCGGAACGCCTCAACCGAGGGGAAAGTGATGACTGGAAACAAACTGAAGAACGAGAGACGAAAATAGAACCTTGGAACAGGGACCGTCAACGCTAAAGGCGCTGGACGCCAAGTAACGGCTCGTATTTGGGAAGCACCAATCGAAGGCGACGACCGCTTGAGCCGTACCGTAAATTCTCTGGCATTAGTCACATCGCTCGGTCGCAGGTTCGAAACCCGGTTGCAGAGAGTTTGTTGGGCAAACCACTTGAAGAAACGGCGGCCTCTTGTGCACGGGAACGTATATGTGGAGAGGGGTTGTGCAGATCAAAGCTCTCAGCCGCTTTCGAAATTCTAAAGAATCGACATGGCCAGCAAATGGACGAACTCCATCATAACACGATCAAAGAAAAAGAAGAGTGTGAAGTACAGTCTTACATTGAAAGAGATGAAATGGTGTCGATGGGAATGAGCGTTAACGCTGAGCTTGAAGCTAGCTCATGGGCAGTCGTCCGGAGGGACGTAGACGATCATCCCAATATTTAGCAGGCGAATGCTCTCTTTATAAAGGTCCCTTCTCAGATTCCGATGGTCGGATGGACACTTTCCAGTCCTGGTGTCCTATCGCGAATACGAAGACCATATCTGGCTGGTTTCGCGAGCTCACGTGCAGCAAGGGAGTGTGATTGGATGGCTTCAGATTTCGGGCAGCGCAGTGGTGGGGTTCTGTCCTCTATGTTTTCTGTCGCAATTTCATCACCCTCAGGAGGTTTTTTAGACGTCTTCCATTTTCCTGACTCCGTCTCTTAGAGCCCACAATATGAGCGATTCTCGAAATATTCACCCTGCTCAACTCCAGCACGCTATTGTCTGCGAATGAGGGGTGATTACGCCTCTGCCTTCCTATGCATTAGTTCTGTGTTATATTTGCAGCTCAACATGGTATTAGGTATTTATTTTGTATTAGATCTAATTAGCGCGAAAACATGGACAGAGACAACAGCGGAGTTGCTCAACTTTTTCCTCATAGCTGGAACTAGGTCAATGGGCAGGTATGTTACACACGGTGTGACAGACTTCACGAGGTCACAATTAGAAGACACAATGAGAAACTTAGGGGAGCTTCGATTAGCGCCTAATGATGGGGCTTTCTCCTCATAGCAAGTCTGTGACCACACCTCCCTACTCTCCAGGCGGATTCTATCCCAATTAGATTTGTAGAATGTGTACGGCAAGAGAAAACGCAGCAAGGGCAAGCAGGTAGCTCTTCTCTTTAGGGGTAGTTAGCTTGTTGCTTTCTATCTTCTGCCAAAGGGTACAGATACAAATCTTCTTATGGTTGATAAAGATCTTGTCAGTAAGCGTAGCTGTATTATAATTATTTGCTGGTAGAAGCATGAGGCACGTACAAGGATTGAGGCTAGACATGTACAAATCTATAAGCCAGAGGCATTATATAGGGCCTGGTGGCATAGTAAGAAATTGGGGGAGTTGCGTCTGTGCCTATGACCTGTGGCGTTGGTAGTAGCGTAGCAGACGAGCGTGCTTAAAGAAGTGGCCTTAGGCATAACTTAGGGAGGGGCAGTTTGCGCTTGTGTTGCTATAATGACCTGCAGTTGTAGCTGTTTTGTTAGCTGTGGGAGAAGAAGAAAGGAGAAGTAGAGCTGCAGAGCTTTGTGTAATGCTTGTGTGCGACATTTCGGCGTGTTGGTCTGTCAGAATTGTGGCTTGAGAGATAATTCTGTCTAAAAGTATAAGGCTCTACTAAATTCCAGTTTCTTAGCATCTATAAGCTTTACAATCACACTTCTTCTAGGTCAATGGGCAGCTATATTACATGAACTATTCCCTTCTAAGTTTGAAAATTCCGTACACATTGGTTATCTTCCCTTCCTATAGCTAGAGCTCTTCCCTCTTGACTCTGTACGGAGGCAGCAAACTTCCCATCCATCCCCTCAAACCATCCTCAACCCAATCCTCAAATCCCCCGCTTGATCCAACACACTCCCACCTTCATACTGTTCCCCATTAAACCTCTCCCTCCATCCTACTCGCTTCCTATTATCGTCCAAGAGTTCTCCTATTGCCTCCAAATCCAACATTGGAAAATCAGGCGTCTCGATATCCCTCCAAAATAACGCCCTCCACTTCCCAATCCCCACAAACATGAGCACGATCCAGGCCGCGACCGCATATCCGACGACTGTCTGCCACCTCGGCACCGAGCGTGTATCCACGACACAATACGAGCCTTGGATATAGTTCTCTTTAGGGAGATTCGGTTGGACGACGGTCCCGTCGATAGTAGCGGGGATTTGCGAGCCAATGGCAAGGATTGTGGGTTGGAAGATGTAGACAGGCAGGGTAACCAAGTTTCGAAGCCAGTCTCGGGCAAAAGGACTTCCTGATGCTCGTGCATTCAACGAGAACCATAGATTCGAGCCGATGACTTGCGTGAGGATGTATTGCTGGGATTTCCGGTCGTAGTGGATATCGTTAGTCGTCAAGTTGGGTCGGTATAAAATGCTATTGAGAGATTCAAACAGCGAGGTTGGAGTGATCTGCTGGGGAATGGCTAAAGAGAGAGATGTCACTTCCTGAATTTCGAGATCAGAGCGAGAGAACGTGATAGTGGCTTTTCGGCGGTAGAACTGAAGGTAAGTGCTCCAACCCGCTTTGCCACCAACGGCACCAGGCCAGATACATGTGCCGTTTGGCGCGTAGCCCCCTTGACAAGATTTCCAACCTGAGTTACGTCAGTGTCTATGCTTTCCAACTTTCAACAGTAATAAGCGAGTGGAATTGACATACCTGCAGCAAGCAGACCATCCGAATTCTGCTGTGAAATACACATCAACGTTGAATATTCGTATGCAGCGTCGAACCCCCCATAAAGCGTGCAGTCCTTCGACTCGCTAAAAGTCAAATTTGGGGTTGGGTCCCAGAGCTCGACTTGGTAGAACGGGGCGTTATTTAAGCGGAACCCATCTACACCGTCATTCTCAACTGTAAAAGGCCAAGGAGACACAGTCTGGTACGGTCCAGCAAGAAGATACGAAGTGCAAGAGTCGCTACTCCTACACGCCTTACTAATTGCATCAACAGGCCAAGCTATCGATCGATCCCGCAGCATTGACTGCACGAGCTTAGAGAGCTCGGGATTCCAGACGGAAGCGTAGGTCGCGATTCGGGGATCGTAGACTCCAAGGCCTCCGGAAACGTCCATGGTCCTTATGGGAAAGTAGACTTGCTTCTGTTGGACCTGCGCTGGGAGACATGTAAGCTCCTCTCTACTCGTAACAGTAAGAATTTCTGGAGCACCTACACATTAAGATTATACCAGGTCCAGGTATCAGCACCACGAGGAATGTTAGTCGTATGAGCGACCATTTCCCTGCAGTCCACTTCGCCGTCCTCTTACTCAACGACTTCCACAAAATCTTAACTAGCCCTTCCACACCTGTACTCGACAGCAATGCCAGGAACCAGTACAATCTGATCCCACCGAATTCATCCGCCCCACTTACCTTTTTCCTCTCTTTTAGCTTCCTCCATGTCAGCGTGTCGAAAGCGTCTTCAACGGCAAAGGCGAAAGTGATGTCGCCGGCTTTGGCGAGTAAGGTCAAGAACCAATTGCCAAGTAGAGGGGATACGCGCCCGAGAAGAGTGTACCGCATTGATGCGGTGGAAGCCACGTAGAGCGTGAGGCCGTAGAATAGGAGCGCGATGGTGGGTTTGAGCCAGTATCTGAGGCGGAAGCGTAATGTGCGACGTCTTGATTGTGGTGGTAGATTATGAGTTGATTGCAGAGGAGTTATATTAGTTGGTAAAGGATTGGTTGTTGTGGGTGTCGTTGTAGTAGGACTGGCGGTAGCGGCGGTAGTTGTAGCAGGATTGGCTGCTATAGAACTAGATGAACCAGGGTTGGCTAGGGTAGAATTTGATGAGGCAGGAGTAGTCGCATTAGGATTCGTTGCAGTAGGATTGATTGTTGAAGGCGTGCTCCCAACCGAAGTAACTAGCGTCGTTGAAGTTACCGCAGTGGCCGAAATACCAGAAGTCGCAGGAGCATTCGAAACATTTGCCCTAGCCTGGTTCGGCCCAAGGTTCTGAAGAGAAATACTATTATTCATCTTAGCGATCTTCGCGATGCTTCCCGAAGCTATGTTTCCCTTAACTTTCCCGTTTTATACAACAACCAGGAGGCGCTTCGCCATTTCACCGGTCAGTTGGTCCACAGCAAACATACGGTAAGGCTCAATCGCCAATCGTTCTAGCCTTTGGAGGAACCTGGGAACGCGTGTACGAACACCATGTTCTGTATTCAGCCCAAGCCACCACCGCCACATACATGCCCCCCAGTTCCCGGTTATGGTAGAGATCGCCTGAACAATATTCGCCTAGCCTGGTCATTCCAAGAATAACGTCAGTGTAGCCAATAGTGTTTATGATATGATGAACCTCGGGACTTCTTGCTGATGCACTTGAGTCCCAATTTGTACTTTGCCCATGGCACAACGGGAAGTGCAACAGATATCCCTCAATTTGCGATCTTTCCCTTTTCTTTGTTGTCTTCAAAATGTTCCAGAACCAAAGCGACAGCGCCAATATAAGTGTACACTTTAAAGTTGCATTTTGCAGAAAGGACGAGTTGTTTCCTTCAGACGGTATTTCGTTAACAGCATATTGTAGGTAAAGGGGCGTAGGTCATTGATGGCGAATCAAGACTCGGCTATGTGCCTTGCAAGCCTCAGTCCAATGCTATTATCATGTGTTCATCGCTTGTCTCTTCAGTGACTTGTGGCTGTAAAGGCAGCTCTTATCCATGAATGATGGGTGCAAATACGAAGCGCTAATCACCCTCTAGACTAGGCTCCATCACAACTACGTCCTGCCCTCAGTCCAATGCCACTATCATATGTTCATCACCTGTCTCTTCAGTGGCTTGTGGCTTTAAAGGCAACTCTTGGCCATAAATGATGGATTAAATACGAAGCGCCAATCACCCTCTTGACTAGGCTCAATCACATCTACGTCTCGCCCTCAGTCCTTGGAGGCTGGTTCTAGGTAGATAGATATTTTATCGAGCTCGAGTCTGCCTAGATCCCGGGATAAGCTAATCTCTTGCACCTCTTTGCAGTCACAAATCCCCAATTCACCGTCATCATCACCACGTCTTTACTGTATTAGTCTGTGAACACGAAATCATGATCCCATTCTTCCAATCCCTCGTCCTCTTCCTCCTCGCTTCTGTCTTCTGCCCAACCCTCGCCGCTATCCGCCCGGCAAAACGCCAAATCCTAACTTTGACATTCGAAGAGTAGGTAGACCCCCATCTCCTCTTATGAACTCTTCTTTGCCCCAAAACCACATCCAAGCCTCGACCTCCACTCCACAAACCCTCACTAACTCCCTCCCCTCCAGTGTCTGCGGCGCCGACGCCCGAGACTGCGGAAACGGATACTGCTGCCTCAAAGGCGAAGAATGCATTCCGCCATCCACCTCCAACTCCGAGCCACTCTGCCGCGACCTCATTCTGTCTGACTTTACTGAGCCAGCTGTACGAAACTCCTTCTACACTACCACCACCACCGCCTCCACCACACCTCTTGAATAAACCTCACACTAACTTTACAAAGTTTGAATATGCTACCCTAATTTCCCTTGTAGACCTCAACCACTTCACAACCCTGGGTCTCACTCTCAGCACAATCCCAAACTCGTACTTGACGGCGAAGACAGGGCGGTTCACCGCGCTGCCTACATACACAGATAACGTTATATCGACGCCGACACCGGCGCCCACAACAAAGGCACCGACGGTGGCGAGCCAGACGCCAAGCTCAAGATCAACGGCGGCCGCGGTGTTGCCGACGGTGAATGTAGGGTTGTTGGTTGGGGGGATGGTTGGCGTTGGCATGGGTGTTTTAGTAGGCGTTTGATAGATGGATGGATACGTAATAATGGGTGGGTAAGCGGGGGAGGTGTACGATGCGAAACCTGTTGAAAAGGACTAGTTAGAGTTTGTCTTAGGAAAGGCTATGTGCTTTGAACGACATGCATAGCTCTTGTAATTCTCAAATGGCTTAATATTGTACAATGGACATTTCACAAAAGAGCCCTCTATGCTAACAAGTCCGTCCTGCAGGCTCAACTTCACCAACAGCGAGGAAAGAGCGACGGTATGACGACCGATAGAAGACGGCGCCGGTACTGGAGACATGGAAGCCTGGAGCAGCATGCTCAAGAACTCACTTTTGAGTGTTGAAAGAGATGGAACAGCAAAATTAAGTGGCTCAGTTGCAAAAATCCGAAGCATGATGACGCTCAAGCAACTGCAACTAGACATAAACATCCCCTGAAGTATGGCGCACACAATGACAAAGAACATGGTTCGGTATATATTTCTATCCTACACTCACACATGCACGCTCATTATACGCTACAGTCCCATCTGCCGCAGAGAAACACGTGACCCGCTGTCCAGCATACAAATTTCATTCACGCCGAACCCTCTCCTATACAGTTTGCGTGTAAGGTATCATAAAGAAACGACAACTAAGACCTCAATAACACTACGAAATGACCTTTTTTGGAACTCCCCACTCATTGATCGTGCATCCACATGTAATCGGGACAGATAGAAACACGCTTACGCGTACTGAGTACAACCAACTTTTTTTCTAAATCTGAAAGCAGCAACGAAATGAGGAAGTCCCACGCTAAAGCCCACATTAAAGCATACACGCGAGACTCGAGAGCCTTGGCTTGATAAAATATCTGAGGAGCGAGTGTTGACTAGCTCCTCGTGCGTGTACTGCGTCGAGTTGTCATACCATTCGCTACAGGGCTGGATGAGGGTATATCTCCATTCAGTTTAGCCTTGCCCTTTGCTGTGGCTTTGCCCGCCTTCACAGGTGTTGATGTCTTCGCCGGCGTAGCCGCTTTCATAGGTTCAAGCTTTTTCGTCGGTTCAGCAGGTTTCCGTTTCTGCTTCACTGGTGACGAAGAAATTCCATTTGTCTTCTTTCCGCCTCTCCCCCTTGCCGCTTTCTTCGGCGGTTCAGGCTCCGGTTCAGGCTCCGGTTCGGCTTCCGAATCTTCTTCCGGCTGTGCTTCCTCCTGGTCCGCCATTTCTACGTCTTCCTCCAGTGGAGGAGTCGCCTTCTCACTCTCACTCTCCTCTGCCATCTCTTCGTGTTCCTCCTCATCCGCCTCGGCTCCAGTCTGGGCATCGTCGTCTTCTTCATCACTTGACACCTCAGCATAGCTTTTAGCATTGCTCCGCCGATCGCTCTTCCTCCTTGGACCACTAGACTGTGGCGCGCGGTCTCTTGTCTCGTCATCATTATCACTATTCCTCCTCTTCTTCTTAGGCGTCTTGATTGGTCTCTCTGGCTTGACCTTCTCCTTCTTTTCCTTTGGGCCTTTCGCTTTTTTTCTCGACTTCTCTCCGCTGTCGGCAGCTTTCCTCTTTTTATTCTTCAACGCTGCTCGAACGGTTGACTCTAGCGTTTCTGTCAGATCTTCATCTACCCATACTTTATCTGCAATCTCCTGAGCGCGCTCGTGGCTCTCCAATGGCTTGAATATCCCAGCGGGTAGTTTCAGTTTCCCAGGCCAGGACTGCATGCTCCATCCGTTCTGCTCTTCCCAGATCCTAAGGAGGGCTTGGGCGAGATCTGAGAGAACGTAAAGGTTTTCATTGGCCTGTGTCGAGGGAGCGACGCCGTCCGCTACGCCTTTAACTCGTTGTGCAACATGGTAGATGAGAGAGAGGTTGTCTGGGGTGGCGACAGATTTGAGATAGAAAAGAATGTACTCGGACATTATCTTCAGCGTAGCGTGGTCAGTATCGAAGTCGGGATGATGAGCCAGGAGACTGAGTAACCGGGCAAAGACTGTCTCAAGAGTGGTCTCTTTGCGGATCGCAAAGGCAGCTCGCCGTGATCGCACCCACGTAATTATGCTCTCCTTGAGGTTCTCGTTGGGCTCGTAGGCGCACAGGAATAGTATGGCGTAATAGCGGGTCGGGAGTCGATTTTGTCCCAGGTATTTCATGAGCTTCGTGGCGAATGCTTTGCGGATCTGAAGGTGGGGATCATGTGTCACCAGAGCGAGTTCATTGAAATCTGCGGGCGTCAACAAAGCGTCGAGCCGACGGGAACATGAGAGTTTCAGGAGGAAGTTGGCCGCGAGCAACCGCTGGAGGTTTCTGTGGCCTTGAGGTGTGACTTTCTTCTTCGAAATTTCGCCATTTTCTTTAACCATGCGATTCAGCATCGCATAGATAGGAGAAGCCGTTTCCTTGATGTCGGTATCAGGAGAGAATGAGCGTAATCGGTTGACGAGAATTCTGAGAGCCCAGACTCGAGCAACCATGTCATCGTCTGGTGTTTCCATCCATTCCTCTTCCGCCTCTGGCGACGTAGAGTGAGCTTTAAGGAGGGTGCGGTTCGCAGCTATTTCGAGGATGGTATCTCCGTCCTCTTCGCATTCACTTGGGGCGAGGAGTACCAATTGGCTAATTGCAGCAAGCTTAGTCAGGAAGTGATCACAGCCATAATCGAAATCCTTGATGGCCTGTGCCAAAAGCTCTTTTGCGTGCATCTCCTTCTTGTTGTCACTGCTCATGAGAATCGTTATTGCATGTTTTGCGGCTTTGGGGGGCGAACCGTATCGGGCAAAGTTTAGGAAGCTCTGAATCAGTTTTCGGTTTTCCTTTGTGTTCACGGGGATCTCATCTGGGAATTTCTTCGCGAAGGCCGCACATGCCTTAAGGTCATCCACGGCACCCGGCGGATTCGGCTTCTTTTGCGTTGGCGCCTCGCTTTCCAATGCTTTGCAAAGATCCGCGACGTGAGTTTTGAACACTTTCGGATGTTTCGTGGAAATCTCCTTAAGAACTTCGTGTGCGGTCGCTCCTAGCCCCTTCTCATCAGTGCGAGTGTATTCGATGATGGCGGGTACATGGCTCTTGCTGTAGCAGAGAAGGCTGACTCTGTAAACTAGCGGGATCAAGGTCTCCAGAAGAGTTGAGCTGGATTGGCCATCTTCTATCCTCTTCCGAAGTTCTTTCTGGAGCATGTATTAGCGATTGAATAATAAATTGGCATCATCACCCCCTTACAATTGACTTGAAGACTTTTCGATAGTCGCTGTCCGGTGCCATGCAAAAGCGGATTAACTGGTAGCTTCGACGGTCATGAGCTTTGGCAAACTTCCAAAGATCTTCTACCACTCGTGCAGAGTCTGGAAGTGTCTTGCCGTAGTACGAGATGAGCCCTTCGAGTTTCTTCTTGGTCTCTTTCTCGCCTGAGTTCATTACGCCGCCGTTGTATTCTTCGCATAATTTCAGGAATTGTTCCATATAAGTCGCGCCGGCTGCTTGATTGCCCTGTTTGGCGAAAAATACCTTTTTGGCCTTCTCTTCGAGGCCCTTGACGAGTACGAGCTGCCGTTCGGCACGAATCTTATCCAATTCCACCTCTGTGTAGCCTTGATCACCACTCGGTTGACTATCTTTCACAACCTGCGATCCTCCATTGACGGCTGCCCTTGGTTTCATTGGCGGATAGCTAAGCGGCAGAAGAGCATCGTACAAGATGAGGTCAACTTGAACATTGATCTCTGGGTCATTAACGTAGCAAGCCTCAAAGATCCGGGAGGGTATGGGACCTAATAGCCTGGTGATTCTTTCGTTGCCTTCAGCAATGGCGCCTTCTGCTACACCCCAGATCTTACCCAGGAGCTTCATACTCTCAGCATGAAGCACATTCTTCTTGTCTTTCACTCTGTCTGCGAGATTCGAGAGAACAGAACCAGGATCAGACATGCTACCGTTACTCCCTAGTTTCTGAACAATGTCGTTAAACTCGAAATGGTCGATGACCCTGACAGCTGCTAGTCGCACTCGCTCGTCGCTATCTATAAGACAGTCGGCGAAAGATTTGAGCAGTTTTTGCTCTTCATCGGGATCAAGCCCCACACCTCCGGCTGATGTCATAAGAATCCGACCAACACTCGTTGCCCATGAAGCACGGATAACGGGCGACTTGTCATACTTGCGCTGCAAGAAAGCGTGGTATGCAGCCGGATGTTGGGTAGGGAAAGAATTTGGTGACGTGGGCGTAGTGAGAAAATTATACGTGCGGACAGAATCGGAAGGCGCAAGACTTTGTGATGGGTATGCTGCAGGGTTCAACTCAGGGCGCGGTGGCGGACCTGCTGCCCCGATGCCTGAGATCATATCGCCAAAAGTCTCTGTTGCAAGCTGGCGCAGCTGAATATTCTCCGTGCCCAATTCGTCTTGCAAATGTTGAATGATGTCTTGTAAGACACCTGGAGAACACCGCCACAGCTCTCGGAGCAGTCGGTGAGCTTTATTCGCATCATTGATCTCCTCTTCCGAAGGCCCTTTGGCTCCCTCGTCGTCCGATTCGTCATCACTGTCTCCCCTGTGGCGCGCTCGATGCTTCGAGGAGACGTTTCCATTTGAGGTGAAGTCGACAATGACAGAACTGAAGTAGGTTGAAACAAGGCGCGAAATTTTCTCGGGGCAAGCGTTGCACAAGTTCTTCGCCATGTTATAGGCAGGCGGTGCTTCCTTGCGGCGCAAGGTTGACTGCCTTGCGTCTACAGGCGCATTCTTCTTGCCTTTGGATGTGCCAGAGCCCAGCGTTATAGGGTCAGCCCAGAGAAACTGTGCTACTATTACATCCACCACATCAGACGAAAGGGACGGCGCTTCGTCGATCAGGATCGACAGCACAGCAGTCATGTGGTGTTCCACGCTCTTGCTCAGTTCCTCCCCGCTTACTGCCTTGGATGGTCCGGACAAAACGTCGAAACATGTCGTGAAGAGCGAGGAGGTGAGTTGGCCCGAGGAGGGAATGTCGGTGAGGAGGACAATGCTCTTGAACTCGGCAAGCGACTTCAGCACATACAAGTGCTGGCCGTTGTAAGGGTTCGACGGGTCGGCTATGAGGGGGAAGATCTTGACGACTATCAGAGTGAATATGTCCTGGTTCCACGCGTCAGTGGTGTCACAGTTGGTGCTGTTGCTTCATATGTGTGTACCTTGAGCTGTGGGGCCGTGTATGGCGCATCCGGGGCGCAAAGCCGAAACATGTCCACCACGCAGCACGCCGTCCACGCGCGAACGCCCGCATCTTTGTGCTGTATCAGACTCTGATGCGCCAATTCCTTCGCGACGGGCTCCAGCGATTCCCGGTCTGCCTCGTCCTGCTCCAGCCCCCGCAGCTCTTCGCACAGCGCCTTTAGTCGCGTCAACAGGTCGCCGACGCTGACTTGCTTGCCAGGACGCCCGACGAGCGGCTGGTTGAACCTGAGCTTGTTGCCGGTATCCTGCTCTTCCTCCTCTTCGACCACCTCTGTCGCGGCACTTCTTCGACCTCGAGCCATCTCGCGTGGCTGCGCGTCCGATTGGCTTGTGCTGCTAGGTGCAGAATGCTGCAAAACGAACCGTATGTTTGGCGCGTGGATGGAAAGAGCAGGCCCGCAGGGATGGGATGTGGGTGTGTGGAGTTGACGTGGTAGTGGTGTTGGTGAGGGCGTCCGTGATAGATCCCTAGAGCTTACGCGCTCTGGCCAGTCGCAACACGCGACTGGCGGGACCGTGCTCTCATCTTGGCACCTCTCTCATTTTTGGGCTCGATTGGTGCCTTCTTCACTTGCCACTCACGTTATTACCACCTCCATCAAGAATTCTTGTCGAAAGTCATAGCACCCCGCGAGTACATGGGTCTTTCGTCATTTGTTCGATTCGGAAAGAGTTATTACTGCCGTGGATGAAGTCACAATATCAAGCATTGCAGTACTGACTGGTCGAGAGGTGACGCAGGAAGATGGACCAGAGGCAGATATTCCAAGTTGTCCGCTACACCATATATGCTTCATGTCTTCTCTGCTTCTGACTCCAATCTTGTAGCTGAAACCACCCTGCGTCGACCTTATCCAGATCATCGCAAGCCTTCCCCAACGGCCTAACGCCAAGAAGGATGTTGTTCAGTCTCTGGACCAGCTACTAAAGACCCTGAAGCAGGTTGCTGCAAAGCCAGGCTCTTTGGACGCAAAGCTTGCCGAGTTTGCCTTTGTTCCCATCTCACATGTCCTCCGGGCATCCAAAACTGTGCCAGTCCATGCATTGGAACTGAGCCTGGAATGCATCTCAATTCTTCTCAAAACCGGTTGGAAAGGGGACCTTTCTCCCGCGCTTTCTGGGCAGCTACTCATTCTGTTTACTTTCCTCGCCAACCCCTCTTCTGCTGAAAATGGAATACCAGCAACGTCCGAGGAGCTCCAAACAGCTGCCTTCAAATGCATGGCTGAGACGCTTGCCGAAGTGGCGAGTACCTCCCAAGGGAGAGCTCATCTCGTCGAAACAGCAAACATACCAACACTTGGAAAAGCCGTACTTGTAGTGCTTGACAGTATCACTGAGATCAAGTCCAATGCTGTTAGACTTCAGGCTCTAGCAGCCGTTGAAGCCCTAGTCTCTGGCATAGATGACCTTGATGCACTTGCCAGCTTTCTTCCGAGAATGGTTTCATCGCTGACCAAGCTCTTAACTCCAAGCAGCACTAAGCGCGCAGGTTTCCGAGTCATTGAGCGCGGTTTAGATACCATGTCTCTGTTACTTCTCCGCGTCCTTAGCGATCATGAAACGAAACATATTCGTTCACAGGTTAGTGGGAATAAGGATAGGGATAGCGACAAAGTTCTACGTACAAGCTCCTGGATGCAAGCCACCACTTCCCAAATAAAGATTGCTTTAGCGAACATACTCAAATTGCGGAATCATGACAAGAAAGAAGTCCAGAATGCTTTGCTTCGGCTATGCCTCAGGGTCATACAGGATTGCCGATTGTCCCTCTCCGAGTGTGTTGGTATGGTCGCCGAGACCATGGTAACTCTCGCCGGGCGCGGCGGAGAGAATGATACCGCGGAAAACGACCTGAGAACACAACTCTACTCAGACGAAAAGCTTTCCGAGGTCTTGCGAGAAAGCCTGAGTGGCTGGGTGGTATCTCTTCCACGCCTCATGCAGTCCAAAGACGATGCAAGTCGACGGCAAATCATTCACCAAATATCGATTGCGGTTCGGTTACTAAATAGAGAAGAAACAGATCTGACTATCGTTAATGATCGTCTGGCAGAAAATCTCCGCGATGGACTCTCTGAAGTCCTGGGCGACTCTAAAGCTGCCGGTTCTCTGGTGGAATCGGCAGCTTCTACATCAATAGAGACGGGCTTAGTACTCAACAATTCCAAGTCAATGGTATTCCAACCTCTGGAACTACGTTTGAAAGGCCAAAATGACATGATGAAAGAGTTCCAATATCTCCTTCAAGAACTGGCCAAAGCGAAATCTGCCATATCGGTGGCGAAAGATCTAGTTACTAGTTCGAGATTTGGAAGCCAGGAAAGCCGGTTAGCTAGCCTTTGGCTTTCCGTCAACCTCCTGAAGGACATGGTGAAGTATAATGCCGCCGTCGATGACTTTCTCGACCTTGGGTCGTCGAGCACCCAAACCGAATTGCTCGACGATTTATACGACGATTCGCTGGCTATACTCAAGGAAGCAGCTAGTGATACAAACTCGCACTGGCACTTCCAGGCTTTATCTCTCGAGGTGGTTGCCTTACAAGCAACCAGATACAAGGAAGACTTCCGTGTGGAACTGGTTGAAGTTCTGTATCCGGTGCTCCACCTCCTAGGAACCCCAAGCCTGGCACTGCGAAATCATGCCATGACCTGCCTCAACATTCTTGCAGGGTCTTGTGGCTATACGAATGCTAGCGATCTTGTCATATCGAACGTCGATTACATTGTAAATGCTGTGGGTTTACAGCTCAATTACAACAACATCTCGCCTCAGGCGCCCCAGGTCCTTCTAATGATGATGCGATTGTGCGGTCCCTCATTGCTGCCGTATTTAGACGATCTTGTGGCCAGTATGTTTTCTGCGCTCCAGAGATATCACGGATATCCAAAACTAGTCGAACTTCTCTTCTCGGTGTTAGGAGGAATGGCTGAAGAGGGCGTTAAAGCACCGCAACTAATGATCACTTTTGACAATGACACAAAGTGTGGAGAAATTCGAAAGGCGGTTACGATGTCGGCTGTCATAGAAGCATTGAAAGAACTGGAATCTGAAGCGCTCAAAGAAGACGAAGAACACCAGAAAGCTACTGAAGCATCACTTCCTCGCCGGCCATGGAAAGATATTGGACTTGAAAAAGGCGTAAACACAGATGAGGAAGATGCACCTCACGAGAACGAAGAAGAAGATCAAGCAGTCCAGGTTCCCGACCCTCCACCTCCCGCCCCGCGAACCTTCGACATCATCCTGAAGATCTCCGACCTCACTCAACACTACCTCACCTCATCTTCCCCAAGTCTCCGATCATCGCTCCTGTCCCTCCTCCATACAACGATTCCCGCTCTCGCTCGACACGAAAATTCTTTCCTGCCACTCATCAACACTCTCTGGCCAGTTCTTCTCCCCCGAATCGATGATCCCGAGGCATATGTAGTATCCAACGCGCTGGAAATCGTTGCCTTGATGTGCACACACGCAGGCAATTTCATGAAAGGCCGTATCGAAAATGCATGGGGGGATCTCAAAGCCGTTCACCGGCGCACGCTCAGGAAGACAGACAATCGTACCAACAGCGGCAAGATCAACTCTACGGGTCTCAACATTTCGCACAAAGAGGGCAAGGTTGCGAGCTTGACTGGGGTGTCTGATCTCGAGTACCGTCCAGAACTCTACGTCACCGCGCCAACACGCATGATATCGGATAGTTTGACGGGGTTGCTTTGTTCGATTGCTAAACACGTGAACGTTCGCGAAGAGTACTTTGACGAGATTCTGGATATGCTGAATCCGGCGTTGGAGCAGGGAAATGTACAGGAAGCGTTAGAATGTAGGAATGCGGATGCGGTTTGGCTGAGATTGTACGAGAAGAGCAGGCAGCAAGCCAAGACAAAGGAAAAAGAAAAGGAAAAGGAATCCAGAAGCGCTCGTTCAGACGAGCCACTCATCTCCTTCAGCAGATTGCCTCGGGGTCAACCTCGCTGGAACTTCGTACAAGTGTAGTAGAGCGGGTGGAACAATCGATCCAGCATTCAAGTCTTTAGTCGTCCAGAATTACGAGAAGACAGTTTCTTTTCCCCTCAGGCATCCGTATTTTCAGGCTTCATTGTGCATTGATTCTCGAGGCAGCACTGGGTATGGTCGGGTCGGTACGCATTTTATTTGCTTTGTAGACGCGAGTACACGATGTTCAATGCTTCGAATCCTTCACTTAAAGCGATAGAAGGTTACGGTGAGGTTGACAGCACGTCTTAAGACTGTGTTCTACTTCGTGAACTGTCACATGACATAAGGAACAGTTTGTTCTTTAAGGAACAATTCGTCCAAGTATCATGGCGAAAAGACTTACTACAATCTTACCCTTTCTCAACCTGCAAACCAGATGCCAGAACATATGCGCCATTCACGCTCTACCATTGCGTAGCCAATTACTTTTACCAATGTGATGGCTACAATGGCGCGTCAGGCACAAACAAAACCGTATTCGTTGATAGTGTGCTATCGTCAACTGTTGTACAAGTATACGTACACACCGATTACGTGCATATGGTCCCCTGTCCCTTTCATTTCAACATGGTTTCCAATGACATCGTAGTTATTGCCTCCCATCCCGACCGCTCGTCCCTCATCAATGTGACATGCCTCTTCTTCTTCACACCGCCTTCGTTTTCAATTGTACGCCGTGCCAACTCTTAATCTCCTCCGCCAAGACCGCATTTACCAACTTATGCTGTTTGATAATTGGCAGGCCCTTGAACCTGTGTGACTCAATCTCCAGTGCATACATTGACCCACACCCGCCGCTGATGTCCTGAACCTACAACGCACAGCATTAGCCCTCGTTTCTCGAAGCAGCTATGTCGTGCAGGGGCACAATTTCCGATGCAGTGCGTGATCGGTAAAGCTTGATCGGTGAGGAAGCGATCATGAGACTTTCACAGTTTGTATGAACGGAGAGGGTGAGTGGTGGAAGAACAACAGCGGAATGGACGGTGACTGACCTCGAGTTTTACTGGCTGCAGCTCTGCCTTGATCTTGTTGAAGATGTGCAGTTCTTTCTCGGTAAGATAATCCGGCGGCTCAGGGGCCGCATATGCACCCTGCGAGTATGACCGTCGTGATGTTGCAAATGCGGGGGAATGGCGCAACTGGCCAGGACGTGAGGCTGGCTGTATATTTGGGTGCAGGCGCACGATTCGAGACACGGGCTGGCCTATGCGACATGCGGTAGAAAGGAGGCGCGGAGTTGAGCGATGTTGTACGTATGCTGCGCAGCGGGCGAGGGCTCGGGACGGGGCCATTGTGTGTGGTGTGGTATGGTGGTGGGTGCTTGCCTATGGTGGCTTGGAGGGGGGATTTAGACAGCGCATTGTGCGGGGTGCAGCATCGCGGGTGGTAAGGGGAGCCATAGACTTACGGAGGGAAGGGGAGGATGGTGTTGCGAAATTTTTGAAGTCGTCGTTCATTCAGGCGCTGGAGCCTTCGTCATGGGTCCGAGCTCCAGCTAGCGCCAACACTGCTCATCACATGACCTGGCAGTTCACAGCACGCCTGTGCATTCCTGGGCCTGAGCAGCCAGATTCGGACGCCCACCAGCTCCTTACTCCATCAAGCAACTCGTTCCCTCCTGGCGTGCTCTCAACAAAAACTCTCCAACACGAAGGATCATTCCGCTAACGCGCAGCTAGCAGACCCTCTGCAGCGGAGCGCTGAGAGTCCGGGGTAAGCGTGAAGTCTATCAAACGAAGCGGTGTAAGTACCCTCGAGTACCCTCCCGTACACACCAAGTCGGGAAACCGCAGCGCTGGCATATTGCCACGCTTCGTATCCCGTACTAATCATCCTGCGTTTCGTCCCCACCCTCCATGATGCAGGTCAGAAATGCGAGACTCTTGTCCCGTCTCGTCTCCACTCACACCTTACCTACCCAGCGCAGCCTAATCAATCACCTAATGCTTGAGCCAAGAGCTAACACTAGACGCCGGTTTGCCCCGCACTGCCTCTGACTCTGTAGCGGGGCGAGGCCCTGGCCGCGATAGCGATGGCGATGCCAATATTCACATGCTGTGCAGGGTTGCATGGACCCTTATGACGCCAAGAGTTCTGTCAGAGATAGCCTGCGCCACGACCGCCACCAGGGCTGCCTCCACGGCGCGGTCCTCGTTGGCGTTCTTTGCTACCCACTGACGCAATTTCTAAATAGTTCGGCGAGGTCAACGGTAGCGTACACTTCACTGCTGTATGCGCAGAGTAATTTCACTCTGTCAAGTGTTGGGTTATCGGCGAGCCGGTCGAGTGATGGCAAGATGCTGGAAGGTTGATGCACTTTGAGATTAGACCCCGTGACTTCAATATCAGATCTCAACTTCCGAATAACGAAGTTGTAATCGAGAGGGGATGTAAGCAGAAGCTCATATCGCGTCTGTCAGTCTGACCACCAAGCCCCAAATGGGCAAGTATGAGATATACTCAGGGACCACCATCTCAGCCTACCCAGTGGCGACTATCTCAACTATCTCAATAGTCGAGATCTAGATACACAGTATCCGGATCAATCAGTTTCTTAGGTTTTGTTGAGTATTTACATTTCTCATAGTGCGAGCTGTTTTATTCAGCACCCTCTGCGCTTCTATATGCTCTTCATTTTCCCACATACAAATTATAGCATCTGTATATTACAAGACGTCTTGGCCACCAATCAGCACCGCCAACATTTGCACTCGCAATAACAACATAGCAGTCCGACTGTCTATTTGATTTCTCCAAATACAATGGCCTCTTCGTCCTCTAATAATAGCAATTTAAGTCCCAAAGCATTCCAGTTCCTGTTTGAAGTTGATCACAAATGCCAATTCAGGACACGGATACAAGTTCGCCAATCTGTTCCTGCAGATCTTGCAAATATTTTACAAGGGCGTAATATCAGTTGAGGAGAAAACCATGTAGGAATTACCGAGTGCGGACGGCAATTCCGCAAGCAGAAGAGTCAGAAGAACGGAATCGAGAAGCGGGAAAGCAGAGCTGGATATTCTCTTCTCCCGGTGCCAAACCATCAAACCCTCTTGTCCCTCTTTGCACCAACCTCTTGTCCCACCTCGTCCCATCTTGACCTCTCCGAAAATATGCGCCTCCCCATTCTTCTCGTGGCTCTGACTGCCTTCGCCTACGCAGCACCACATGCCCAGCTCGAGCCCACGAACATCCCAGTTTCTATCTCAGCAACGATAGCGACACCCACCCTCCCCGTAGTTCCCTCGACGTCCCTGAACATCCCAGTGACAGAGTCGGTACCAACTTTACTCCCAACTGGGTTGATCCCCGGGAATTATTCGTTGAGTAGTACCTCGAGGAGGAGAGGCGGACATTCGGAGCCGATTCCTATCTTCTCTAAGTTTTGCGACTGTCCGCTGTTGGCCACGATCGCGTATCCGTGCTATGCAACGGATGCTTTGGCGGTGAGTTGGGGAGAATTTATTTTCTTTTCTAGTGTGAGTGTGGAAGGGGGAATGGCTGCGAAGGACGGTTTGGGAAGTGGACATGAAGGGCTCCAAGATACTCTGTTGTGACGAGAAATAAATGCGGAAATGGAAACAGACGCGAGAATTTGAACTTGAGGGGGGAAAGCTAACATGTGGAAATAGTCTTGTAACTTCGAAGAAAACCATTCATGGGTCTGCTGGACTTCTGCGAATTTCGGTTGTCCGTCACCCACTAGAACAGTACGTTATGCTTCTCTACCTGTCCAATACTCCCAATTCTATAATCCTCACAGCTGGGCGTCCACTGATGGCTTCAATCAGTGCGCGGATCTCTTCCAACCAACTCCGATCACAGGAAAGCATCCTTGCGAACTGGGTCCTCATGCTGAGCCTACCACTACGCCGGCGGCGCGACGTCTTTGAAGTCGCCGTTTGAAATGTTCGAGTGTGAAGTGGAAAGCTAAGATGAAGCTTACGAGGTAGGAGATGGGCATAGCGGAAGCTTATGAGATAGGTGGATGGATGCCGAGACATACACGAATGCAACAATGACAAGAAATATATATGCACACAGTAAGCTGCAGTGTTACCTCGAAGTCCCCCCTTCTATCTGTTTGTCTCGTACTCCCATCTACGGAATCCTTATGCTCCTACATCAATCTATCTTCATCAATTCCAATGCCCGGCGTAGTAACTCAGTCAGGTCACACACTGTTTCTGTTGTCACGACCAAAGCTAGGCAGGACCGCTATCCATCTCCATCCACTCCTCCCTTTCATGCGCCATACGATATCTACCCAAAGGTGCATTCTACCACGTGGACGCCATCGCCGTCGTTTGCTCAAACCAGACGTAATTTCTTTGTCTTATCACTCACTCTTTCCCTTTCTCCCAACACACTTGGCGCGTCCTGAACCCTCTTTCAGGTAACACGACCTCCATCCCATTGTCAGACCAATAGTCGCGATATGTATGAGAAATTACCACACACACAGATCAAAGGATCGTTCAAGGGTCCAAACTGTTGAGCCGCGCACTGATCCTTCGCGGCGCCAGCCAACCGCACTGTGCGGAGAAGTACTAGCTGCATCAATAGCGCATAGTCATCTTTTTCTGTCCACACATCGCCTTCACTTTCTTGGCCTGTCTCCCGTCCACCGCTTTGCTCACCTCGCCTCAAGGGTCCACAAAATAAGTAGATGGGTTTGTGCGTTTGCATCGAGTGCCCCACTGTTCTGCGTTCTGCGTGCTGCACTCCGTACGTCCACATTTTTCCAGACCCACTCTCTCTTCATCTCCGTGTCCATTGTCTTGCCTGGAGAAGACCCACACACCCTTCAACCACTCTTCTCCGCTGCTTAAAGTTTAGTCGTAGTGGCGAGTGAACATCCACCAGATAAGAAAGAATTCCGCGATCGGCGCTGAGGTCATGAACGTGGTTCTAGACGCTCTCCATGCTGTGCGTGGTGATGAGCCCTCCCTACCCCAGAGTATATATCAAGCCTCTCCACTTATTCCGACGTATGCATGAAGACTAGTACTCTTCGTCATAGCTGCACCCCGCATTCTTTAGCCTGCAAAGCAACACAATGCATCTCCGACACTCGAGGCGTACGCGCTACGCATTCTCCACACTGCGGGCAGTACAAGATGTATGGTTCTCGACTCTTTCCAGCACTCACTAAGGTGCCTAGTGGATAGGTGCGGGAAGTAGTTTACATGCATAGCGTGGAATGCAGTAAGGTTCTTGATTGATCTGAGAAGAGGGACTCTTCATACACACACCGAAATTGCTAATTCACTGCGCAGACATCAATAATGCTTAGATACGGGAGGTAGTGGTAATTCAGACTCAGTGTAAACAAAAAGCTTACACTCTGAAAAGACGTGAGCAGAAGGACACAAATCGAAATTGATAATACACAACTTACCTGATAGACCGTAGTCAATGAAGTGAATGTAACAGAAACAACAAACCCTTGAATGACACCACCCAGAGGGCTTTCTGTGAATCTCTTTGATTCACTGACACTTACCTGTGAGCCGCATCCTGTCACTACATTCTGACACAAGAAGTGCGTGTAGCGAATGCAGCAAGACACCACATGACGAACACGGAGGAAATCCAGATAATCTCCGAGTTCGTTGACGCCTTAATATAACTTGGCTACAGGAAGTAACTGTAGGAAGTGCAGGCAAACCCTCGAATAACGCAAATCCATGGTTCATGAATATGGAAGCATTACCAATCCAATAACACGCAGGTGAGAGTCTAATTCCGGATATCAGTATCGTACCCAGACATGAAAATAACCTGAGCGAAAGACGCAGCGAGTACCTTTTGTGAAGTACTTCCTCGGACTCTTGTTATCTCTTCCCTTCCTTGTTGCCCTCCTCTGACTACGATTATAATGCCAACACCTACCAGGGAACTGGAAGTAGTGCAAATGGGAAACGCAGCGAGAACCCTTCGGTGACGCGGCTAGGGTCCTAGATTCTAGATGCTGTTATCTCAGTCGCTTCACCGGCTCCTCTTAGACGGACTCTGATAACATAACGACAGGCCCTGATAATACAACAGCAGACCTAATCGCCCACCTAACTCATATCAGCATCGATATGAGTTACTGAAGACACTTTATTTTGAAAAGACCCCGAGAGCCGTGGGTCATGCTATCGAACTATGATGGAAACTGCCATAGTATTCAATCTTCGGATGCCGGTCGTCTTGCAGAATCTGGCACTTCCTCATGCAGAGTCCTTTTCCCCCATTCGGCCCGTAGACGCGCTGATCATGGTATTTTCGGTCTGGGTCCCTTGCACTTGGAGGAAGAGGATGGGATCCTAGTTGGCTTGCGTATCATATGTATTTATGCTGCGCGTTGATTTAGCACGGCCTCTATCCCCGAACAAGTCCATATCCCCTATTCAATCAACCCTTTACAAATATCTCTCCGTATTCCTATCCACTTTCAGCAAACAGTGTATAATACTTATCTCGACCCTCGACCACAGCATGATGTCGGCAGTGTTTCAGCCGGCCTGGGTCTAGACATCCTCGCCTCGCCGTTCATCATCACATCAGATCACACCACCTCGTGTTCTGACACCGTGCTGGCAAACCACAATAATGCACTTCATAAATCGCGATTGGAGATACATGAATATCGTGCTCTGTTTATCTGTTTTGATAGGAGGGAAGGGGATGTGAGTTTTGACCATGGCATGATGGGAATGAATTCTAAATCCTAAGCCACGGAGACCTGTACTTTGTTATTGACGCCCGGTGGGTACGTCGCATATGTATCTCATCGAGATCTCGGCTCGTGTGTATATTTCAAAACATCACTTCTATTATCACGACACCACAAAATGCGGTGTCATTAGCCGTCTTGCTTTGATAGCGAGATATGTTCCGGTACATAATTGCGAGTTTCGGCCGCAGCCACGCCGCGGAGGTGTTCCGTTCCTTACGGTCATCCATCTCGATCTCAACCCCTCACCCATATACTCCAAACATCAATATCATGACATTTCAATATCACGAGATGCCGACATCTGTTCCTGCTTTGGTTGTGTAATAGCACCGAGTTCAGACCGGTGCTCACATCACCGCCAGCTTGCTACGCGTCCGTACACGTACCAATATCTCTTATCACATCGAAATCAAAAACGCAATGCTGGATGCAGGGAAACCTGCACCTGGAACCTGGACCGTTGGGGTGGATAGCGCAGCGGGGCGGGTGAACGGGCGTCCAATACATCCAACATCCTATCTATAGACGCGTATCGCCTTTGTTGTTCGTTACAAAATGTATCAAGTGTGGCTGAAGAGGACGAGTTCATTTGACCTTTGTGATGTTGGTGTCGATGATCTGAAGGACAGGGTAGGCAGAATCGTTGACGGGAAAAACCGGGGCTCTTTCCTAAGCCTTCTCCCCCCACAAACCGTAACCTTCCCCAAACCCAATTTTCCAATCTCCTCGACTTGCTGTAACCTCCCCAGTTCCCACCCTCTTACATTGGCGGCCCACCAAAAACCTCATTTCGCGACGCGTTTGCGCCCAACTCCGGGTACTGCCACTGCTGCAACTAAACCGACCTTAAGCGCCAGCGCCACCCGTTCACCAACTTGTCATCCACTTAAACCGTCGGATTGGGAAGACGCTTCGGACGCGAGGCGAACATCCTTGCCCTGCAATAACATTCCGAATATCCCACCATCTCAGATTTGCCTCTCATCACGATAATGAAAGCGAGGTCCACACACACCTCGAAGGCAGGCGTTATGGAAGAGGCAAAGCTCTCGTTCCCTCTGCCACACAGCAATACAAAGAGTATGACGAAAAATTTTTTTCTCGACAGCGGCAACTATGCTGTAAGCAGACTGCGGGTTTGCTGATGGGGATTTTTGTTGAATGTGAGCTGTGGTGGCGAGTATTCCGGCTCCGGCTCTAGCTTCAGTGACATTTGTGTTGACAGCGTCACATACCCTTGCCTTGTTGAAGTCAAAGTTAACGAGAGCTTGAGCTCGGGCTGTGCGCTTTGGTTCGTGCGCGGGGATGACACCGCTTGCTCGCTACACCGAGCGCTCCTTCGGCACACTCAGCATGGTGAGACAAACAAAATTCCTCAGCAAATATCGCAACTCTTGCGCTGCGTAACGGCATCCACGTTTAATTATGGCATCCCGGCATGCCGAATCCGTGCTGTGGCTCCGCTGCGCGAACCACGCACGAATAAGTGTGGCTAGTGACCTTCCGTCGAGACGAATTGCTCAGAGGAATCTCGTGTCCGCCCGTTTTCATCTCAATCCTCGTGTTGCGAACCGGTGAGGTGAGGATGAGGCTGGAGCAGATGAGGCAGGCCCAGACGAAGACCAAAAAGCACTTCCTCATGCGCCCCCATCTCCGAACCTCGCCTGCCTAATCGATGCGCGCGCCTTTGACCAGGTCGTGCAAAGCCCCTTCTCTTCCCTTCACCGACACCGCGCTCCTCTCACCCATCCTTATCGTATCCTCTTCGTCCGAACTTCGGACGTGCATACTTGCGTTCCGCGGCGTCCACCAGTGTCCCTCATCAACAATATTGGAATATGTGGTGGAGTGTTCAACGCCCAAAAATAATGATCTTGCCGAATAAGCAGTTCGGACCGGCATGGCACCCTTGCGCCGATTAATCTCGAAAAAAACCCGAGGGAGCGAGACGAACTGTACCACAGAGTCGCCGACCGAACAGATCAATAATCTATGCAATAGCCCGTTTTCGGGCCTCGCAGCTCGCTCGCAAATTTGTTGAGGTAGGCTGCATGTGCTGCATGCGTATTGGCTTGCGTTTGCGTTTGCGTTTGCGTGCAGCACAGCGCAGCACAGCTAGTGGGGCAGGTCAACCGAGCGAGCAACGTGCCCCGGCGTAACGCCTTTGATTGAACAGGGTGGTTGCGCAGATGTGGCGTTTTGATGTCAAAGGTTCGGGTCGTTGGTATGTGATGTGTACGTGCCGGGAGTAATGGTTTTGCACGACTCAATTCGACCACTGGGGAGAGCGGCTGGAAGTATGTCGTGGGAGGGGTAGGTAAGATAGGAGTTGAGGTTGTGGTAGGGTTGCTAAACTCCTATTGGTGAGCTCATGCTTGCGAAGTCCGGATCCAATTCTCGTATGTACAGAGTGCAGCACTTGCTGTTCCATCATCTGCAAATGGACTACCAGTTGATATAATGCAAACGTATCGCTTCATTCGTTCGGGGAGCTCCACCGACGGACTTCTATACCGAGCAAAACGTGGATATATCCAGCAAGTCCTGCAAAACATCCAGCTTTTCCGCCTCAGTTCCGTGCTACTCCGCATTGCTAAACAGTTTGATGGTTCGTGATTTTCCATCGGTGTTGTCATGGCAGCATGTGGTAGCCTTATCTCCCCTTCTTTTAACCCCCTGTTGTGTGTGGTCGCACAGCATAAACAACCCAACCCCATTGACGGCCGCCCAATTTGCTCTGTAGCCACAGTGTCCAACACTGCCTGCTCGTGCCGATCTTAACCCACTTTGCTATGCCACGCCCAATGTGGAAGTAATATCTGATATTTCTACTGATATGCACATACAACTAGGCAGTCTGATATGGCGATCGCAGCGAGGGAGATGCAGGGACTGCGTTAATTAAAGGTTATGTGTATGCAGGGCAACCCACGAGGGGATGAACAGGTCAAAGCGGTTCATATCGATGTTTTTGGCAGAATCTCCGGCATAGTTTGTATTAGATTCAGAGACCTGAGAGCTTGGATCTGGGCGGTTGCTGAGGTTAGACGTGTCGGGCTGCTCTGCATCGTTAGCAACATGCACCAACCAGCGGGTCTAGGGAGTTAGAGTGCGGGGGAGGTGCGGTTTCGAGAGATAGTAAGTTCGAGCTTGTGTGTCTGCGTCACTAGAACCAAGTCCTTTCGTTCGTATGCGAATGATGGAATGGGTGGCAAGGGTGCAACGTGCCATGAGTAGTACATACTGCATGTTGTGCAGTAGCTTCTTGACTGTACTCGTTAGTTTCTGTTTGACACTCCGGCTTCGTGACCGTGTTAACGTGTTGTTGAAGTGAAGAGAAAAGAAATCAGGATGACAATTTCGCTATGCCGAAGAACCTGGGTGTGAAAGGAAATACGTGACAGCTCTACCGCGCGCCATAATTTTATCGACCTAGGAAAAATCTCGCTAGATCGATAGGTACGCCGGTCCAGTAACCACTACCCATGGACTTCAAGCTCTTAACGTGTTCTGTAGGCCACCAAGCCATGGTTAACACTACCAACATCTAGAGAATTCTGTACCAGTACGACGGAATCGAGTCTGGAGGCCGCGAATTTCATTTTCACATCCAACGAACGGCTTCCTATGGGGAAGGTATTGGAAAATCATCGGTATGTAATTTTGGGACGTCAAATCAGTCTCAGTATACCATGAAAAAATCGAGGAGTTGAGGTTGGAACAAACATGTCGGCATCGGGCCTTTCAAAAACCTTGTCGATTCTTTCCCTCATCCGGTCGAGTCTATAATGGGAGGGGGGAGCTCGACGGGAGGGATCTTCCGTCCCCCGTGTCTTAGTTCGCAACAGCTGTAGGGATTCCGAAGGCGGTCGTTAACCTTAATCCGAATGGAGGATTAAAATCTCGTCATCTTTTGCGCACAATATCAAGGCCGAAGTCGCAGGATGTTTGTGTCTTATCAAACTTTGATGTGACAGCTGAGATAAGCGGTGTGCGATGTGAATGGGTCGCAGATGCTGAGAACGGGTGCTGAGAAGCTCAAGGCATAAGCGCCCCGCGGAGACAGGACTGCAGAAGATCAGTGACTAATGCGCGGCGTTTTCGCGAAAGAATGATCTCTAAAGTGGCTATCGAGTACGCGTATATTTTCTTCTTTTCCAAGACCTAAAGATGCGGCTGGACTGACATCATCCATCGTGATGAAGGATGATGCAGCCCGATATTAAGTCGGCTCGGGAGCCTCAAGCAAACCTTGCAGAGACAGCGCGTAATTGCCATGTCAGTGGGCATGCGAAAGTGACATGGAGAGTGCTGGCACGAATCAAAAGCTTCCATCACGATACGTGATTCGACAGGGAAGTTGTGGATACAGCATTAGCGTTGCGACGTTGACGCTTGACATTGGAAGGTTCCAAGTTCCTGCTGATTATTATCCTCGAGGGAATTTGTTGCTTAAACGTGTTCAATTCGCCCGCTGCGCAATGGGTAAAATCAGATTCTATGCCGTAACTTTGCCGCCGGCGCCCGTTTCATGGCCAAAGGAGTAAAAAGCATGCGCAAGTTGGATGACGTTGTTGATCCACTCTGTTACAGCCATAATAAAGTCCTTCCACCGTAAGGCTGAGGCGGCGTCAGGCCACTTCGCGTGAGAAATGTGCGTTCGGAAGTACTGAATCATGTTTGGTGTTGCAGCCCATACACACGCCTCCCACAGCAGTGTCTAAAAAGCATAAACCCTATTGGTAAATACAGCAGCCCAAGGTCAAAATGTTCCATTTGGCATCCATTTGGCATCCATTTGGCCCACGGCTACTAGAATAGCCTGTCTGACCAGAACTGAAAATGTGCGATACAAATGGTGACTTTCGCAGCGGTGGAGAAGGCTTTGGAGAAACATGCCCCTCGAGTTTGTCAGTGGGTACCGATGACGGTTTTGGCTTTCCCATGGTGCCACCGCACGGGCTGACATTCGATCCGTGGCGCACGCGAGGGACGTTCGGCTGAGCAGTTGATGGTGGGAGATATTTGATTCGTCGAAAAGGCTACGCGAAGTGTTCGTGCTCCTGAATACCTGCTTTGGTGGTGAGTGTTGGAGAAGGACCAAATTTGATGATTCATCACTCCGATCACGCGGCGAGCAGTCCAGCTCACCGTACTTTGGACAGCCGTAAGCTGAAAATAGTAGCTCTGCTATCGTTG
Organism: Beverwykella pulmonaria; assembly: GCA_001599595.1. Classification (NCBI taxonomy): domain Eukaryota; kingdom Fungi; phylum Ascomycota; class Dothideomycetes; order Pleosporales; family Melanommataceae; genus Beverwykella; species Beverwykella pulmonaria. The sequence goes on along the minus strand of BCHH01000012.1, from coordinate 791,184 downwards.
GATGGACTGCATGAATGCGGAATGATCCTGGTTGGCTGAAGCAGGAGGTGCCTCCAAAGTCGTGACGCCCTGATAAGAGCGAGTCTCACGGCAGCGGCAGCAGCAAGGCTTCAGGGCAAAAAACAAACGAGGGGAAATTGCCCGTCTTTTATCAAGGGAAGTTGCGATACTACAACGGTCTCATCCGCAATGCCATCACTTCCGAGCCGTGTAGTTTTCGCGATGCATCTTTCGGAGAAGGCCCACAGGTCGTGAAGACCGGTTAGCTCGAGTTTTAGATCAGCCCATCTGGATCGACAACTCTGGACCGCATCGGTTGTGATGGGGTAGGCGTCTAACCACGGTGGGCGGGCGGTAAGTCTAAGATTGGGTCCGTCATCTGTGAGTGGCCAAAGCTATGGTTCTGCCGGTCTGACAATTTGCGAAGTGGGGCGTGGGATTATGGCGTTTCTCAACCCCAACATCGAAAAGTTCGAAAAGTTGGCAGAAGAATATCAAGTTGGCGAAGGTGCAAGCATATTGATCCTATTGAAATCGTTCTAAGTTGGCGGGCGGTGTGGAATATGCCATTCTTGGACATGGCAATCTGAAGTTCCGCGTCAGAAGACTGCGGTGCTGCCGCAACTTCCGTGGCCCGGAGTCCGCGTGTTTTAATGACCTTGACTTCAAGACGCTCGACAAATAGCAAGCCGTGTCGTGATAAGCTTTCCCTTGGACGGCCTTTGTTGGTAAGCTCACCTGAGGTCACGAAGATTAATTTTGCTTCAGCCACAGTGCGCATTGAACTCGAAACATGCCGCTCCTGGAATAGACGCGCGCAACTTGGGAGCTGTGCGGCGAGCAGATGGAGAGTCTCAGACTACGGCCGGCTGGGGTGACACGTCTCGAGAGTCATGAGTTGCCTGCAGTGTCGCGGGCCTGCATTGCTGATAATGCGGGGAAATAGAAATTTTGATGAGGCTTTGAGGCCCCCCTCGCCGTACAACAGCAGTTCTCGCTTTCCCAGCCAATAACGTTAGATGTTGGAGGTCAGCGCAAAACGGCCACGGACATGGCGCTGTGGCCGGCGTTAGCACGCACACGGGTCGGGCGTTGAAGTTTCATCTCGCACAGAACTCCCCAGCAGTTTCAACGCGAGAGCGAGGCGAGGGCGAGAGTGAGGGGTGCACGCTGAGACGCGACGTACTCTCCGCGCACCCACAGCGGCACGTATGGAGACTGAGACCAGTGTGATAATTGATGGCTCCGCTGTTGATTGAACCATCATTCCGTTGTTGAACGGCTCGCGTACAGGGATCCGCCGAATGAGGTTCGCCTGATTGGGCCAGAGCTCTTGGGGCCAGAGGGCGGTCTGACCGCCAATACCGGCTTTTTGCGATGATCTTTTTCTCTTTGTGGCTGAGGGGAAGATCTGCCCCCAGAGGTGCACGACAACAAAGGACGATACGCCGCACCTCTGACCCTTAACGGCGTGCGCGTTCAGGTACTGCGGCCGCCACCACCACCACATCGCAATTGAGGATGGAGAAGTCGAAGTTTTGGCGTGTGCAGAGCATCAACTGCCCTCGTAAAATTTCAGCTCGCACACGGCTGGCCGGCCTGTCATGACATCATGTTCGCTTCCAAGTCCTGCCATGGCGCAAGCTCGCCCACGACGCCGCAGTGCGTGGGTGGCTCGACCGCCCAGTGCGCCTCAGGAAGCACCCCGTGCAACGGCTGCAAAAAAGAAAGTAGCGAGGCTCTCTCTGCAATCGGACGACGCTCGTGCCCATCAATCTGCGAGCCGGCCGCTGGGATACGCCTCCAAGCCCCGAGTCGTTGCGGGCGTATAGGAGGGCCTCACGGAGGGCCAGACGGGTCGTTTTGCTGCCAGGCCAGAACTGTCTGCCTGTCCCACTCGAGTGACAATTCTGTGCGGTATGCGGATTAGAGTGGCCTTATCGGGGGAGACGAGGCAGGCCAGAGGATATGTCAGCCCATAGAAATTGACGATAACCATGAGAGCGATGAGGTGACGCCCGCGGCTGGAGCACGATACGCTGACTTTGCTCCGCATGCTCAACATGCTTAACGCTGCGTACTGTTCCACATCGGACCATGGTCCTATGGAACCCGTAACAGCAATCCGCAGGGTCCGCCGTCGGAGGGGCAAATTTAAGAAGTCCACACATGTCCTTTGATGTCCCTGTTCCCACAGCTTGCTGCTCCGCCGCCGTGGCCTGATTGCCGGATTAGTATTACATAGCATTGCCCATTGCTGCGTGCCACTCTGCCTTTCTCCGCCGCCTCCGCCCTCGCAAGGTCGCGTCTGGTCGCCGCGATCCGGTCGCTGCCGCTTGCCTGCCGTGCTGCACGCCGCGACCTTAGTTGCATGGGTGCGGTGCCCAGGTGAAAGTGGAGGGATCTGGCTCTGCACGCCAGACTAGTGCGTGCCCAGGCGCTGCCTATCAAGCATCCGAGCGCGCATCCTGGACGTCCCCAAAGCGCTCGTCCCCGAAGACTATAGACCCTGCACTTTGTTGCATTACCGCCTCTCAACACATCCTCTACCTCCACCTCCTCTCCGCCTCCTTCCTCCTTCCTCCTCATCCTCCCCTAGGCCATCGCCAGCCTTGACATCTATTTACAAGGCCTGCCTCCGTCCATTGACAGGACTTGACACCCAGCGGCCCACGGTGCTTATCTCCACCACCGGCACCACCTCCCCCCCAGAGTCCGCCTTCCCCCAGAGCAGACTCGAGAGCCCCTTCTGTGTATACGGAAGCCGCCGGCCTCACCCTACCCCGCAGACTTTCTTTCACATCGTCTGTCGGACCGTCCTTTCGAGAGCTTTACAGCCTCGAACGACGCTGCACCTCGACCTCGCAGCTTTCACTAGCTGAGAAGCCTGTCACCGCGGCACCTTTTCACCACCTACGGGCATTCCTCGTGAGCAAAGCTCTAGTAGCCGCTCTCGCAGTCATCTTCGTGAGTGAATACCACCGGCGGTGTGTTGGAATTGAGTCAGCCTGGTCGCGGCACAAATTTCGCCATCACCTACCCTTATCAGCCACTTCCTCGCCTCCCACCACCGCATCATAGCCAACGGCTAACCCAACGGCCCACAGACACCCGCCTTTTAATACCCTCCTTTGTAATGCCCTGGACCCGATAATCGACAACCACTCGTACATTGGATCAACTTCTCCACGCCTACCAAGTCGACCGAATGCCTTATACGCCACCCACCCAGCGGTCGCCTGCAACCAGTCCTATTATCAGTCGCAACCATTCCTACAGTGAGATTGCACCCGCGACTGCCACGACGCAGCGACCATCCCTGCCTCGCTCTGTCTCCTCGACCTCATACCTGAACAAGCACCGCCGGTCGCCGTCCGTCTCCACGGCCAACAACACTGCCGCAAATGGCAACGTGCATTCGCCTTTGGACGCTTCCCGCGGCCATGGTCCGTCTGCAAACGGTAGCCTCCGCCAGTCTCCTCCTCCTGTGAACAATTTTCTGATTCCGTCAGGTGCAATTACGACACCTCCTGATTCCTCGGATGACGATGACGAGCGAGGCCGTCATATCGGCAGCCTGAAGGAACTACAAGAGGCGCTGCAACACATCGACTTGGAGAAGAGGCCACACTCCCCGAACCGCGATGGTGCTGCCGACACACCCGTAAATACCATGGTTACAAGCCCAGTTCGGTCACTCTCCGCAGAGGCACGTAAGATCTCCCACTCCCGCTCCGCGAGTGAGATGAACCTATCAACGCACAACATCACTCCACTGAATACCGAGCCTTTCAGCTCCTCGGAGGGTAGTGATGTCGACGACGATGAGCTGCGGATAAAACCGCCGCTACTCCGCAAGAAGTCGGGTGAGCTTGTGAAGCCTGCCCTTCGTCCATCGTCCCGTCGACGCCCCTCGAGCATGCCTGGAACCCCGACGTATCACAAGGCGGTCCACTTCAACGAGGATATGGAACAGGTAAGGCACTTCTTGCAGATCGACCGTCCTATTGCCGTTAGCGCTGGATCTTCCCCCGTCGAGACCTACGATAGTGAAAGCGAGTATCCCTTTGCCAACGACGAGGGTTACCGGTCGAATGTCCCGGAGTGGGAGATCAAACTAGCCAACTTCCCATCAGACTCATACGAGCGACAGTCGCTGCCTGTTCGCGTCGAGCGGATCTTCCTAGCTGCTGACAACAAGACCCTGGTCGGCACAGTGGCTTGTGCCAACATATGTTTCCAGAAGCTTGTCGTTGCCCGTTTCACTCTCGACGACTGGAAGACCACATCTGAGGTCGTCGCTGAGTTCAATCGCGATGTTCGTAAAAAGCATATCAACGATGGATATGATCGATTCAACTTCAACATCAAGCTGGCCGATCAAGCGAACTTGGCGTCTAAAACGTTGCTTTTGTGTGTCAGATACAACGTCAACGGACAAGAGTTCTGGGACAACAATGGCTCGAGGAACTACAGAGTCGATTTTGTTACGAAGGCGAGCAAGAAAGAGAAGGTTAAAAGCCACGCAACTGGTACCTTAGGCGCCATTCCACGAAGCCGACATTCTCCGCCTGCTGCTCGTCCTCGCTCTGTACCTGCTGGTGCGTTTGATGATGACTTTGGCCATGGATTCGACTCTAAGTTTCAGTTCGGGCATAGCATCCTTAGTGACTCACCTAGCTCTTCGATCCGCCTGAAGCCTAAGAGCAAGCGGGGAAGCCTTTTCCCGGACCAAGCTCCTCGCCGCCATGCTAGTGGCCAGGCTTTCTCCACCCGCTACGATTTTGGTGCTTCTCTTTCGGCAGCTTTGTCGAACGCTCAAACCGCTCTCGGAGATCGTAGTGGCATCAAGCCCACCAGCAACGGCAAAGCAGAAAAGGGATACTTCGACAAGGCCACTGTAGCGACAAAGTCGAGCCCCTCCGCTGCACCTGCACCTTTCCCTGCCGAGAAGCCAGATCTCCAATCAGCTGAATACAATGAGTTGATTCAGAAGTTTTGTTTCGTACGTGTCTCTCACCCCGGCGGAATGGCCTAAACGGAAACTGATTATCCTCTTAGTTTGGCACCCCGAGCGGAAAGGTCTCCCCTCAGGCTACGACACCAGCCACCAAGAACTCACACGCTGATGGCGCGACGGAATATATTGTTAACAGCAGCTCCGGAAGCAATCAGTCCTCGACTTCCAATAGCCCCCCGTCTCCCGTCATGCCAACATCGGTTAATGGTGCAAACGACATTCGATCTCACTCCCGAAGCCCGAATCATTTTTTATCCCGCTCGACGTCCCCCGGACCAGTCACCGGAACAGGTCCTGAGGACCATATGGCCTCGAACTTTCAGTATGGTTACATGGTGAAGATGCCCATGTTCTCGGAGCCCGGCCACACACCCCAGGCTTGTGTCTAGCGACATATTTACTTCGACATAGTGATGGATGAAGGCGTCTCATGAGCGACGATTTTCTTGGCCGCGATTACGCGCTTACGACCCCACCCGAATTTTGATGAGTGGAGCGGAGGTTCCTGGCATACCGGGGCACCTAGCGCTCACTCATCTCTTTCGCTACGGTACGAAACGATGTTGTGGAGCCTTGCGATTGTTTTCTTCCTGTGACGATGTTTTTTCACGACACGGCCGGGATAGTCTATTTTCTTCCAGCATTTCTCAGGACGGTCTCCTTGCTGCATTTCCGGATTGACCTTCTTGCATGTCTTTTTTACATTGGCGTTCTGGCAGTTTCGACGGAGTTGTTTGGGTATCTTCATCTCCTAGTGATATTTCGCACACCATAGATTGGTCGTAATGCTGTTTCTTCTGAACGACTCCAGTCTTCGGGTCCGGCGTCGGCTCCGGTCTCTCTCTCTCTGTTTCTCAGTCCAGTCCATGGGAAGGAAAAATGTTCGTTCTGGGTAGCATTTCTATGCGGCTGGCGTCTCTCATTTTTATGGAACCCTTCGTTCCCGTATATAGTCGTTAGGAGCGGTCAAGAATGCGAGCGATTACAGTATTCCAGAATTTTTACCTTGGTAAGAGTCGGTGGTTACAAATTGTCTTCTCGTCCTAACGATTCATGCTTGTCGTGGTTTCCAGTCTGTTTTTTTTTTCTCGCGGTGTTGTGTAAGGTTTCCTTGATATGAACCGCTACCTGGAACGGATGGGGAACCACTACTTTATACATAGGTAGCAAATTCCAACAACATTGAATAAGTGACCGCTTTGAGCTTGCCCCTGCTTGATGTATAGTCTCGTGAGTTGTCGTTATTGCCGAGGGTGGAGTCTAGCTCGTGAGTTGTGAGCCTGTCGTGAGCCTGTTGTGAGCCTGTTGTGAGCCATGTGACCTCGGAAGGATTCTGCCCGCACACCGCCTGCATCCTCTGAGCCGCATCGCACACAACAATTGCGTTTCTTCCCTCAATCGCTCTCGCTTCGACACACAATCCCACTTTCGGCTCGTCCCCACGCAAGCGCCCTCGTGCTCGTGCTGCTCCGTGTGACCGCTCGGTCTATCGTACCCCGAGTTGTGGCCGCGTGCAACGATTCCAATGGCTCGCGGCTCCCCCTCCTACAAGTCGCATCACCATGCCGCTCCGGTCGCCCACGGCCCCGAAATAGACGCCACGACTATTGTGTCCCTCGTTGCGGTCGCCTCGATGCTCGCCGGCGCGTATGCGGTTTCAGTGCGTGTGCTGCCGAAGAGTGCTGGTGTGAAGACACAGATCCTGTTTGTCTGGCATCTCTTCGACGCTCTCATCCACCTCGTCTTCGAGGGCTCATTCCTCTACAATTGCTTCTTTGTCAGCTACTCAATGCCGACGAGCTTCTCGGCGACTAGCAGACACCATCCGCACATTCGATTGACCACGCCGCCCGACGTGTATTGGTTGGGGTCAGAGGATAGGCTTTATGGCGCGAATTATGGGACGGGGCCGCTCAGTAAGCTCTGGCAGGAGTATGCGAAGGCGGATAAGAGGTGGGGTGGGGTTGATCTGACGGTTGTGAGCTTGGAGATTTTGACCGTGTGTGTTGGGACGCCATTGGCGTTGTGGATTTGTGTGCAGTTGATGCGGGAGGAGAGGAAGGGCGTGTTGAAGAGGTGGTTTTGGATGACACTGCTCGCCACCGGTGAATTATATGGAGGTGAGTCTTGCATTTTTATGAAAGAGCGGGAAAGGGGTGGCGTGTGGGTCCTAACGACGTGTTTGTTGCGGATAGTACATGCTGCTCGAGTGTGAGGCTGACACGTGGTTCACCGCCTCAGGCTTCATGACCTTTGCCCCTGAGTGGCTGACGGGTAGCCCGAACCTCGACACATCGAATTGGATGTATCTGTAAGTGGATGCTTTCTCTTACTGTCCTTGTCGCGGGTACCTACGTGTTCGCCTTTTTTTCATTTCCACATTCCTGGGTCAGGTCTAGTCGTGTACCATTTGGTTCCACAATTCTCCACCATTGGTGTGGCTGCAGGTACATGCAGTCTTCTACTGCATGTTGTTTCTTCAACTCCACATGAGCACATTGGGGGTGCAGTCTGCATGCATATCGCCGTCCTCCATGTCTTATCTTCACATGCGTTCTCTACCTTAGACTCACACCATCCACCCTCCAGTCTCCAATCTATGCTAACGCACCCCAGATGGCTCTACCTAACCTTCTTTAACATGCTTTGGGTCATCTTCCCGCTGTGGATCCTGTGGGAAGCGTACCGTTCTATGAGCTCAGCCATGTCACAGGCGGAGATGGTGGATTTGGTAAATTATTTAAAAAAGGATGACTGAAGTCACTCCTTTGGAGGGAATTTGGGCATGAATAGCTGCTGAGTATCGTTAGGTAAGTATTGTAGGGTGTGCATTTCATGATCAGGCTGTGCGAGCGATAGGCATCTGGGCATTTACGGTCTTTATGCGGGCAAAATCATAGCGGGACGTTTCGGCCTTGACTTGTTTGTTTGTTTGCTTGCCATCGTAGTTGTCTTGCGGAATCTAGGCTCAGGATCTCCTGGAGGAACAATAATTTATAGGGAAGTAAGAATGAATGAAAATCCCATCACAGGCCATGCAGCACTCGTCTCAAAGCTCTGCACTTGCCATGAGGTGCAAGTGCCTGCCCATTAGAGTTCGCGAAACATGTCTCCATATTCCTCTACCTTTGCATCGACCACGGTACTTTCTCATATTTTCATTTCTACCGCTTATCTTGTCATTGCTAATAACACTCTTTCAACAACCCATCTCATCCATATTTGATGCATAGTGTAAGTTTTTGCCCATACAGCTCTCTCATAACTTGTCTATGCAGACCCAGTACCACCTCTGCATCTGCATACTCGACTCTGCAAGGCGATCCGTAATTGGGAATAAAGAGCTCGTTCGTTCTGATATTCCTTTAGATTTATCGAGAGATGTAGATAAAGCATCACGCCCTAGCTTCCGTTTTACACTGATGTCAGCATTTGGAGCCGCTCACGGTTCTGGAATGCGTCTCCAGGCACTGCTCTTCTTAACGCCTGTCTTTTCATCGACGTGTTTTAGATGTCATTGCGAATGTCTCCACCGACTCCTGTCTAGCCTCGTTGTAGCATCCCTGCAATACTCTTTGTTCTTTCCACCTTCTAGATGCGGTTCTGGCGGGAAAAGGGATGGGTTCGTGTTACTGGGGACTAGTGTCACTTCCAGAAGGGGGTACTGGGAATGGGCATAGGCAGTGGAATGATGGTTAAGGTTTGTTCTAGGACCATGCGAGGTGATGATGGCAGCGTAGTCAACGTAGCGTAGTACGGTACGGGAGGTCCTTGTTGCTGTACGGTACGGCTTGATGGTGGTTACGTACGTACGGCGATCGTTAAAAATGGCGAATTACGGTCCGTAACCGTAGCAAGGCATCCAGGGCATCTTACGGAGCGTATAGAACCTTCCTAATCGGGTAATTGATGATCGTTTTCTTGGTGTTGAGCTTTGTCTTTGTGCTCAATCAACGCTGTGAGTCGATTGGGATAACTTCGGACGGCGCCTCTACGCAGCCAGTACTTCTGTAGTTGTAGGGCCTTAATAGTACACCCTATAAGACAATTGCGATCGCATGTAATTGCTCGCCTGCCACTGCTTAAGGCCCTCTCGCAGTTACATGACGTGCAGGGCACCAAGAGGTAATCTATGGCCATCTCATATACAATTGGGTAGCGCTTTTGGCTTGCTATAACCCACCAGCAGTATGGGTCATCAAGCAGCTGTTTACAGGCATTGTTGGGGTCGCTGCAGTCCTTCTGTAGGTTGTCAAAATACTCGTCAAGCTGCAATAAACGCTTGCATTATTTATATGCCTTGCTAGTAAGTAGCATAGGATCCACGCTCATTGTTTGTGCCCTACAAGCGTTGCTTTTGTACTCCCTAGACACCTTGCGTGACAACAGGGGCTCTATAGAGAGCTCCTTAGTATCTTGTTTAGCGTTAACGTAGCTTTAAAACGTCACTCTCAGCAACTGCTTAGCCTTCTTGTGCCATGTAGGATGCTTTTTCTAGTTCTCTTTGAACTAGGCAGGTTGTAGCTTGTTAGGAAAAGCACATTTTGAAATTCTTACTTAAAATAGCAGGGAATTTGTCTAGCAGGTGTATGCCAGGGCGACCAGGCGATTCGCCATGTTATGGCCTACGACGCTTAGCAACCCGAGCGCTGTGCTACACTAAAATCAGCCGCCAAAACAAGCAAAATCAGTACACAAAACAGCCAAAACACCGCTTAAGAAGGCGGCCGTACAGCCATAATTATGGATCAAATTATATATAAATACGGCTACGGTACGGCTCATATGGCTGTTACGTACGTACGGAGCAATTCACTATTACGGCCCGTAATTGTACGGTGTACTATGGTACGTTGACTACCCTGGATGATGGTAACAACGCCGCCCTTGATCGATGCTAGAAAGAGGAAGAATGTGTCAAGTAAATATATGTACTCGTACTCTACGTCATCCTGAGCCTTCCATCCACTCTTTTTCCTTGAGTAACACCACTATCATTCCTCGACTTTTCTGCCCAATCCTTTTAACAAACATCCCCTTTCTTCACATCTGTATCTACGTTCTCCACATACATCGGTAACTTATCCTTGTTCTCGTCATCCTCCTCTCTATTGTCGCTAACTATCTTCTGATACGCAAATGGCGTCTGGCGTTTTCGTCTCCAAAGCATCGTGAAGGCAGTCACGAGTAGAAGGAAGAACGCAGTGATACACACACCCATGCTCGCCGTAAACGTGGCATATGTAGCTTCGATGGGCGGATAGGCTGTTGAGGAAGGGAAACTTGCAAATGGTGTTGGAGGTGGGTATGGAGTCTAAGCATGTCAATTAGTACACGAAAGCGCGTTTTGACCACCAGCCCACCTACGCCAGTAAGTGAACTATCTACAATCATTCCACAACTTGCCTCCCCTAATATTCCCACTTCCCACCTATACTCCCTCAGCCACCAACTAAAGAACATCGCGATGAGCAAGAGAAAAATGGAAAACTCACCTCCACTTCCTGAACATCCTCCAGCATCTCACCGCTCGGTTGCCCAGCCGAGACATTAATAGTAACAGTCCACTTTTCACTCCCGTTCGGTCCCGGATTCATGGCCGGTACATCCTCGGTATACACACCCCCACCTGGACTAACTCCCAGCACACTCACATTCCCCAACAACCCATTTGCAAGTACCCATTTCCCGCCCTCTTCCTGCGTTAGCGTCCACTGTTGACCTAGCTCTCCGGATCTAGGAAGTAACCGCGGCACCGACCTGTGCTCATCCGTCAGACCTAACTGCAGCGCGGCGCCATAGTCGTAATTCCGTATCCAATAGATGTATGTATTTGGAGACGCGGGGTTGTTTTGCCGATAAATCTGCCAATTCTCGCTCGAGCGCGATCCATACGGCGTGAGACCGACGTGCGGAGGAGAATGTTCGTTCCTGTACCCCGTCGAGATGCCCGTGTTGGGGAACGCGGCGTTGGAGAAGCGGTAGTAGGATCTTGGGGAGAATGGGGAGAGTGCCATGTTGGATGGATATGTGCTGAAGGGATAGAGAAGAGAAAGGAAGGGGAAAGGAATGAGGGGAGAATGGATGTGGCTGCATCATCTAAAGAATGAAGTGAAGTGGAGGCTATACGAGACTGCGCCACTGTTAGGCGGGAATGCATGCTGTCTTTCCATTGGCTCAGCTGTTGTCGAAGGATTGGGAGGATCGGGGCCTAACAGGGGTGCCTGGATATTGCAGCACGAGATGAACAATACATTGCTTTTTACCTGGTATAGACGGCGTTGAGAGGGAATATGACTGACAGCATGGATTTGAGTAGTATGCCTCTTGCTACGTAGTTAAGTAAGCCTGAAGCACAAACAAAGCAAGCTCACCAGCCAAGTAGAACCCCAACTGCTCAAAGGAAGAGGTTTCTTCTTATATTTCTTTCTATGTTCGAGCTATGTTTCTCGTCTTCACGTTAATTATGTAGCTCGGCTTCGCTCTGAAGCGCAATACTTGTTTTTTTTCTTCAATCATTAGACCACTTATCTCCGGTCTCCCTTGCGCTCTAATTCTTCTACGAACACTTAAATTGGACGACCATATAATGGGCGTAAACTGTTCCCGCCCCCCACCATCTCCTCTCATCGAAATCACGGACCCACGCTCCAAAATCCTCGTCCCAACCGGCAGCACGATTACATTTCATCCCCCAGCGCTCGGGGGCGAGATCACACACCCAGTCTTACAATCCGAATTCCTATACCTTCCCCCCAATTTACAAACAGCAGAACCTCATCACAACCCGTATCCTCGAGCTGGAGGCCTAGGTAGAGGTAGAGAGAAGAGTTTGTCGCCGGATAGTGATTTGAACGGGGAGAGATTGGAATGAAACGGAGGTGGTCCTGCGCGGAGGGAAAGACATGCCAATGTTGAAGAGAGGATGATGATGATATTTGAGTGCAAGCGAGGCATCGCTGTTCCGAGCAAGTCGTGCAAAACGCTGTAGCCTCTCGAATGGCAATCATAGAAGTAATGCCGTCTACCCTGGTTATATTCCCGTCCCTGCTACGTTAGCAATCAGATAGTAAGAGAAAGCCAAAACGCCATTGCTGAAACGCCACTCGAATATAAATATAATACAACTACTCTACAGCGTCCCTCAAAGGAAGCCGAAGCCCAGCGATGCCAATCCTGCACGCTATATCCATGCACCGAAATAACAAATGGTCAAACGATTAAGTGTCTCAATATTGCCGCTAACGAGAACGCCAAAAGGCCAAGATGCACAACCCACCGGGGTATGTATGTCTGACTTACGCGCCAGAATGGTTCCAGAACACCAACTACTAAGGGAAATCAAAATCGTTCCCCACCAAAGCAAAACGCCATATGTGGCCGGAGCCAATGCCCGTTCTGGTCATTCCCATTCACATGGTCTTCCGCGCCCGCTTTCTCTTCCTCCCTGAGTCAGCTTCGATGCTCGATGAGATCTCACGGTAATCTGATCGAGGTGTTGAGAATCGGGGCGAGGAGAACCTGGTCACTATGGATTCCTTTAGCGCCTTCTTTCCTTTCTTAACGGCCTTCTCTTCGTCTGGATCCACAAATCGATGCACAGTCCGGTGATCGAGAATCCGCTGTTCCTTGTCGTGCTTTCCTTCCCTGTCCGTCTTTGGCCAGGCGAAACCATACAATTTAGAGTGCCTCTCGCACCGCGGGCAGTCCTTGCGTGTGAGATATCCGTCCTGCTGCACGAAGAAGTCGTCGCAGGTATGGCATTCAACCCACTTGCTATACTTTGCGGAAAGCAGGGCGTCGGATTTCATGTAGTCGCCTGGCTTGCGGGGGTTCTCGACGAAGCCATCCTCAATCGTGTCAAGCAGAACTGGTGTGCCGATGCGGTTCTGAAGCGTATGTCGCGACGAGGACCGAGTGGCCCGGACTTCTGGGGGGGTCTTTGATCGCTTGCAAGCCACTATTTCGCGGAGAGCGTCGTCGAAGTCGTGGGTTGTCGAGAGCTCGCTGAGCTCAGATGAACTATCGTCCTCGAAAAGATTGGACCACTGGGCTTTGACGAAGGATTTTTCTGTCTTTACTTGTGCGACGCCGAGGGTGGATTGGGCTACAAGCGTGTCGGCGACGGGCTTGACTAGCTCGTCTTTATCTACCATTGGGTGATCTTCGTCAACCGACGTTGCATCGGTAGACTGAGGCGAGCCCGTGGTCATTGAAGACTGCGGGGTCGTTCCTCGTGAGGATGCCGTTTCGTCGATCGATACGGTGAGAAGACCGACCCGTTGTTGGATTCGGAATTCTCGCGAGACCTGTGGGGAAGTTGCGAGGTTCGTCGATGGATCCTCAATGCTGGAAATGGGCACCTCTTTACGGAGACTCGAGGTACTGTACGCCTTCTTTAATGCCGACTCTCGCAGGGGCCGTGATGGCCGTCGTTTGATGGGAGATGTCGATGGCGATGCTTTTGGAGACTGCGACTTGTCTGTGGTAGTGATTTTCAGCTTCTTGGAAGCGGGTGTGGAACTGGCTGAGGCGTCTTCAGCCACTGCGCTGAACCCTCGTTTCTCCCTCATAGAGGGAGCTGGTTCTGGCGCGGAAGCTGTCTCCTCCTCTTCGTCATCCTCCTCTTTCGGCTTGAAAGGCGCCCATCCATTGACCTGCCGGTTCTCGCAGGTCTGGCAGAGACATTCTTCATTGTCGTCGCCAAAATAGTCGTCTCCATAGGACACGGTGATCTCCTCCCCGGCCTCAATGTGCTTCACCGCAACAATCTGCATCCCGTCGTATCCCGTGGTAGACAGTTTTGCATTGGCGTCGCAATCGTGGTTCGCAAAGCGCGCTGGCCCCAGGAACAGCGACCGTGTCTTCTTCCTACTCGATATAACGAGGCTGAAGTCCTTTCGCGCGAGTTCGAGCGTCTTCTCTTGCGCCTCCGTCATGGCGACTTGCACACCCGTCAGGTACTTGATCTCCTCGCGCGGATTGATGTCCCTGCGCGCGGTAACCGATGCCTCGTGGTCGGTAATGGTGTATCGGTTCGTCGTGGTGACCTCGAACGGGCAATCGGGCATGTAGATGCTCACATATCGGCGCAGATGGCGCGTAAACTGCTCCCGCTCTTTCTCGTCCTTGAGACTGGCCACAAACTTGCGCAGGCCGGTCAAGCGCAGCAGTTGCTGCGCTGCTTCGGCTGGATCCTTGTCGAGGACGATCTTGCTGCGGATGATGTCTGCAATGTCTTCTTCGTGGAGTCCTCGGGACGCGGAGAAGCGGCCTCCGCGGTTCTTCCGGATCGTCGTCCAGTAGTACACCTGCCATTGCGCTTCTTGTTAGCAGGAGGGCTTGGAAGGGCACTCGCGACCGCTCCGCCGCGGTCGCACCGAGGTGCTCGTTACCTTGTCGACCAGCGCATCCGTGATGACATCGTCGTACGACGCCAGCTTCTCCAGCGTCAGGCCGCCCTTCTTCTCCTTTTTGGGGCTCGGCATCACGGGTGTGGTCGCCAGCAACGAAGTGGGAAGCCGTGAACTCGCCGTCGAGTGCGTGTCTGGCGGCGCGATGGATGCGACCAAAAAGGGGGTGGTTGGGGTGACGTAGGGTTTAGAAGGTGTCCATGGGAGTTTCACAGTGGCAATGAAGGGAGAAACCACAACGCCGGCGCAGAAGGAAGGGAAAGACACAAAGACCCGCGACTGGCTCAAAGGAGGGTGTTGGCGATAGGAAAGAAGGAGCGGCACTGTGCTGGGGCAGCAGACAAATAGGGAAATGGCGCAAGACGTGGTCAATGGAGTAAGACTGGTGAGGCTGGGCTGAGTGATGGCGCAAATGGGGATGGGCCGACCCCTGCTTGGATGCATCCTGGGAGCTCGATCGGGCGGAGGTGAACCGTGACGCGGCTGGAAGCGAGCTTGCGGTGCCAGCCCGGACACCCCCGGGCGAACCACCCAACACGACGGCAAAAACTTAGATAGACAGCACACGACGACAGCACCGCACCGCACGCAGCAGACAGCCCCCCCTCCCCCGCAGGCGGCCACACCTCTGCGACACCCAGGGCAGCTGCGCAGCATGATCCAGCTCAAGGTATGCAGCAACCTCGTCGCCCCGTGATCCTCGACCTTCCCAGAGCAGCCACTCATGCACCGCAATCTAGACCCTCGTCAATTGCATTGACAACTCGGGCGCCGCCATCGTCGAATGCGTCAACGTGCTGCGCTCGAAGCGCGCGGCGAAAGTCGGTAGGTGGCGCGCAGCGGTCGCAAGAGGACGTAGCGCTGGGTTGCGACTGACAAAAAATCCCCAGGTGATCGCATCGTGGTCGTCGTCCAGAAGCAGCGCAACTTCGGCCCCGAGACGGGCAACAGCGTCTCCATCAGCGCGGCGAACAAGGTCCGGCGTGGCGATGTGCGACACGCCGTCGTCGTGCGGACAGCGAAGAAGTGGCAGAGGCCGGACGGGAGCGTGGTCAAGTTCGACGACAATGCCTGCGTCTTGATCAACAAGGCGGGGGAGCCCATTGGGACGCGAGTGAGCGGCGTCGTTGCCGCAGAGCTGAGGCAGAAGCAGTGGTCCAAGATCCTGTCTCTGGCGCCGATGCATGTGTAGAAAAACATCTGGGCGAGGTACGTTTTTGGGGACAGCACGTTGGGCAAGCGATGGGATCCATTTACAAGGCGAACAACGGTCAGGGATACACTTTGTAAAAAAAAAAAAAGGCTATGCCATTGTACCATCATCCGTGGGTATCAGCTACTATTTCCGGGACACCAGGTCATAGAGGAATGAAGAAAAGTCAAAACTCCAGCCCAATGCAACCCGATATCAATCCACCCCCGTGTATCATTCCACGTGCGCGGAAACGCGGTCTACTGCCAGACATGGCCGCACGCGCAACACACGTAGTACAGTTTCTGGATGCAGGTGAGACAGGGCGGAAGAACATGGGACGTGAAGAAACACTCACCATGCCCGTTTCAGCAGTGCGCTGCTGGGACTGGAAGAACACAGCCTCGTTCTCGCCGCACGCCGGACACGGCTTCTGGATGCGGGGCAACTAGACGCACGCAGGACAGTCAGCAAGCAGGCTCAAAGAGGAGCAGGCCAAGCGAAAATGCGAGAGTGCTCAATTCTTTGAAGAATGCTTGTCAACGCCGTTCGGAGGGTCCGCTGGCAAGGCATCTTCATCATCCGCCTCAAACACCAGCCCGGGCGCCGACTCTACACCGCACTCTTCGCAGACAATGTCCTGGCCGCACATGGTGCAAAACCCAGGCAGCGCTTCGGCAAGGGTGGTGTGTGAAAAAGACCGGGAGAGACCAACCGTAGGATCTTGCGCGACGTCCTGGGTGATGCCGGCCGTGTCGCCCACCGAGGACGCGATTTCGTGGCGCATTACACATGACGAGGGCGCTTCTTCGGTGAAGGAGCAGGTGCGGCAGGCGAACAGCAGCTTGTTGTTTTCTTTGTCTTCGCGGGGGAACAGCAGGTTGGAGCTGAGGTGGTGTTAGCCCCGGGCTCAGCGGGCGGCGGTCGGGAACTCACCATTCAGAGCAGAAGCGGAACAAAATCTTCTTGCTGGTAGCTTTCTGGTCCTGCTCCTCGTAGGTAGCGGGAGATGCCATGGTCGGTGTTGTGGTGTGAGGGTTGGGTGGGGTACGTTAAATTTTTTTTTGGGGGGGGGAGTCGTTTCGCTGATGGGAGAGTACAAGCGCACTGTGCTGTGCGCGGTATCCGCGTGCCGAGAGGAGGGTGGGTGGGTGAGGTGAGGCAGCAGAAGCGTAGTGCGCGCACTCAGCTTTTGTATCGAGGTGATACGTGAAAGGCGGGCCGCACTGATCCCATCGCGTCATGCCGCTTTGGTAATTCGTTACGCTGACTCACGGCAGGCTTGTCTCCCATTGGCAGGCTATTACCGGTCAAAACGGCCCCTGCGCTTTTGTTTACAAACCGCCCATCCACCCCGCAACCACGAAGCTCGCCATCTTCGTCGGAAGCCGCACATTGCCCATTCCTTCCACCGGCCCCCTCTTGCGCTGCATTGGAACTCCCAACGGGAATCCACGCATCCACCTTCTCCAATCCAGCCAAGCACCTCGCACGCACATACATAGACATGGTAAGCCCAATCACGCACATGACCCTGACAGCACCGCCCCGCCACAGTCATCGAACAAGACTCACACTGCTTGCAGTCTGATACTGCAGCCACAGGCCTGCCCGACGGCTGGGAGGTGCGCCGCTCCAACACGAAAAACCTCCCCTACTACTTCCACCCCGCCACCAAAGACTCGAGATGGGAGCCCCCCGCAGGCACCGACCCAGAGAAGCTGAAGACATACATGGCGAGCAACCACAGCTCGAAAGGCATCTCTGCGGCCAACTTCTCGGTGCCTGGAAAGATCCGATGCGCTCACCTGCTGGTGAAGCATCGGGATAGTCGCCGCCCCGCCAGCTGGCGCGAGGCCAAGATCACGCGCTCGGTCGAGGAGGCCCGAGAGAAATTAGAGGGCCTCCAGAAGCGAATCGTCGACGGAAACGAGTCTTTGTCCGAGGTGGCGACCACGGAATCGGATTGCAGCAGCGCCCGGAAAGGGGGCGATTTGTGAGTATCCGCGTTGTGGGCGTGTTGGAATGGCACTGACATGGTCTGGCAGGGGGTTCTTTGGCAAGGGAGACATGCAAAAGGAGTTCGAGGACGCTGCCTTCAACCTTGCCCCGGGCGCCATCAGCGGAATCGTCTCGACAGCGTCCGGTCTCCACTTGATTCAAAGGTCAGCGGGCCCCCTCATATCCTACTTTTCGCATCGCAGACATTGACCTAGTTGCCTGTGCAGGCTCGAGTAGAGACATAGAATTCTTCATACGGCGTTCGGCATACCACTGGCGGCTCACCCTGACGCGAAAGACTGCGGGAGGGTTTCCGGCGAGGGAAGGAAAATCACTCGGCCCCTATTCAAGTACAGCACAGTACGGACAACAGGATGGGAAATCTCCTAGAAGACTGGTAGGGCATTTTGAAAAGGTTAGCGACGGCAATAGTGTAATGACAGCGGAGAAAGTCTCACAATAGTAGGTTGCTACAATCCAAGACTGCTGACGAGAGCCCGTTTTGCCGCTTTGCCTTGCGCCCCGTCTCGTAATTGCATGCGTATCCCCGGATCCAAGTGTTTCTCGTCTTCCTGGGCAACGGCCAGCCGACGCGCACCCAGGACGCTGGTCTTGGGGCGCGGTGGACACGAGATTTGGTTTGTGAAACGTCCGTCCACACATTTTCTCTCATCCTACCTCACGCGCGCGCATTTGAATTTGACTGGTGACTTGTTGTGCCATTTCTTTGGGCCCTCTCTCTTTCTCTCCGCATTTTTCTCTCCGCGCGTTCACGCCAGGTCACGGCAGCTGCCGCAAGAGCTCTTGCCACAACCAGCACGGTGCATCCGGAGCGCTCCGACTGATGCCGAGGGCAGTCGTCAACGTTTCGAGTCGGGAAGCCAATCACGCTTCCTTTGGCCCTCCAGCTATGGCCTGAATAAACTTACTTGCATGCTGCCGCTTCGGGCGGGCTTGCCGCACGTCAGTCAGGACGGCAGTGTTGGCCCTGCCATGCAAATGCGCCGGGCCAATAATTTCCCTGGGCCTGGCCATGCGTAGACGTCTGGCAAGCGCGCCCTGCACCGCGCTGCTTCTCCGACTAGCATCACGCCTTCCCGCTTCGCCGAAACCAACCTTCACCTCCCCGTTATCCAAATGATGAGGGAATTGCGTCATTGGTCCAGGACAGAAAGCTGCATCCAAAAATACGGAATCCAGCCAAATCACCTACATAGAGCTTATCCTACACACCCTCAGTCGAGACAACCGCCAAGCATCTCGTCCTGATCATTCGAACTCTCGATCCACGCCTCCACCACGATCTTTCGTAATTGCCGCACTCTTTCACGGCCTGCCAATAGCCATTCTGTCGTTTCTTCGAATACATATAGGCCACTACACTCCCTCACCAGCACGAAAAGAAAACACAACCGCCCCAGCAACCCCACCACAGCACCCACCACCGACAACACCTTGGGCTCCACTTCCAGTCCACGCTCATTTGGCCACGGCCGTGACAAGTCATCTGCATACCAGCAAACTCTGCACCAAACGCTTACATTCACCATGGCCATGGCTGGCAGCGCCCCAAGACCCATCTACCACTCACCTGGCTCCGACGGATACGGCCGTGCAGGCCGTAGCTCCAGCCACAACAGCCGCACTGAATCCTTCGCTGTGCCGAGCTCGCCCCCTAATATCGAGTTACCTCGTCCCCTCTGCCCTCGTGATGGCGATGCCTTCAGCTACAACGCGACCCACCTCTCAGCTTGGTACCTTTGCCAAGACCTGTGGAACCACCTCACTCCCCACCTCCAAGCGGCTCTAGCCGCCATGCAGCATTCTGGTGCCGCCGTTCTGACGGGTAAGTACCATTCTTTTTCCTTTGGGGGGGGGGGGGGGGGTAACCTGATGTGGTGCCACTCAGCCCAATCGAATGAGATGTCCCCATCACATCACCCTTCCTAAATTCGGTGCCTGACCAGTAGCTAAACATGTCCCCGCTTCAGGCTATGAGCGGCTTGAGCAGCATACCGAGACGCTCGATAGTGGCCTCCCGGACCACAAGATGGACCATGACGAATTCCTCGCTCAGCTCGACAATAGCGTCCCCAACATGCCACTTAAGCCTCGGACCACCAGCAATGCTAGCAGCACGTTCTCGTCTGCCACTTCTCCGGTATTCACTGCATCTCCAGCCTCTACTTCTGGAACTACGACTCCACCGCAGTCGTCCCCCCACAGCACCTCTCCAATCTGCCTGACTCCGTGCGATGTCAACTTCCCTCCCAAGGGTGACCGCTCTCGCAACCGCTCCTTCTCCACCCCGCTTGAGCCGCACAATGCCTACTATGCTACTGAGCTCTCCCACCTCCGCACCGAGTCCATTCCGCGTCTTCGCCATGCCGCCCGCAAGGTCGACAAGGAGTGGTACGAGGCCAAGCGTTCTGGTGCCGTCTCCATTGCCGAGGCCACCGACTTTGAGGTTTGGTGGGTCACCAAGAAGTCCCTGATCCGCAATCTCGACGACAAGTGCCGGCGCCTCAGCGCCGCCATCGGCATTGCATCCACAGGCATGGGCTGGACCGCGTAGAGGATAATGAGGAGGAACTTGACTGCCAAAGAGCTTGAAGTGGTTCGGTGCGTGCCAAAATTTTTCATCCTAGAATGGATTGAACTGCTCAAACAGCGGATATGTTAGTGAGGAGCTGGTCAAACACAGACAATGATGGGTCTTTGGAAGGACCCATCAAACTCTCTCTCTTTTCCTTTTGTCTTCTACATCATCTGTGTTCACCAGCAAGGAGTTGGGTCGGCATGCACCAGGGGTGTTTTCATGGCAGATTTCTGCGCGGGGGTGTACCATTTTCTAGGCTTCACTCTTTTCCTCCCTCCCTCCCTCTTTTTTTTAAATGACTAACCGAAGTGTTCATGGACGGCTCAAACGATCCATGCACACCCGTCTGGTTTGAGGATGTTGGCCCATCGGTAATGGAGGTGCCGGTGTGACAGCCAATGATTTCATTGTTGATGCTCGCTCTAAGATGACATGAGCTCATGGAAGGAGACTGTATGGAGAATAGTCTTCGAGTTTCACTCAATCAGAGTAATAGTGGTTCGAATACGTTGATTGTTTCCATCTTGAAGTCGCTTAACCTTCTTCAGCTAGTCTTCCTTCCTTTACAAATATGCAACAGCAGGGATTCGCCACATGGCAGTCTAATGCAAGGCCGAGCAGATCCCTGCTTTTGTGAATGTGGCGCAGTGCGCCACAGCATTTCACTGTGCCGCTATGTCAGCCCGACGCAGCCGTGACCCCTAATCAAACGTCTTTTATAGACTACACGCCTCACACTCGGGAAGTATATACCCGCATCTTGACTATAGAGTCTGCTCCAGACACGTACGTTTATGTTTGACTTTCGTGTTTTGAACTTGTCTTTATATACCTATTTTACACTTTCCTTGCGTTGCGACTGGAGCTTTTACTTCGTTCAAGTACTTCAACAATCATATCACGCCGCATGCACGATACTGAAATCTATCTGTCAGATAGGTGAAGAAAAAAATTTGAATGGCTAAGAAGGAAGTAGATGGCTTCTCCTATCATACTTCCCTTCTATGTCTGCATACTCAGCCTAAAGAACCTTGATGATTTCGAAGTACACGGTAATTACTGACGAGTTGCCAGAACTTTAGTCTTAGGGTTATGTGCTTCTAGAGACTTGAAAGCACTGGCTTCGGCGAGTATGGTACCCTTTGTCATGATATATGGTCTGTCTTCGAATGTTGCTTTGAAGCTATGTATTCGATGTCTGATAGTGATAGCAATGGTGGCTCGTGAGGAATATGGGAAACAGATGCGAGAGTCTTATGCCATTTGAATGAGCATTCAATTAGAATGCTTGTATGTAATGAGGAAGTCGGCGAAGTCTTTTGTGAGAAAAGAAATTCCCCAGCTAAAATGGGCCGAGATATACACTAATGGAGCTCTCTTTGTGATAGGATTTAGACTTATGATGTAGGGTTCGGCATAGCCACTTATATTCAAACCCCTATGAGTGCTTTTCTTCTCTCTCCTACCGTGTGCAGGATAGACTGGTCTTGCAGCGCTAAATGAAATAAAAATCATAGGGCAAGTTTTAGTTTCAAATCTCAAGGTGTGCGCATGTCAGGTAATCGCAAAAACTACAAAACAGCAAATGAGCTAAGCAGAATGCCAACGATAACTCCACTTCGAAGCGCGTGACACGCCGGACGATAATCAGGCACTAGTAGTCCCCATTGACCTCCTCTCCCTCTTCCTCCAATACTATATCCTTAAAACAACTTCTCCAAAGTACCCAGCAACACTAACACTGAGTTAAACTCATACGCTTACACTAATCTAGTGATTTCATCATTTGAGATCAAGCTAAAAATCTTTAGTACTGACCGGATGTATCCGAAGACTGAGGTTCTCTCGAAGAAGCATGATACAGAAAACGGAGCAATTCACATCGCTTTTTACTTCGCAAATGTTTATTGGGCCAATGGAGAGGTTTCCAAGCCCAAATCTTCAGTTCATAGCATTTATTATATAGTTGAGAAAAAGGAATTCTAGATGATATCGCGGCGATCTTTGAGGTCATCAATGGAAAACATTGAGTGATCTGGCAGGATATGAATGGTCAGTAGAGGTTGGTTCAAGAGGAGGGGCACTAGTTAAATGAGTGTTTGGTTGGACTGTAACCGAATTAGTAGTAATTTGCGAATAGCCACATAGGTTCGGCGCATGAAGTGCAGTGATATTGGTTTCGGAATAAGGAGGTTAAGTTTAATGCACAGGTATAGGTTTTGGAGCATTTGAATAATTCAACGGATTAAAGGGCCATGGGAAGTGTATGAGAGCGTTGAAGTTGCTGTGTAACGTATAATTCCATCCTTATTTTTTTCAAAGCCAGCTTTTGTAGTGCGCTGAAACTCTGAGTCGCGAGAGTGATGAAGCTTGATACCCACGAGTAAGTGTGGGAGACTAGGAGGATAGCTTGTCGAAATCCAATCCTGTCCAATCTAAATGATATGGGTAGCTACAATAGCTAGCCTAGGTCATTAAGTAATGCAGTATTATTCTTATCAAGACTTGTAATAACGATGCTTTAGATTCCTGCGGGTGCTGCAGCTTCTATTGCTTCAATAATTCTAATTGTATGTAAGCGATCTCGAGGAACTGTATTCTAGGTACCTAGTCTGGATGTTATTTACAATCAAGATAAAGAGAAGAAAGGACTAGAGTAGCTATCTCGAGTCGTTTAGGTCAGTGCGCGGCCTAGGCGTTTGTAGGGGAAAGAGTGACTTGTAGGGAAGGAGGGATAAACAGAAGGAAGCGACCAGGCCAGCAGCCTAGTCATGTGACTTCGTGCTCAGCCCGTCATATCTTGTTCCTGATTTCAATGTCTGGCATAGATGCCACTAGTAGGATCACATGGTTACAGCTGCAAAGTCAATCAGTGTAGATTACAATTTCCACAAACCAGACGGGGTGATAGAGTATGAGGAATCTCTCGAATAGGCTCAATCATGCTTGGCGGCTCTTCTCTGAGCATCTATGAGATTATTGCTCACTGCTGAATATTCTTGGGAATCCGCTGATGGGCCAATAGTCATCGTCTGCAAGACAGAGCTCGATCGTGTACTGTGCTCCACGGTCATCCAGCATGAGATTGAACTCTTGACCGTACCACGTGCGCATTTCAGCATCCTGTTCTCCTGTGCCGCCTAATTCGAGGAACTGAAAAACTTCATTGCGCGTTTTAGCGAATCTGAAGAGGGGGTAACGCAAGCCTGCCTGGTTGGTTCGATTTTTAGCTATTTGGTGCATTTGTCGAAGAAGAGAAGTGAACTCTGCTGCGTGGAATGAGTCTCCAAACCGACAACGGATAGAGCCTAAAACCAGTAAAGAATTAGTGCATGCCTATTTCGAATGAAATGTAGCACCGTAAACCGTGAGTGGGATTGGGGGCACTCAGGGTGAAATCCCGACACTTACCGTTGCATTTGAGCTGATCGCCGAGGGGCACGGGATCTCCATCAACTTCATAGTAAAAGGAAGAAGCAATGAGACACCTCTTGACATGCTCAAAGAGCAGCGTAACCTCAAGTTGAGAGCACCAGTCCTCAGCGCACTCTATAAGTGACTCTAGTTGAGTGACTTCGTGAAGCTCGGGAAGTGGTGCATTTAGATCGACATTGAATCGATAAAGCTTCCTCGTCAAGTCTTTTTGATGTGCTACTTCAAATTTGTCCCACGCTACATTGGCATCCAGACTGTTGTAGGCTTTGTGGAGGAGTATTGCGATCGGATCATCTGTAAAGTCTTCACCGTTGGGGGAATCAATGTCATCCGGGATGCGGCCTGTTCCGATGGACAGCAAAAGATCAATAGCATTGTGCGGCCATAAACGAACAGCTTCCGAGTATGCAATTTCTGCGGGGTTATTGTGATTGATCCCGCCGTCAAGAAGAGAGATGCCAGTGGACTCATGGTGATATGAGGCGAACCACGTTGGTGCTGCAGTTGATGCGCGAATTCTACTTGAGTCAACCTTATGCAATAGTCAGACATTTGTATGTTGACGTACGCTTCCCACAGCTCAATCTCAGTCTCAACGTCGGATGTTCGCAGAAAATCATACTTGTCTTCGGCTGAATCTTTATTAGACCCGCTTTCTTCGAGCGTGATGTGTGAACTTACACCGTGACGCCCGGTTATAGTTGCCTAATAGCACACTTTTCCTACTCGCTGAGGTTGCTGTGAACGCAACCCGTGTACTATAAGGTTTCTGTGAATCCCTATACTGGCCAAACAACTTTTCCGTGCCTAGGACCTCCTTCAACTTTGATTCCAATACATGTGAACTGAAGAGGGTCACGCGTAATTGACGCAATAGTCGGAGAAACTTGAGGGGTTGGCGTCCAAGGCCCATCGGCAAATTCCATGGTAATTTCAGCTCCGAAAGAGAACCAAGGGTGGTCATCTGAAATGCATCTTTGCAGACAGCTGAGAATGTCTTTTCGGTCTTTTCGGGTGTCCAATCCTTGATGAAAATTCCAGCACCCACAATGGCGCCAGCACTACAATGCGCATGTCAGTTACATATTCTTGATGGTTTCGAGTATTTCAGGGGCCAACCTTGTCCCAACAACCAGGTCAAAAAAAGCGTTCAGTGCTATATCCATGCCTAGACTCTTCTCCAATTGCTTCAGTATAATCAGCTGAATAATGGAGCGCACACCACCGCTACTAAGCTATTAGAGCACATCACACCATGTTCTTAGATAAGACTTACCCATCTAACGCAAGGATCCTGACACCTGCTTGTTCAGGCTTCAGAAAAACAGTCTCTTGTTGTATTCGCTCATCATGAAGTGGACACTCTTTCACCTGTATAACGGACCGGTTTCTGAGCGGTAATGAGCCCTCTTGTATGCACTTGGTGCAGAGAATGTGTCCACACCGAATCGGATGCTCGGCGATGCTGGTCAGACAAGAGAAGCAGGTACGGTGACTGATGTAGGCACTAGAACCTCCATTCTTCTTATAGAAATCCCGCATACTCCCTCGGTGCATGTTTCGTGCAGCTGTTTCGTATGCGGCTACCCCGTCGGAACGATTCGGAAGCCGGTCAAGGAGGGATTCGAACGTCTTGCCGACCCGACTCATGAATCTTGCATGCACATCTTCAAAGCTCACAATCGGGATGAAGTCTTGGTTGTGTTCCCCAGCGTCGAAAACCTTACCAGTCTTGTCCTGATGGCCTTTCGAATGTCCTGATTCGAAATTTACGCAGCCTGGGTACTTGCATGGCCAGCATGACCTGAAGACTGATTGAAGCGCCTCAGAGCAGAATGACCTGTAGCTCGATAAGACAGTTTGTGAATCGCCGGAACGTTTGTTCCGGACGGTATCCAACATGATGCACGCGGCAACTGCAGCGGAGAATTCCTCGACGAGATATGTTTCTTTGCATGAGAAGCTCTCACAACGACCTAGTAGCTTTCGAGCGAGTTCGAAAAGGTGTGCTGCAAAGTCATCATCAACAGGATTGAACTTGAAAGAGGCTTGAATAAAGTCGAATGGTACATCTTTATACGAAAGAAAGTGATTGTACGCCAGCCGGATGTAAGGCGGTATCTGATCCGCAGTGAGGAGGACACGGAGCCTATCTTTTTCCCTTCTTGAGTCAAGACACCCGTTTTTGATCTCGTCATAGAGGCGATGGATCTGCCGCTGCATCGCATTGTACCGTCCACCTTGTTTTCGGGAGTATGGAATCTTCACAACGCTGACGGAAGAGTAGTACTGATGGAGCAGCATTTTCATCGTCACTCTTTGGCCTATTGTAGACTGTGGCATATATGGCCGAAACTTTGAATTGGTCGGTAGCGACTCATCCACGCTTGAAAAGAGCCACATTGTAGCCCTTTCACTATCCCATTGATCTTCCGGTATGTTTTCTGGAGCCTTGTTGATAGCAATGATTATGCGAGGTAGGGCAGGCTGGTTCGAAGAGTGCTGGACAGAACTAGCACCCCAGGACAGAAGTTGCTCTAATACTCCCTCAACAGTCCTGCAGGAGGTGTTAGGCAGATCACAACTCGATGTAGCAGTGACTTACCGAGGGTTACTTAAGACAAACACCACCACATCTGAGAAGGTATAAAGTAGTTTGGAGTATAAGTTCGTGACAATGTATTCACGACTTGAGGTTTCTTCTCCAGCGGAAGCCCACAGGATTCTTTTCGCTTTACTCATGAACGACTTGAATGTCTTGTTCATGTGCTTCAGAGATGAATACTTGGCGCTAACTGGCACCGTATTTCCCGCTTGAAGCCCTTCGCAATCGGCATAGAACATTGGATTGTCGGACTCAGTGGAAAGCGGATCTTGGTAAAGATGAATACCCGACGAGGTTGCGCTATGCTCCTGATCATGCGAACCAACAACGGGCCTATCAAAATTGTGACTCTGGTCGCTCCCGAGCTACACGGGAGTTAGTCTACGTGTCATGGTTGATTCGGGATCTAAATGCACTTACGCTTATAAGCAGGTTTATAAGGCTACTCTTCCCAGCGCCTGTAGATGAGTTAGCGAGGATCAGCAGCACGGTAGATCCAGGAACTCGCCTGTTTGTCCCATGAATGAAACAATGCCTGGACAGAGCTTCGACCGCCTGTCTGTTGGGTAATGGAAGATGAGTTCATCGAAACGGTCATTTTCAAAGAATCGGGCATCATTGTCACAGTCAAACCAGAGAGTTTGTTGGTCTCGCGTATGAAGCATTTCTAGTTCAGCTTCATCAAATCCAGGAGCAATGCATGCCTGTATCTTCCTGCCGAGTTCGACATCTGTCTTCTCATGTGGTAATTCGCCAGGCATTGGTTTTCGATGGGTGAGAGGGTATTCCCAACATTTGTCACAGTACACTTTGTTACAGATATCGCATAAACTCAGCTTATTTTTCTTCTGTTCACAGTCATCGCACACTATATCTCTTAGTGTAGTCTGAAGGTGCGCCAAATGAGTTTTCTTCAGCGAAATCGGTTTAGGTGGAGAAAGAGGGCGGATTGGTAATGGCGGCGTAGCGTTACGCCTACCACCGGGGTTGAGGGTAGGTTCCTGCACAACCTAGAATCAGTGTGATCGTTCTGAGAGGCTACTAAGTTGGGAGCGCGCACCGGGACAAGGTCAACCCAAACGTTGTTTTCTTCCATGGTGTATTACGGTTGATACGTGTGTTTCAAGCGCGGAATCTCTTTGTTTAGAGTGCAAGGGCTCAATTTGGTACGAGTGTTCACTCAGGGACGGGCTAAAGGTGAGGGGCGGGAATGTCGATTGTTGGGATTTCAGCCTTAAATTCTACTGTCTTAATCATGCGCCCTGGTCTTCGGAGTCTTGGTCTTTCACAGAGTGGGCTCATCAGTCCGCCCTATCAGCTATGCTAATTAGCATCGAGAAGATTGATAGGCGGGATTGTCTACATAGCCTTGTCGAACTGCGTTAGGCGCAGCCAGCTGAAGGCAGGGTCATATATTTACTTATTTTCTTTTGGGTTTGCCATCCCGTCGCAGATGTTTTTGGTAATAATACGCGATCGATCAGGTGAAGCAGCTGATCAGTTCAGC
This sequence comes from Beverwykella pulmonaria, assembly GCA_001599595.1. Taxonomy (NCBI): domain Eukaryota; kingdom Fungi; phylum Ascomycota; class Dothideomycetes; order Pleosporales; family Melanommataceae; genus Beverwykella; species Beverwykella pulmonaria. The sequence continues at coordinate 763,412 of BCHH01000012.1, read as the reverse complement.
CCTGGGACACGAGGAGATACCGTCATCTTCTTCTGCAATATGTCCTCTTTCCCAACATGAACGCATTTTCTTCTTGCTGAGTTGAGGGTTCATAGTGCCTTTTCGTGGGGTCATGCCACACTTGCAGGTGAGCGCGTCTTATTGATCGATTACTATCTTTGTATGATAGGTCCTCCATATCACCCGTTGGGTTTAAAATCATTTGGGGTTCATACCAAACAGCAACCCATATGAAAAAGGATCGACTTATTAGATAGAGTAAATACGAAGAGAAGAATTATTTCGCGATGTCGGACACTGAATGCGAGGTGGGATGATCTTAGACTGCATATGAAGTCGGGAGCGCCTCAATTGCCGCCTTCAATTATAGGCGAGCCATAACGTTAAGACAGGAAGTGAGTAATTAAGTGTAACAGGGGCTGCAGGTCGCGCCGGGCTACACCGGGCCGGGCCGAGCCAGTTCCTTTTATAAGCAAAGTTATCGCACCACATTGATCGGTGTTAAAGCCTTCAATGCTAGATCTTTTGTCAGTTGGTGTAGCAATATGGTGCGCTGTTACAACTTTATTCTTGTGATAACGAGCTCGATCTTCACTATCGTGGATGCGCGATGCAATTGATAGGATAAGTTGGCTCTATTTCAGCTTCACTAAGATGGAGAGCGAAGAGGTTCGTGAAATACCGACTTCCATACCTATCTGTCTACAATATCTTCTCTTTCACTTCTTGATCCTTCATATTCCCGTTACTGTAAGGACAAGAGGAAACAGAGTCCATCCTATCCCACCTCAACACACTTCTCCTTATCTCCCCACCCTGACTCACACTCATCCTCCTCACCCAACGCTCGCCCCCCTGCTCCATCTTCGTCGTCGTAAAGTCCACGCTACGACAGCCAAATCCTACTTGAAGCTCATCTATGCCCACCCCATCACTGCCATATCCCCTTAATACATTCCCAGCCCCGAAAACGTGTTCACCAAAAGTACGCAGTCCAATATAGATGTCATGACTTAATGCTAAAGCTCGGTTTCGAAACTAAGGAGCAGTGTGAGAAAGCTCAGGTGAAGGGGTGGAGTGTGGATAGGGATAAGGCGGAGTTATCTGCCAAGACGCAGATGAGAGAAGCGAAGGCGCGGATTCGAGGGAAATAGAGAATTAAGAAAAAGAAGAAGAAGAAGAGGAAGAAGACAGATATTGATACAAGGTATAAGTATGATAGTGATAGGGAGGCGAGGTGTTATTGGTTGAGCATTGATGGGAAGAGGACTTGGTGATGGGATGTGATAGAACTTCGGGTTAAGAGGTTAGTATGGCTAGTAGGCTGGAGCACATGGGGGAACAATATAGGTTTGGAGAACATGGAAAACAGTTCCAGCTTCTTAGGCCGCTTGATACAGTTCTTAATCTTGACATACTGTCTGGTATCGCATTGTTTGAACGGTGGTATCTTGCACCCGCAGAAGTCAAGACGGAGCATGAAGATACGCAAACATAGAGTGTTACGGAAAAGTTAAATTCACAAGGCACACCGTACCGCAAATAGAGCCCGAGCACTTTTTTCGATTGTGTATCCCAACAAAATCTCAGACTTGTCTTTCTCGTGGCTTGTAAAGTCATGTGCGAGTTTGCCTTTGATCAAGCACCAATTACCCTTCAATTTGCACACTACTCTTAGCCTTGGGTTTTCCATGTTTGTCTCCACCACTATCAGAATCTCGACTACCACTCAGTTTTCTTCTTTTCTCATCTATCAGAAAATTTCTATGAAATCAAAATATCCCCTCACTCCCTGACCACCTTCGCAGCCGTTCGGACTTCCTCGAGTGCCTTGGACCACAAACCCAACTTCGACATCGAATAATTACAGCTGTACTACACCGCAAGCCCTGAAATACGATCCCGACCCAAAGTCTTGGATTTCTCGTGGGAATACATTCAAGCAGTTTCCACAAAATCAGCTTTGGCGGGATACTACCGAGTCCATACTCATGTTCGGTTTCGAATCTGAAAGAGATGGTAATAATAGTACAACAAGTCCAAGATCCTGGCTTGGGCGCACTTGAAAGGAGAGGCTGGGCAGTTCTCCGCGAGGGATAAAAAGGAGATGAGGTAGAAGGTGCTGAAGTAAGGGAGAGAAATCAAATAGTTATGACGAAGAAATTATGGCGCCCAAGATCGAGAAGATGCAGCAAGATGAAGAATTGGTGTTAAAGTATCTTACTTTGAAGTTGACCCTGGGGATTGATAAAATGATCACATGCACCTAATGGAACGTTATGAAACCATTGAGTACCGCCCCAAGCTTTTAGCTAGACCAAAAAGTGCTGCAATGACTAGTGGGGATCTTAATCCGATGCAAGACATTGAAGAAGCGGAAGGGGCGCAAAGTGGATAGTGCATCTGATAAATAGAATTTAATGGAAAGAAGAATGTAAAAACCTAATACACTCCCGAATCTTAATAAGGTTTCTCAAAGTACAAGCAAACCGGGCCTTACCCTCATATATGATACTCGAAATAAAACAGGCCTTTGCAATTACCAGCCCCAACACACAAACTTAGTAAAGTACTATAGTCCTCCAAATCATCTACTCCATCGTTTACGCAATCGCCCCAGCTACCCCTTCAAGCAACTCCCCGGAATAACCAGTTCCAAGCATATCGCCGTATATTTCGAACCTACTCTGGCACAGAGATCGTGCTTAGTGCTCCGGAATTTCGTTATGATCATGGGGCTCGTAGGATTGATGGAAAGACGTTATAAAGAACCAAGGGAGAACACTTGGGTTTGGATTAACATCTTTAAATTCGATATCAGGCAAGAAGTTTGGGGCGCAGTGGAGATCGCCTGCTAGAGGAACAGGGTCGAGAAACATGAAGAATTGGCGACGCTGGCTTTGCAATGAGTTTCACTGCAGCCGATCGATGAAGCTTAGGTAGAATAGTTATTTATGTACTGTAAGCAGGTCAGTGGTATGTCCACGTGATAGTATGGTGTCCTGGGCTTACAGGTATCTTAGTATCTGCCACTAATTAGTGCTGGTTGATGTCTATCATTATACGAGTAGTAAAGTTAACCTTAGTTGGCATACAAAGTAACTAGCACTCAGTCTGGAATTATATAAAGCCCTGCTGTACTTGTCATATGGTGAATATTTGTGTAAGCAGATTCTCGAACAACCATCTATCATAATCTGGTTGAAGATAATTACAACTAAATCTGTAAGACTAGAGGGAGAAAAAGAAAAATCACAATAAGAGCATTTACTTCAATTGCACATGAGCATACTTCATGACGCTCGTATCGCATGGAAGGCATGCAGAGAAGTGAAAGCCAATACAACGCTGAAACAGCAAGAGAAGAGTAGCGAAGAAATGAAAGTGTCTAGGCACTCTGGAATTAACGCAAAATGTGATCGTACATTGTAGCAAACTGTCATAATGTGCATGTAAAGATCTCACCGAAGTACCACATGCCCGAAAATATCACCCTCCTCACAATAGATCACCATGTCGCGCCTCCAACTCTTCATCATACCACCAATCCCCCTTCCCCTGTACAACAGCGTCTACGCCGTCGTAAAAATAATTGCCTTAACTAGCCCCTCAGGATCCATACTACAGAAGCCTGTCATCCGACCCATTGGCTGTTCATCCCTGACGTTACAGAAGCATTCTTGAAAAAAAAAAAAAAAGATGGAACCATCTCAGCAAAGCGCGCAAAAGACGTGGCGAATGACTTATCGCTTGTTCAATCAACGGCGATCTATTCAAGCACCTGGGATACGACATCCTGGGCCAAATAAGAATGGAGAACGGAGCGCTGCGGTAACCCTACGAAGCGATCCACAAAAACCATGCCCTAGCGGCCAAACACCGAGCCGCGATACATCCACGCCGTATTCAATACTATCGGGCACTAATCCCAAAATACTAGCGGCAGCAGTATGCGTTCGAGGCATTACGCTGGTTTCCGATAGCTGAAATTACGAATATTGCCGCGTATAACGAATATACTAGTGAATTTGAACCAAATACTGATTTTGGGAGTGTGGGTGTGAGGAAAAGCAATGGCCCCGGCTAGGTTTTCACGGGCTTTGACGAGTATTTGGATTGTTGTGGATTAGTTGGTGTGGGTGTGGAGGTGGATGCTTCTGGAATGAGAAGTGATGAGAAGAATCAGTTGTTGGTTTAGATGGCATTGCAGTGATCCTGAAAAGAGGAAGATGGGAAAGAGCAACCCCAGAAAACTTGGCAACCTTGCTGTAAGGCATCGGATCTTTTATCATGAATCAAAATCCGCTCTTTTGAGCTCAGAAGTGTTTCTGTTGGTATTACGGTGGATTGCTCTATAGATAACGATGACTCAGAAGGGGGACTGTGTGGATTAAGCGAGCGAGATCCGCACAGGCATAAATATACGGCCCCGGCAATTTAGAAGGAGGACGAACCCGAGAATCAAAACCTACAATTGGCAAGCTAGCAGAGGACTTCGACGTCGCTGCTAGCCCTTGCTACGTAGAAGATTCGTGGTCACAAGCAATTCCATACTCTTTCTACCGTACCCTGCGCTCTTGCACCGCCGTGGATTAGCGTTCTGCGAAACCCACGGGCAGTCGATTAACAGCGTCTATAGTACCTTCCCATTTCACGGGCGGGTATACCGACAGTTTCGAACATATAAAAATGTCCTGATAAACAGTCTATAGTTAGGGCTGTACACTAAGAACAGCTGGCTTTACAACGCACTGATTGGAGAAACTCATACTTGCCTCGCTATCAGTTCAGCAATGAACAACGTCGACCAAGCTGAAATCCACCTTTTTCCCAAACGCCGAATGCGTCCATACATGATTCGTGTACAATCAAAACCACATCTCTTTCGCATGCGGCCTGCGCAGCGGATGCGCCTCCGTATTACTATGTCGCGGTCAGCTTTGCATCCCTTTCCACACCCATCATACCAACTTACAAGACAAACTCATCCAAGCTCACTAACTCCGGGTCCGCGAAAATCAAATAGAAATACTTCAATGTCTCGGCCATCCAATAACTTTCACAAGAATCCAATTTCTCCGTCTCTTGACTGCTAGGACACGTCACATCCGCGATGGCGGAGTTTGCGAACTCGGTGGTTGTCGCGTTCTGGATGGCAGTGAACATGCGCCAGGCGGCGTCTTGGAGCGTGCGGTCCCCGGTGATGCGGTAGAGGATGAATATGGATTCAATTGCTTCGGGCCTAAAATAAACATTAATTACTGAAAGTGGGGGGAGGAGTGGAGGGGACCTGGACGAACCGTAGGAGATATCTTCTGTCTCTAATTTTTGTATACCCAGGTGGTAAATGGTCTTCTTTGATGATATCCGTCGCATCGGTTATTTCCCCGTTGCTGTTCTCCCGCAGAACAGCCTTATGCCATCTCTCTGTACTCCAAGTACAATCCTCCGAATCCTTGCACGGAACGAGACTGAAGGACTCTGGCATGATGCCTGTCGGCATGGAGTCATATGTCCAAATACAACCGTCGACTAGTTTCCGAGCGACATCGAGCTCGTCCGTGCGATTGAAGATCTTGGCGCCAATTGCGACCATGCCGCCGGCGAAACAAGAAAGATGCTGACCCTCGGGCTGAAGTCCGAATGTACCCAAGGTGCCGGAAACGAGAATGTCCTGATTCTCGGGATGCAAGGGGCGGAAGAACAGGTGCACCTTTGCTGCTTCGATGGCGCGTTCGTATAGATGTTTATACTGGTTAGCGAGTCCACCGAGAAGAAGGTACTCTTTCGGAAAGTATTCGTAGAGCGAGTCCGACATGCCGCCGAAGGTAAAAGTGTGATCAGCACCAAACACCTCGTCAAGTGGATTGACCCAGGCTGGGAAAAGACCGGAAATCTTGGTATCATTTTGGTGCTTGTCGAACTGATCCGTGATACGTTGTATAGCGTCAAAGTACTTTGGATTGCCGGTGAGCTGCGATAGTCGAGTGAACTCAAGGCTCAGAGACCCGATTTCAGCGCTGAGTGCTTCAGATGGTGCTTCCTGAGGCCCACTTACGGCAGCACTGGAAGGATTTAGCGAGGTTGATGTTGAAGGGAAGGTGAGGAGGGAACGCACTTTGACCAATCCCAATGTGTAATGGGCAGGCGGTTGGGTGTATCGAAAGCGCCGTACAGCATATCCCCCAACTCCTTGGCCTTATCGAGTAAGACGTGATGTTTGGTTTTGCTCAAATCGTATGCGCTCAGAAGTCCTCCCAGATACCTGATGGTGGTTTCGAAAACATTCACAGTCGAATCGGCACTGGTGGTGAAATCAATCTTGCGCACCGCTTTAAGTGCCGCATTAAACTCCTGGTCCAGCCCCATAATAACCAGTGTATCCAAAGCATCAACCAAGGTAGCGCCACGCCCTCCATAGCCATTTTTATAGCCACCAGAAACCGGCGTGACTTCGTCCTGCATCCAGGCATGCTTTACATATCCTTCCCAAGAATGAACGAATGTCTTCTTCACAGCAGCTAATCGCTCCTGCCGTTTCGCCTTATTGTGTACCGTCTCTACTCTGAACTCGTGTTGAATCCTGGGAATGCGTAAAGGAGTTCCTGTCGGGAGCGCAACCATGTCCGAGACTGGATAGTGGACAGGGACATGTTTCCATTTTACTGGACGGGTTATCTGCGTCGACGCTATGTATGTGGGAGGAGGGAATTCGTTTCGGAAAGTGAGCTGTCGGAATCCAAGGATCAGGAGCGACGCGGATACACAGAGCACGACGAACCGGCGGACGAGGAAGCCCATGGTGAAGGAGTGGACGCGTCTAGCATGGGACTATCATTGAATCGTACAAATACAAATATAGGGACGCTGCCGGGGGTCTTGAAAGCGCGATGCGGCGAGCGCAAAGAAAGGAGGCGTGGGCCGATGCGGAGATGACCTAGCTCAGATTTTGAGAGAGCTGGACAGGTGCCTATACACCAGAAACTAGAGCCGAAATCTAAAGAGAGACAGGTAGAGGTAACCACAAGATAAAGATAACAGGGACCGTGAACCGTGGAGCCGTTCAGCCGTTGAGATATGGGATGAACTGCTAGACTCCCGAAAGTTGCGATATCGATAACACCGGCTCTTGGCGTGCATCATTAGTGTACGGACCCTTGCGGCGATCTTCTACTTTCACCATCAGAACTCAATCGCTCAGCCTAGGATTCACCACTCACCCTCCCTCTCTGCTCTCGCTCAGATCAGGATGGAGGCGTTGTATCGTTCTAAAAGCAGCGCGTCTATGTGATGTTCATTGTCCTTGACTTCGCAGTCCGTCAAGGCTGTTTCACTAACCTCTGCCACTGACTCTTGACATTGTCGCGAGCTCATTATTGTGGGCTCACACTCCCTCAAGATGAGGTACAGCGGGTAAGGCAAACCAATGACACCTTAGACACCCATACTTTACTTACAACCTGCGCAGTCTCTACTTCATCCCCATCCATGGCGCGATCCAGGACGCGTCCGCCAACACCCTCGCCGCCATCATCAACGGCATTGAATCGCACTTCGAATTCGCAACACGACAAGCCCCATGGTCTCTCTCGCACCGGCTTCTCCGTTCCGTCCCCGCTCCCAACGCCTCTGCCCAACCACAGTCCTACCAACACATCCTCCACATATCGTACCTCAGCCGCGAGAAAACATATTGCTACATCCACCCGTTCACGCCGCCTACAACCATAAAACCCGACCCCTCTTCTCTCACCCCCGCGATAAAACCTGATCCATCCGCCCTAAACCCCCTTATCAAAAGCGAGCCCATATCCCAAGCCGGGACACCACAGCCCTCCCACTCCACACCCTCGCCCTCCTCTTACGGAACCATCATCTCCATCCCAGTAACACAATCCGAGTCGCACTTTGGCTACACCGTTTCCCAGCTCTCGCCTCTCTGGTCCTTCCGCAATTCGCTGAACATCCCCTCAGGCCAAGGCATAACCTACGCCGCCGGCCAATACACCATCCACATCGGCGAAGTCCGCATGGCGCGCCAGGGACCCTCATCCACTACGAATCCCGTCTCACCTGGCGTCGCGGTATGCATTACTACTGTCGCTGGAAGCAAGAGTGGCGACGAGGACGACGTAGATTCTGGATTTGCGCCGTTGGATGGGAGCACGACGAATGAGGAGGTCATGGATATCGAAGAGGTGGAGAGCGAAATTAGAGATGTGTGGACGGTGATCAAGGCAGGTATTGATTTTGGGAAGGCGGAGGTGAGGGAGGTATTTATGGGGAGAGATGCACTGGAGAAGGGGAAGGAGAATGAGGCTGTGGTGAGGATGTGGTGTGAAGTTTTGAAACTGCGAGGCTGAAGAGAGTTGGACGGCCTAGCCGGATTCTATGGGAAAGGACAGCGAAGTGCGAAATGCGGGGAAATCAAGCGGCAGCGCAAACTCTTACGAGAACTTGCAATAGTGCTCATACCGTGTAGATATGGAGATCAGAGAGCGGAGGTTGAATCCATCTAGACTCCGATATTTCATCTATTGCAAGTTAAAAGTTGCGCTGCCTTTTATTTACGTAGGCACTGGTTATTCCAGCCACGTTTCGATCAAATCGATAATCACAAATGCACACGAAGACGGAAAGTACGAGTAACAAGCTGAAATTTTCTCCTACTCCACTGCACCACCAGCCGTTCATCCATCCATCCTCCAGACCTTCCACATATCCATCATCCATCCCTATCCCTACAGGTATCTAGAACTACACTACAATTCGACTGCCTTCTTCCACCATATCTCGACCCACCAACTGAGCAACGAATGCTGCGCACTGCACTGAATAAAGAAAAAAAAAGAAAGGGAAAAGAAAAGGAACCAACAGTACTAAAACACAATTCGGAGGGTAGGTAGGTTATTAAAGAGTGTAGTTCGCAGTAATCCAGCCATTGATTAAAAGCAATACATCGCACAGACACACCAGGATCAAGAGCAACAGAAAAAAGGATTCCAAATTTGCATTCAAACACAACCCGCGCCGAGACCCAAATTACCAAGAATGCATGACAGGGATATAACGAAAAGAAAAACAAGGTGGTTGTAACCGACAAGTAAATTGGCTAAGTGAGTAAATATCGCACAGTGAAGCGGAGAAGGTTCTTGTCGCTCATCGCTATGTTGGTGCTACTTTACTGGGCACCGACCTCTTCCTCGGCCCATCCCGGAAGGCCACCGTCACCTTGAATGGCAAGACCGTAGCCACCATTGCCACTACCGAAGCCACCGATTCCAGAGCTGAGGCTGCCGAAGGAATTTTGTTGCGGCGCTTGGGATTGTTGGACACCCTGGGTGAAGGGGCCTTGCGTGAAGACGGGAAGACTGACCGCACGAGCGTGCTGCGCTCGAGCGTTCAGATTCGACGGAGCAAGAAGACCGCCGACAGTGGTCGCGCCAGACCCGTTAGAGCCACCGTTGATCAAGCTGAAGCTCGAAGTGCTGTTGTGAGCAGTGTGTGATGACTGGTGTGGCTGAGGGTTCGAATTCATGTCAGCACCATAGAAGGCAGCTTGTTGAGATGCAAAGGCTTGTTGCTGTTGTTGTTGCTGCTGTTGCTGCTGCTGTTGCTGCTGCTGCTGTTGCTGCTGCTGCACCTGCTGCTGTTGAAGGGTTGCTTCCGCATGTTGCTGTTGGCTTTGCTGGGCTTGAAGGTACATCATCAATGGGTTGTTGTTGCCAGTGTTGAGAATGCTTGCGGGGGACGGTCCTTGACCGCCAGGAAATTGACCATTCGTGCTGGCACCACCTGAACCAGGCGCGCCAGATCCAGTAGGCGAGACAGATGGTCCAGTGTTGCTACGATTTGGGTGCAGACCATTAATAGGGGAAGGGGACTGCATGCCATCGCTGCCAGACTGGTTCTGATTTTGGTTGTTGGTCATCTGACGGGGAGGATTCCCGCATCTGTCTTTTCCAAAATTGACCTTGAATCGCTTGTATTCCTCACGGCCTCGAACAGCCTCAATCGCCTTGATGGCATTGGCAATGTTGGTGAAGTTGACAAATGCACAGCTCTTCTCTCGAAGAGTGTTGACCAACTCGATCTCTCCGTACTCGGAGAAGTCTTGCCTCAGGCGTTCCTCAGTCCACGACTCATCTAGGTTGCCGACATAAACATTTCTGGACGCCCCACCACTAACAGCCAAAGCAATAGCAGGGGGTAGAGCGCCCGAGTGCTTGCCCCATCCAATCTTGAGACGGCGGTTGTGAATCATCAGCCCTTGGAGGTTGCTTAGAGCGTAAAACGACGCAGCCGAAGTCGGGTCGATAAACGTCACAAAGCAGATATGCTTATCAGGGATGTATCGGATGTGGTGGAGGAGACCACCACGAACTACGTTGCATATCTCCTCGATGGTTGTTTCAGGGTGAATGTTCCCGAGGTATACGGTCCGATTGCCCAGGTTGTTGACCCCTCCCGCTGACGTAGCGACAGCGGCAGCAGCAACAGACTGCTGTGCAAGGGCGTTTGAGATCAGGTCTCGATCAGCTCCGTTCAAGACATGTGCATATCCTGGTGCAATACCAAGGTACTGAGCTGCATTCTGCTGCTGAGTCTTTGACACATACGCACACCTGTCCTTGCCATAGTACACGCGTCGTGGAGCTTGCCACTTGGGCTCTTGTGGAAGCTGAGCGACAGCCTTGATAGCGTTTCCGATGGACAAGAAATGGACGAAGCCGATGGCCTTCTCGCGCACAATCTTGACAGTATCGATGGGACCAAACTTGCTTAGATCCTCACGAAGTTCCTCCTCGGTGACGTCTTCTGACAGGTTGCCAAGGTAAACGTTTCGGGAGGCCCCAGACTGTTGCACCGCAAGTGCAACCGAGGTAGGCACTTGCGATGGCTTTCCCCATCCAATTTTAATATCCTGGCCCCGGATCGACAACTTTTTCAAGATTGCGTCCGAGTGGAAATGGGTGGCGGAGCTACTGTCTAGGAAGGAAATAAAAGCGCAGTTCTTGTCTGGCAGCAGCCTGACGGACTCGATTTGTCCACTTCGAACGTGGCCGAGGATTTCCTCAGCAGATGTCTCTGGGGGAATGTTGCCCAGGTAGACAGTCCTGCTAGTTCCAGATACTAATCCAGGAGCAATGGGCATGGACGATCCAAGACCGCCGAGACCCTGGGCACCATAGCCAGAATATCCTCCGGTCGGAGACTGGGGGCCACCAAAGAAGCCGCTGGTGGGTGACATAAGGTTTTGGTATAGCTGCGGCGATAGAGGCTGTTGCATCTGAGGGCTACCGATCTGGTTAACCTGGTTTTGCTGTTGCTGCTGCTGCGAGTGGTTTTGCCCCGCAAAGCTCGCGTATTGCTGAAACTGTGGCGAAGCAAAAGCTGAAGGAGAGCCTGGCTGGAATGGGCTACCCAGGAGCAGCTGCGAAGGTAGCAGGGGAGTGAAATTCATGTCGAAACCTGTGCCAGGAGTTTGGAGGTCTGTACCGTTCTGGTTGCCCGGTGCCAATCTGCCAGTGTTGATGCTCGGAATGTTGGACCTCTCAGGATGCCTGTCGGCATAGCCTCCCTGATTGGTGTGGAATGCGCCATGCGAAAATCCTGTATGGCCACCATTCATCTGTTTTTGAAAACCAGCTGGGAGACGGGGGCCGCTAGGAGCGGCAGATGCGCCATCGTGGTGTTGCATTGCGAGGAGATGTGGGAGGACAAAGCTGTCCCGCGCGCTTTGAGATAGAACAGCCGTGGCGAAAGTGTATTACTGCGTCCGGGACTTAGAGGACCGGACGGCGAAAATATGTAGGTAGAAGGTATAGATTCGGTGGTTGCAAGACGGTTGCGGTGGGTGGGAAGTGAAGAGTGTGTTATTAAATCTCGTAGAGATGAATCTGGTACAAATTAGCACCATTCCACAGCAACCTGGTGTTTATGATATATATATGGAACCAAACTTACGTTCAAGGACTCAATGGCAGCCGGGGCACTTAATACAAGGTGAAGAAGACCGAATCCAAGACCAAAAAGGGACCACACTGGCGGTTAGGCTTAAATAGGAGGACGACAAAAGCCAAGAGCGCGTTGACACCCGTCTGGATCGGAGGAGCACGGATACAGTACTGTCTGATAGACACAATAGCTGCAGCGAACTCCTGGAGACAATCGCAGAAGGGGCGGGATTATGGGCTGGTGTGGTGGAAGTCGAGTCAATTTTGGCCTCGGGGCTTGTTTTGAAGATGCGAACCGTTGAAAGAGCGAACAATAATAATGAACGGAGCAAAGGGGCGAGCCTTTGCCAACGACCTCGCAGCGAAGTGAAAGAGAGGTAATGAGCGGACGGGGGTCGAAGAAGAGGGAGCACGAACTGGAGTGTCTGGAGAGAAGGATGGAGAGAAGTTGGGTGAGAATGAGAATGCTAGCGCTGCAAGACAGGAGGCAGGCAAATGAGAGCCGCCCAAAGCGCATTAGCGTACCATCGCCAACCCTATTTAAACGCGCGTGCCCAAGCTGATCCAAACACAGCGGCCCTGCAGAGAGGCCAAGCGCCGCCAGTCCGGCAGACGCTGTGCGAGGTAGGCGGCCATTGCGTGCAGCTTCGCGCGACGCTCCTGATCCACAGTGCCGTTCTCGTGGGCTGGCATGTGTGCGTTACTGAGGGGGTTGCTCTGTATTGCTGAGGCCACGGTGAGCCGCTGCTGAAGCATGCCGGGTAATTTGCGCAGACAGGTCAGGTTCCTGACAGGTTCCTGACTAGCCCTCGCTTCGTGCGCAAAGCCAACATCCAACGCTCTGTTGCAGCCAGAAGTAGACATGGCTTGGCCCGCTGTCTGCTCAATGTGGAACCTGGCTGCCAGGAAAAAGAACCACGCTGTCAGGGGGGCCGCCGCAGCAGTGAGTTCGCCAGAGCCGCTGTTTCAAGCCGCCTTACATGGGACGGCGGCATATCCAGGGCTGTGGGTTGTTGGAAGATTAGCAGATATGGAGAAACATTGCGAATCGGGAGTGCAGTGGGGGTCAGCTTCGCCGTATTCAGGTCTTCTGACAGGACTCGGCGCAGAACTTGCCCGTATAACTCATTCTGTAAAATGACGCGCTTACATATTGAGAGATGAGCCTGTCCTGTCGAGTGAAGCCACGTTGGAGGATCAAAATTCAAAAGTTGTGCGCTGTGGCGTCGAATGTGGCTCTTCCCTGAAGTGGCGCTGGGATCTTGCCAAGGTCACGTGCCTATGAACTTCTGTCAATCTCGCCAGATGAGCCGTTTCGCGTCCCATTCAACCACGAGCGCCCAATGTCCCCATGTCGGAGCTGTATCCATCGATCGCGCAGTGCGCCATTGTGGCCACGGCCTTGAAGGTGCTGCTTTTTCCCGCATAGTACGTTCAAACCGAAAATATTGATGCGCTCATCAACGCGCAGGCTGACTGGTTTCGACAGCAAGTCGACCGATTTCGAAGTTCATCGCAACTGGCTGGCACTAACCCATTCCCTGCCCGTCAAGGAATGGTACTACGAGGTAACATAGCCTAATGCATCTCTGTTTCGTGCACAACGCAGTCTAACATTGCATTCAAGAAAACTTCCGAATGGACGCTGGACTACCCTCCCTTTTTCGCGTACTTCGAATGGCTCCTGTCTCAAGCTGCGGCGTACATCGAGCCTGCGCTACTCAATGTCAAAGCCCTGGATTACGACAGCTGGCAGACTGTGTATTTTCAGCGCGCTACAGTCATCCTTACTGAACTTGTTCTGGCCTACGCCTTGCATATGTAATTCAGGACCTCTTACCTATTGCACGATGTTCTACTAACTCCCCTAGTTACGTGAAAGGCTCCAGCTCCAAGACTACATCTCATACAGCCGCCCTCTCTGTTCTTTTGTCGCCCGGGCTTCTTATCATTGACCACATCCATTTCCAGTACAATGGTTTCATGTACGGGATCCTCATTCTTTCATTGGTACTCGCGCGCAACGACTCCACTTTGCTACTAAGCGGCCTCCTATTTGCAGTCCTCTTATGCTTCAAGCATATATATCTGTACTTGGCACCGGCCTACTTTGTGTATCTACTGCGAGCATACTGCTTGGGTCCGCGATCCTCCTTTCCTCACTTCCAGATCAGGTTGTGGAACTGCATCAAGCTAGGCGTTGGCATTGTGGCCGTCTTCGCAAGTGCGTTCGGGCCCTTTGCACTCTGGGGTCAATTAGAACAAGTATTCCGTCGACTGTTCCCATTCTCAAGAGGCCTGTGTCACGCCTACTGGGCGCCGAACGTCTGGGCGATATACTCCTTCGCTGACCGAGTCTTAATCTACTGTATGCTTTTCCCTCAATGCGTTACCCGTCATTCATCTAACATTAACAGTGGCCCCGCGCTTAGGACTGAAAGTCGACCAAGATGCAGTCAACAGTGTCACTCGAGGCTTAGTGGGAGATACGTCCTTCGCCGTGCTTCCGCATGTGGCTCCATTAGCTTGCTTTCTCCTGACTTTGGGATTCCAAATCGTATGTCAGCTCAACTATCCACAAGTCCCATAGCTAACATTGAACAGCCATTTCTTATTCGACTCCTTCTCAAGCCCACGTGGGAAGCATTCATCGGGGCAGTTACCCTTTGCGGTTATGCATCTTTCCTATTTGGGTGGCATGTCCACGAGAAAGCCATTCTCATCGTTCTCATTCCATTCAGCTTGATTGCGCTCAGAGACCGCCGATATTTCGGTGCTTTCCGACCCCTAGCCGTGGCTGGGCATGTGTCGCTTTTCCCGTTGTTATTCACGGCCGCCGAATTCCCCGTGAAGACGGTTTACACAATTTTCTGGCTCGGCCTGTTTCTTTGTGCATTCGATCGAATTGTTCCAGCGTAAGTCAACTACCCCCGAACATTTTGAAAGCTGCTAAAATGAAACCAGCTCCCCGCATCCTCGAATCTTTTTACTCGATCGGTTTTCTTTTCTCTACATTGCCGTTTCGATACCCTTGATTGCTTATTGCTCTTTGGTGCATGGGATTGTCTTTGGAGACAAGTACGAGTTTCTACCGTTAATGTTCACAAGTTCGTATTCGGCCATCGGGGTCGTCGGTAGCTGGCTTGGCTTCTCGGTCGTATATATGGACTCCTAGGTGGATCCATATCTCCACCTCATTACTTGGCTCATCTCTGTGTAATCGATGGGGCAACAGCTGTAATAGGTGTCCATATATTTTTATCGTTGTTCCTGGGCTTCGACCCACACAGCTTTCAATATCATCCCTTGATTGTAACAGCATGCATTGATGGACTTCTTGACTTGAAGTTCTTTCAGTGGATTGCATTAGCTTGAATTGGTGGGGTCTCTTACCTTTCACGAACGAGGATCTAGAGAGATAAAATGCAACGCCAGTATTCTGAACGCAAGAAGACAATTCCTAACACCGCCTGCTTTGACCATCAAGCCTAGAATTCTCGTATCTGGGGCAACAAATACAGGTAAGTATACGCATGAGTAATGTGGGACATCCATAGTCTGTTCATGGGTGGTAGGATGTATCTCTTTGGCCAACTAACGCTCTGTACCGGCCAGGCAATTTTAATCACAAGTCAAAAGCACCAATAAACAACTATTGGGCCTTATTTTACCTGACAGAGATGGGTTTGGGATCCATTATGAGGGATTCATTCGGAGTGTTGATTTAGGGTATGTGGAGTCGTGGCCCCAAAGACAACCTGGGTATTTTGTGAACTGTCGACCTCAGACCTCTACACATTCCGGAGTCTACATCCTAGACGATCTGGTCGATTCTGTGATATATAATGTCTGGTTTTGCCTGCTCAGAATGTGATGTCGGGATTTCTCGACCGGACATGAATTTGATATTGGCTGATATAATATCCCCTGACCTCTTTTGATAGTGCAACATAGCTCTTGATATATCAATTATTTTACTCTTGGAGTTTCTTTGGGTACAGGTCGAAGACTGTGGCGAGAGAGGGCTGAAAGTGGTGCTGCGTTTGATCCCGGTGGGTCGAGCTCTCGGCCTGCTCGGGGGGACTCAAGCAGGGAGCCTTCGTGGGCAGCGTGATTGTTTGTGCAGCGGTTTAAAATTGTGGATTAATTTTTGGTCGTCCATCCTGTACCTGAAATTGATTCTCCTCGATTTTGGCATTAAAAAGAGTCCAAATACGTCGAGGTCCGAGATGCAGCGCAGTTTCTTGAGGTGAGCAAAAGTTTGGGGTTGTTCGGTAGCTGGACTAGCGTTTGCCAAGGCCATGCTTCCTCCGCGCGCCTGGGCTACTCTTTGAGTTACTACTCCCACCTCGCCTTCTTCCTCACCCTCTTCTCCTTCTACCCACTCCACTCACCTCCGCGCCCCGCCACGTCCACGAATCCATCCATAATTCGAACAAACGCGCAAACGCGCATCTTGACGCGTCTCGGAACCGTATTCGGACCCGCAACCGTGTGCGACGACTTTTTCTAGGACCTCCTCTGGTGCGCGGTCGAGCGAGATTCTGCCTGGATTGTTCTCCAGGGAGGTCATTGCCTTATGCCACGGCGGAAAACCGCTCAGACACTTTTACTATATCAAAAACACCCCGACCGCGAGCCCTCTGACGGTTGCGACGCGAGCTTCACACTTTGAGGACCTCTAGATGAGCTTGGGCTCAAGGCAAGATGGTACAGAACGCGTCCTAAATGTCAAGGTGGTATACATGGTTGACAATTACAGGTCCACTATAAGCGAAAGCCCGTCAAATTCGAGGCCCTGCCTCCCATCATCGATGACAATGCCGAGGTTCGCCGCTGCATCACCGTACATAACAGTTGTAAATTCTAAACGTGTGGAATAGGTTTGGGTCATTGAGCCGACCGGAGAGGTCTTTTTAGACTACGAGAAATATCTCTCGAGGTATGATAATGTCATTCCATGTCACTAGCAGAAGCTAACATCTGTAGGCGCGATTTCTACCTACAGGCAGGCTCGCCGAATTCCTACCCTGCGAGCATATTCTCTAACACCATATTAGAAGAACTTCACGTGCGAGTCGACCGGACATCAAGGCTACACTTTCTTTGAGGCACTAGAGAGCGAGGTATATCCCACAAACGGTGTCCACAGAATGAACAACGTGTAACACAATTATAGACCGAAGCCTCCAAAGAGATCAACAGCATATTCCCTGAGGGTCTACGTTCCCGCGTGCTAGAGTACGTACAGTTTCAGAATACTGCCCGAATGGATGATTTAGGTAAGCTCCCCTTCCATCCTTTGACGATCTTCTCAACTAACAGCAATGATTCGAACCAGTGAATAACGTGTTTGATGTACGTCAATTTGAGCTGCTAAACACATCATATGCTGACTCTTCTAGCATTTTAAAGAGCACTTTATGGTTGGTGACCGGGTGTCTGTTGAGCATGACAATGGTCGCCGCTACGGCACTATCTCGCAGATGCAGGACACCTCTAGACTTCACAGTATATTTGCAAGTGGCCAACCACAGGATGATCAATACCGCTCCTTCACCTATCACATCACTATAGAAGGCACCGGCGAGCAGTTGACGAAATACAAAGCGTCGGAGCTTTCCCGCGATCGTAGGGTATATTCAAAGCTTGTTTTGAAGCAGTTCTTGCGAGGTGCAGTCTCAAGAGAAGCGTGGAATGGTGCACCCTGGCTGGTCAAAGAGCACCTTGCGAAACGCTATAACATTAGTACTAAGGTTCCGGAGGCCAAAACTCGAGATGCCGTCATGGCTGCGAAGAAAGCAGCAGCAAACGCTATGAACCCGAACAATGCAGGTTATCAGGCAAACTCGCCAGGCATGTCTCATGGACAGAACGGACAGAATGGCACTTCGTCATCAATCAATGGTCAAAACATGCATGCAGTGCCGCAGCAGGGGCAAGGGCAAACTACTTTCGTAAACTTTGCAGCAAACCACCAACCTCCATTCCGTCCGGACCTAGGACAACCGATGATGCAGCCGCCTATGAATGGACCCCCTCGCCCGTACCAAAACTTTCCTCCGCCGCCTAACCAGCGACACTATCCACCAATGCCGCCTCACACTGTCATTCCAGGAAATCTGCCTCCACATCTTGCGCAGCTCACTCATCATATGCCGTCTCCAGGGGCCGGCTTGCCCATAAGTCTACCTTTCCAAAACAACTTCATGCAGTATCAAACGCTTGCGCCAACCAACATTCCACAGCAACAACATGCTACCCCGCCTCGACCTTTTGAGCCAGTCAAGTACCCGATCGAGGACTTGAGGATCAAACAACCGCGCCTCAACACTGTTCGACCGCCGCTAAAATTCATCTCCGACGATGTTCCGGATGGTGTTGACGCTCCTAAGGAAGACAAGAAGACAGGAATTCTTATGAAGAGCGTGGGTCCTCTTTTGTGTGCTTGGGAAACGCTCAACGTTCATGACACTATTTACTCGCTTGATTCTTTCACGCTGGATGATTTCGTGGGCGCGATGTGTTTCTCCTCAGAGGACACAGAGTGCGAGCTTCTAGTTGAAGTCCATTGCTCTATACTGAAGCAGATTGTCAGCGACTCCGGGAAACTCCAAGTACCGCTACCTAAAGTCGAAGAATCTGACGACTCTGAGGATGAGGAGTCTTCGAAGTCGACTAGCCCTGAGCCCGAGCCCGAACCACCGGTCAGAACTACGCGCAGTAGCTTGAGGAAATCCGAAGCCAACGCTATTGTTCTTAAGCCGCGCACTCCGACGCCGGAACCTCCTAAGCAAACTCACAGAGCCGCCGAATTCTTGGCAGAATATGATTGGCTTGAGCAATGCAAGATTCGAAACTTCCGGGCGGGAGGATGGGAGGCAATGCTTGTCGGGCTTCTCTATCGTCTATCCTTTTCTCCAACCCAGAAGGAGACTTGTGACGAGATCCTCGCTGAACTGGTCCCTCCTAACGAAGAACCATCAGTAGAGGGAATTGCCAATCACTACGTGTACCTCGACGTCAATATGCGAATTACTGCGCTTGAGATGATATTACGCCTGACTGTCGCAACAGAGATTTTCCGAGATCAACTTATTGCTGCTTCACAAGAAATGACACGCCTTCGCAAAGAAAAAATCGAATTTCAGAAGAGGCGAAAAGAGTTGTAAGTCCAACCGCCATAGCACAGTCTCTAGGGCTCTTGACTGATATTTGACAGGGCCGATGAACTTTTCAAGCTCGATATTGAACGAAAGATAGGCCTGCCTCTGAACACCCCGGCGTCACCAACCGATGCTCAGGACGTTTCCATGACCGGCACCGAGGAAGGAAGGGAGGAAAATTCAGGTAGTGAGTCATCCGAGGAGCCTCCGACAGTGGCGAATCGCAAACTCCGACATACGAAACAGAATAAGCGCAAGCGGGAGTCCGATAAAGAGAGGAAGGAAAAGGCAAAGAAAGCGAAGGCGGAAGCAGCCAAGTCAAAACAGCAAAAAGAGTGGGAGAAACTCCTCGTGGCCATTGACAAGAAGAAGGACGAGCTCAAAAGCTGTGAAGCTAGTATCAACGAACTTGACGATGACCTTCGTGAGACTCTTGTGCATCGCAGCAAGGTGCTTGGAAAAGATCGCTTCCTCAACAAGTACTATTGGTTTGAGCACAACGGCATGCCATATGGAGGTGTGCCCACCAGCTCCACAGCAGAGTATGGGTACGCAAACGGTCGTCTTTGGGTGCAAGGTCCCGACGAGTACGAGTTTCAGCCCAATCTGGAGGAACCTGCTTTATCTCAAGATCTCCAGGAGCTTGGATATACGGTACCCCAACGGAAGGAGAAGGAAGAAGGCTTGACCCATCTCTCCAAATCTACGGAATGGGGCTACTATGATGACCCAAGTGATATCGACAAGCTCATGGCGTGGTTGGACGAGCGCGGTGTCCGCGAAAAGGTACTCCGCAAGGAGCTCCAAGCTTCCCGCGACAAGATTGCCGAATACATGTTGAAGATGAAAGAGCATCTCTCTGAGACAGAGAAGTCGAAGACCGAGGATGAGGATACCGCGACTCGTATCTCGACCCGCACAAAGACCTATGTTGAGAAGGACAACACGAAGGAATACTGTCTCCGGTGGACGAACAGTATCATGAGGTCCGAACTGGGCTACAATCACTCCGAAGAATACGAACCCGAACCGCCAAAGAAGACCACAAAAAAAGGCACAGCCAAGGCCACCAAGGCCAAAGGCAAGAGATAACATGGCCTCGAAGTGTCCCCACTAGCTCCGTCAAGTCAGCTTCCTTCATTTTCAGCACGAAAATCTTTTAGAGTAACGATTTACGAAAGCACGGGTAGCATGGCGTTCACTGGGACTCGATCTCACGTCTCGGGTTCTTCTCGATGTCACCACATACACCTATTACTATGCATTATCCCTGGAGTTGGGGGGTGTTTGTTTTATGTCCATGCCTTGATGGATCTATCCAGATGTTTTTCTTCTGGGTAGCCTTCTAGCGACCCGCGTCGTTCGTTTGATGGTTGAGGTGGTGTAAACAGGCGTTTGGATAGCATGTCTACTATCGTGTGGGAACAGCATTGCATGGAGCTTGAGCGGTCACCTCTGTCGGCGCTTCTAAAAGTGCCTGAAGCTTTCAAATGTATATCTGTAGATTTAATCACGTAGACAATTTTAGGCTCGATGTCGTTGCGAATGCTTAATACGACTCAGCACCTCCTGATAGATACCACGTTACTTCGCAAGGCTTCTTTGATTGTGTTTCCCTTGTCCTAGTATGTTCCATTCGAGCAGAAGCTAGACTAGAGCCTCCTTTCATATTAAGCAATGCTTTGTGTTCGCTCGTAGCAAGTACATCAGAGTCGCAATACCAGACTCCCTCGAGCAGATACATTAGAACTTAGTCAGGTTACTTCCATCCTCTTTCCCTCTAGTCGAAATCGCTTTACTTTTTTCCAAACGTTGGCTCGAACGCGATGATATATCAATTGTGACGTACTTGAACGCTTTGGGTGATTGATCACGTGGTCTTGGCAAGCGGCGCGGGTAGGCGCTGCGGCGTTCACCACAGCATCCATCACAACCCACGCTCTCCCATCCGCGTGGACATTCCGCCGACTTAATAACCATTTTCACGCATCAAGCTCTCTTCCTGTCGGCTTTTCATACCTACCGACGCGCCCCGGAAGCCTCAAGCCCACCCTAATCATGGCCGCGAACGGCGCCCGCAAAGGTCAGTTGAGCCGCAACACCCCTCATTCACCCCATATTTACATGTGCTACAGCGCCTGCACCACCAGGTTCGACGCCCAAGACTAGCCTAGTTGACGCCAGTATTGTGAAAGACGCTCTCAGTGAGAAAGATAAGAAGCCTGTCATCCTCAAGATCAAGAAGCCGGCGCCCAAACCGTCAATACCAGGCAACTGGAAGGAAAGCGAGACCATTAGTACGTTTCCCATGGCCACTTTGGCACGGTATTCGGTCGATATAGATCCAGTACTCACGAACTGCTAGACGTCGATAATTCCAAACGGTCAAACACGCCGGCCGGGTCCTCCTCCCCGCTAGTTAATCCCTTGGACGAAAAGACGCTGGCGGGTTTCTCGACCGGCCGTCCAGTAGAAGACAAAGTCGATGTGGTCCAATGCAAGCACTGCCGCCGACCTGTACTCCGCGCCGTTTCTGCGAACCATATACGCGACTGCCTGAATAGGAAGCAAGAGAAGCTCAAAAAGAAAAAGGAAGCAAAAGAGGCCAAGGACGCAGCGCTGCGGAAGGAGAAGGGCGAGAAGGATGATGACGAAGGCGGAAAGAACAATGCCCGGAAATCTGCTGTCAAGGGTGCTGTTGTCGATGGAGAGGGCGCGAAGAAGGGAAAGAAGAGAAAGATTGACGGCGATGCGGAGAAGGCACCAAACGCGAAGAAGAAGAAAAAGGATGAACCGAAGCCGAAGGCGGCAAGGCCTAAGGGGCCGGTCGATGTTGAAAAGCAGTGCGGTGTTGCGCTCCCGAACAACGGATTCTGCGCCCGAAGCTTGACCTGCAAGAGCCATAGTATGGGCTTGAAAAGAGCGGTGCCGGGCAGGAGTTTGCCATACGATATGCTGTTGGCACAATATCAGAAAAAGAACCAGGCGAAGCAACAACGTGAGTCCATTTATCAACCCATGCACTCTGCACGACTCTTCTTTCACTCCTCTCTATTCGTTCATTTCTTTGCTTCCAGTACTTTTCCATTCATCATTCTTCTTTCTTTGCCTCTTCCTTTCTCCGCAATCTACTGCCTTAATGTCGATGTCCTGGTTTTGGTAAGCTAACATGGGCTCTTAGGTGCTGCAATTGATGCGAACGCACCACTACCGGAAGACCTGGAACCATCCGGTGCCGTTGACTCTGATGAAGAGAAGGAAGCCATTATGGCAGCGCTGGCACGACATCGTCCTCGCCCCATGGCGACCTTTACTCCGGTATCACAGAGATCCAAGTATCAATACATCCGTATGAAAGACATGCTCCGTTCGGCTTTAGGCACACCACACGGCGGCTCCATCTTTTCAAGCATCCCACCCGGCGGCGAGAATATGGGCACTGGAAGGAGCCTAGCACTAGGCATGATGGGCGCACCCGCCAGTGCTACCGCGGAGAATTTCCCACAAAGTGCAGGTGGCATGAGTGGGTTTGCAACCCCTTTGAGCGCTGGATTAGATGGTCCGTCTGGTGGCTTGAACCCGGGAAGCAGAAGACAGAGCTCTATTAGCATGGCGGGCGCTTCGAATACCGGCCCGAGACAGATTCTACCTGGGCAGTTACCAGGCCCCGGACCCCAGCAGCGGAAGAGCAGCATTGCTAGTGTCGCAAGTATGGGCGGCTCCTAGATTTGAGTGCCATCTCTTCTTCATGTTCCGCTTGGAAAAGATTTATTGTTATACGGGCCTTTGAATCGGATGAGATTTGATCTCTTCACGGGATCGTGTGGCGTTTATGGTTGGATATGGTCAGCAGCATGCCTTTTCGTACGGCTGGACGAATTGCTGTATTTGTTGCATTGGGCGGTCTTTGTCTTTCATGGGTACAGATGAGATCATTCGGCGTTACCGATATACCCCTTCCTTCAGTCATTGGTACCTTCACAAATCAAATGAGATGATTATTGATTCTTCCTCCCCACTTTAGAATTCAACTATTGGTGACATTCAGTACTCCAAGATCCTTGCGGCACATCGTTCGATTCACCCTCTATCAACGCCACTCCAACTACGACTCCTCCCTTCTCACACCTACATTCTACGGATAGCAAGTTCCTAAATCCCCTTGACATATCACTTCCCGCGACCATGACACTGAGGTGTGAGGGATTTGAACGGATGGGGTGGAGGGAGTTGATGGATGGAGATTGTTGGAGAGGGAGTTAGTACAGTGTTTGAGTTAAAATACGAGTTGTACGATTGTGATGATGTGGCTCAGAACCATGGCGTGTTCCCACATTTGTTCTATGTGTGTGTATTCAAAGATGTTTGTTTCTTAGTATTCATCTGCTCGAAGCAATAAAGCCGGGAGAGATCTTAGACATAATACAAGCAACTCTCCAGCATGTAAAATTGGTATTACCCTGAAAGCACCAGTTCACCGGCCCTCCTCCCTAAAATCCATCCATTTGGATATTCAGGTTGTTGTGCATGGCCATTCCTGGTTGGTGAAGGGGTTCGTCTGCTTAACGTATCATGGAGGCAGCTCGCTAGAATGCAGAAATCGTACCTGTCTGAAGACATGGATTCCAGTGCCCTTCATTCCCCTTGACGACCCCAGTACCCGGGCCGCGAGGGCGCTACAGGGAGTGGGACAGGGACACTCTGACGGAGCGGGCCGTCCTTTTCCTCATTGCTGTCAGGGTCGTCGCCTAGATCATATTCCTCATCATCGTCGCCGTGGTACTTGTTGTATGGATTCCTGTCATATTCGTCGTCGGAGCTAAGTTCATCCTCTGGGTAATCGTTGGCATAGTAGTCCTCGGCATTCTCATCCTCATCATCGGTGTCGAACTCTCTGTCACTCTCATCATCCCCGTTCCACCACTCTTCATCCTCCTCGTTAATGACAATGAAACCCACGGTGCCCTCGGGTTCAGGTATCTTGCCATTGGCGTCGGGTAGCACGATTTCCCGGACGTAAGTATCGTAGACGTACTCGTCGGTGTCGACTTCCATGGCATCGTGGTCCTTCTCCTGCACCTTCTCTGGATGTCGATCCTTGTATCTGAGTTTCGGCGCCCTTGGCTTGACGTTCCGCTTGGAGTGACTCAAGGGGGGCTCATGTGCGGCTGATTCCTCCTTTTCTACCTGTTCTGAAAACTTCTCGAATTGGCGGACGACATCCTCTGATGGTTCGGCTTTAGCCTTTTGAACTTTCTCTGCGACTTTTGCGGCCACGCCCGGAGGCAGAGCCGCGGCATGACCTGGACGCTTCCGCGGGCGTGAAGGTTGCTCTGGAATCGGCTTTGGTGTCTTGACCTTTGGAGCGCTGGGTGCATGTCCTTGTTCGCCATCGTGCGCCTGTTTATCTTCCACCACGGGTCGATGCTCGACGAGGATACGCTGTCCGGCCGTCCTGTCTACGAGAAATCTCCGTGGAGCTTGCGTTCCGTTGGAGACAATCGACTGTGTGATTGTGACGCTGGATATCTCTACCCGTCGATAGATGACCGATGCGTCGTTGGTGTTGCTCTTCGCCTGGCTCTCCTCTTGTGCAGTCGTTAGTGCCGCTGACTTCCCTGCGAGGGGGAAGATGTCGCTTTTCTGCCGCTTCTCGGTGCGCTCGACGACGAGAGAGTCGACAGGGGCCTCATTGCGCTTCCTCTTTACGGAGAGAGTTTGGGGCGGGTTGCGAGACATTGTCTATCCGGAGATAGGTGAGTGACACGATTAGCAGACAATTGCAGTCGGCGTACCACATGCGCGACCACAAGTAGTTGTCGGCAGAGAGAGAAGAGGTGGAATGGTGGGGTGAGGTTGAGGTACGTGATTCTAAAAGTCGGAGGGGCAATGGCGGGGTGTTGATCCACCGCACCGGTACACAAGCCAGAGCCGATTACATAATCCTGCCAAGCCACGCGTGGTGAGCGCGTGCATCATGTGTTAGGCATCTACAGCACGCATCTGACACCATCACCTGCGCCTCAACAGTCACCAGTTGGTCTTGACTGTGTGGGGGTCCTGAGAGATGCTTGCCTACGTCTCATCGCCCTCAACACCATTACCTCGTCTCTAGACCCCTCCGCCGGCACCCCGACGTATCCTCCGCTTTGCCGAGTCCTACAACTGGGCCGCCTTTGAATGATTCGGAATATCACCATGGACCGCTTAAGAAGTATACAGAGGAGATTGTTTGGGTCGGAGGAGTCGGGGGGGATGGACGCTTCATACCAACCTCTGGAAGGCGGTTATGAGGACCTAGACGGAGAACCGATCGAACATCCCAGCCACCAGGTGTTCTCGTGGATCGACTACTCCATCTTCATGTTGTTGGGCATTGCTATGCTCTGGGCATGGTACTTGATCTACATCTCCGTTGGTGGTTGTATGCTAACTGGCTCCAGGAACATGTTTCTTGCCGCTGCTCCCTACTTCCAGCACCGCTTCGCCTCCTCCGAACGCCTCCTCCGGAACTTCCAGTCCGCGGAGCTCTCCGTGTCGACGGTTGGGAGCTTCGGGTCTATCATAGTCTTGACGAAGCTCCAGGCCCGTGCCTCCTACCCAAAGCGTATCATGGCATCTCTTGCCATCAATCTGGTCGTATTCGTGTTCCTCGCCATGTCCACACGGCTGTTTCTGGGTGTAACTGCAGGCGTCTACTTCGCTTTCTTGATGATCGTAGTTCTGTGCACCAGCTTGGCTGCCGCTTTATGTCAGAACGGACTATTTGCATATGTGTCTGGATTCGGACGAGAGGAATACACACAAGCAATCATGATGGGACAGGGCATCGCCGGAGTCTTGCCTTGTATCGCTCAGATCGTCTCGGTTCTCTCGGTACCAGAGAGGAAGTCCGAAGCGGGTGCACCTCAGGAGTCCAGTACTTCCGCATTCGCCTACTTCTTGACCGCTACGGTCATTTGCACCACCTCCCTGGTTGCATTCGTCTACCTACGCTCTCGCCACGGCTCTAAAGAGAGCATCAAGCATGCCCTTGAGTCCGAAGAGAACGCTGACTCTGAAGAGACCAAGGAGATACCTCTCACGAGACTCTTGCGAAAGCTGTTCTGGCTTGGTGGGGCCGTTTTCCTCACCTTCGCCATCACCATGATGTTCCCTGTCTTCACTGGACAGATCCAAAGTGTTCGCGACCCACTCTCGGCCCCTCGTCTCTTCCAACCCTCGTCATTTATTCCCCTCGCCTTTCTTTTCTGGAACGTTGGGGATCTCATCGGCCGAGTTCTCCCAGCCATACCCGCTCTCAGTCTTACCGCTCGCCCTCGCGTTCTTTTCATTCTTGCAGTGTCTAGAGTTGTGTTCATTCCCATGTATTTCCTTTGTAACATAGGTGGGAAGGGCGCCAAGGTCAATTCTGATGCGTTCTACCTCCTTATAGTTCAGGTTCTTTATGGAATCTCGAACGGGTATGTTGGGAGTAGCTGCATGATGGGCTTCGTGGAGTGGGTTGATGCTGAGGAACGAGAGGCAGCAGGAGGCTTCATGTCGCTGTGTCTCGTTGCAGGCTTGACGGCTGGGAGCTTCTTGAGCTTCCTTGCGGCTGGGTCATGATAGATGGATTTGGATTTTGCATTCCCACGGAGTTTTGGAGAATGCCATATACATCCCTCATTCTGGAGTTCGGCATACCTATCTATGGGTGTGAACGTGGACCAATAGGGTACAGCACCAATACAACAAATCGATTTAAGGACTTTGTAGATTTTGCCAAGACTAGTCTTTCTTACTACGTTCGTTCTCTCTTGTATTAGGTATCACTGGTCCGCATGTTCGAACAAACCTTTAATTTTCGGCCCTCTATTCAATTTCATTTGCCCTCCTCCCTTCACCATCTTGCAAAACTCCGAGTTAAGGTCAGAAAGCTCAGAAAGAGTCAGTGAAAAACCCACAACCGAGGTCCACTCCTCTTTCTCCAACTTCGATATCCAATCTCAACTTCTAATACCGCTTTCTCCCTCCCCTCTATTGAAATCGAATTTGGAATACGCTTTCGATATAAATCTTGCTTTGCAGCTTCCTCGATCCTAGATCCGCGCAGCTTCTACTGGCATTCCAAACGCAACCATGGCACGCCTCTCCTACAACGAAGGACCAGCCTACCCACTCAACATTCTCAAACTGCTCTCGCACTCTGCGGGCACATACGAGAAATGGACAGCCCTCGCCGGTGCGCACTTCACCGACCTCGCTCTCCCCGCTAAGCACCGCGAGCTCGTCATCCTCCTCACAACTGCCAAACTGCACTCAACCTACGAATTCACACACCACACGCCCGTATCCAAAGCAGCGGGTGTGACAGACGAACAGAGGGAGGACATTGTCAAGGCTGCGAAGAGCAAGGCATATTACTCCAATGGTGGGGGCGATGGCGTAGGATTCGACAAGATAGAGCTCGCGTTATTAACTTTCGTAGAAGGCTTGATTGAGACGGAGAGTGGGGATGTGCAGGAGGGTGTGTGGGAAGGTGTGAAAGGGGTGTTTTCTGAGAGGGAGATTGTTGAGGTTGTTAGCTTGCAGGTACGTCTATGTCCAAGTCCATGTGCAAGTGCATACATGTGCATTAGAGATTCAGAGATGGGGGTTGAGAATGCATAAAAAATAGTACTAAGAAGAAACAGGGGTTCTATTACACGTTTTCGAGATTGACGACCGTGTTGAGGGTGGACATGGACGAGGCGAAGCTCTGAGGGAAGGAAAGATGGAAGTGAACAAGACTGGCAATAGATTTTTGTTTTCACTTCAACCTCCAATTCACACTGTGATTTTCAATGCTGAATCTATACCCCTCACATGGACTATATCAACAATCAACAACCAGCCTATGGATTGAAGCTTACCAATGCTCAACTCCTTCTTCCACTCCCACGAGTCCAAAATCTCCTTTTCATCCTCACAAAATGGTCACCCCGCTCAAAAATCTACATAGTTCTCTATTTGACCTCGCTCACCTCTATCCTACCGACATACTACTATCTCTACATCTCCGCCACCTCTCCACTGCCCTCGGTTTCCACACTGTGAAAATTTTATAAAAAGACCAAGGCAGCGCTATCGGGATGAGCATCTCGCTGCAGTGCGGGACGAATCAAAGGAACGTGAGGGTCGTAGCGTGGGAATTTCGGAGAGAGGTTGTCGAGCAGGTGGTCAAGGATTTGGAGGGGAAAGGGGAATACCAGAGTCTTCCTCAGACGACGCCGCCCCTTGCCCGTCCCCTCTCCCTCCTCCTCTCCTTCTCCGCCTTCCTTGCTTGATTAAAACTTGGCCCCTTCTCCTCCTCTTCTAGTCTACTCTTCTCCAACGCGCTCTCATCTACCTCGTCGAGCAGGAACCTGCCCAAATGACCCGTCCTCCACTTCTGAATCATCCACAAACTCGTCGCTTCGGTATCTGCCTTCCCCCCTTTACCCAACCTGCCTGTCTTCTTCGCGATCGACTCGAGGAGCTCGACAATGTCGTTGGTCGGCTCCGAGTAGTCCGAGTAGAGGGAGGGATCGATCAGGTTTATCCGGTACAGGAGGTAATCTGCTAGCATAACAGGCGAGATAATAGTATCCTTGACGCTCCCACAAAGCGCCAACTTCATCATAGCCTCCGCATTCGGCACATAAGGGATGAACACTCCGGGTGTATCCACCAAATACACTCCCCCCCCCACGCCCTTATATTTACTCTTCTCTCCCTCCTCAACATCATCCTCGCTCGGAATAATCTTCACCCCCGTCCCAACCTTCCTCGTAACCCCCGGTTGGGCGCCCGTTCGCGCAACCTTCCCCTTTCCTATGCCCTGCACCCTCAACGCATTCAAAAGTGTACTCTTACCTACGTTTGGCATCCCCACAACGAGCAATCTGTGCCCGACCAACTTCCACTCCCTCATCGCATGCTTCCTCAAAACATCAACTAGCCCTCTGACACCCCTCCTATCCACCCCCTCATTAGCCACGAACACCGTGTCCATAACACCCCCCATACCACTATGCCATTTCCTTATGATTTCCTCACTCCTCTTATCCACCCCGCCGAGATCCCGATGCGTGTACACAATCATCCGTTGTTTCCCCTCGAGCGTTTTCTCAAAGAGTGGGTTGCGAGATGTGAGCGGGACGCGGTAGTCGCGGCACTCAAGTACAAGGTCGATGGAGCCGAGGAGTTGTTTCATCTTTTGGAGGCCGGACTTGTGGTGGCCCAGAAAATAGGATCGTGGGAGGGAGGGGAGTGGTGGAAAGGCGGTGCGCGCGAGGAAGGACATGGTGGGTTTGTAGATTCGTCGGAGAGCGGGGGAGGCATTGTTGGAGAGGTCTGGTGTGTGCTACAGTGTCATCATCCGAGGAGGTCTTTGCAAGATCAAACAGTGTGATTGTGGCTGAGAGCTCTGGGTTGGGTTGAATATTTGATAGATGGGAGGGGTGGTTGAACGTCAAGAGCTTTTTTGGCGCGCGAGTCAAGCAGCTCCGCTGTCTTGGCGTTTATGAATCATATACTCCAACTACAACAGTGTATAAGGATACGAGGACTTCTGTTTAAGCCAGGATCGTTTGTGTCTATACCGATGTGAAGAAAATGAGCAGATTCTATCATGAAAGCAGTTCGCAGAAAAAGCACAAGTTTTTACCCGGGGCAATTCAAATCAATGCATTCATAACACTATCTATAACTGAAGTCTGCTGGTCCAAGTAACAAACGGATAGGCTGGATATCAACATCGTCGCAAAGGGGAAATGGTGAAGGAGAGAGGTAAAGGGGAACTTTAACGGGATGCGTGGGAACAAAACAGGTTAAATAGTGAAATCAAGGTCAGGAAACAACAGCAATGCGAGGGGCCACCAGATACTCGCAACAAGTGCAACAACGATGACTGAGTCCATCATCTCAAGTCTTCTTTCAGCCCTCTAACTTAGTGGACTATGCTGGTCTAGGCTGTGGCTGTCTCTACAACCTCAACTGCTGGACGCCGTAAGACACGGGTGACGGTATGCTGGTCGCGGTTGTGGTCGTATGCTTGATGTCGATCGGCCAGCCCTTTGGCCGAATCCTTGGCCTTGTGGCAATTCTTCGAACCCGAAATTTCAACCCGCTGTTTCCTTAGGTCTCCCGTATAGTGCCGCTTGGGTTTAGCGCAAACGTCGTAGCCGGGGACAAAGGGGTGTACTATCTTGACGGTCTTCTTTTCCGAGCGTTCTTGTAATCCTGGAGTGGGGACGTGAGGGAGGATATGGTAGGTTTTAAGAGCTGCGCTTACCTCGACTTCAAAGCGTTAGCAATGTGTGAAGACAAGATGTCATATCATTGTGTACATACCTTGAATGCGGGCTTCTGCTACAGTAACAGCGGGTTCCCAGTATTTTGAGTTGTCTTTGTTGTCGAGTGGACGCTTTCCTAAGTCGATATTTGTGGCAGGCTTAGGCATTTGAATTCGGGTGATCTTAGAATGCCCCTTGGCCCAGCATTCGAAGTATTTATCTCCACCGCCCCAAGGATTTCTCAGCCAGACACAATGGAGGTCATAGTAGGGCCAACAAGCTTCCATAGGGGATCCTGTAATAGCATGTGGATCAGTGTGTGGTTGTATTGACGGATGCGGCACTGTAGCTGTAAGGGGCCAGACAAGAGCCCCGAAGATGGTTGTTGGATAAATGTGCGCACTGGCAGTTTGTGTGAAGGTACAGGTGCAGGTACATGGAGACACGAGTGGCGGCACTTGAGTCACTGGTATTGGATAAGACCACATGGGCGTAGTGGCTGTGATAAAGACCATGGAGCCATGGGGTGTGTGTGTGTTCCACGTGTCTATGTAAAAGGTAATGGTTAAGTCAGAGTGACGTTGACCTCTTTGCCGAAGAGTCACGGTCGCTCGCAATGAAATTTAATGGAGCAGGGTAGGAGATGAGGTGGAGGACTCTGACATTGCACAAATCTCCCAGGAACGGAGACATGGCGGGAATGCTGCGATGTCTCACGGCGACACCAACTCGGAATGGAACACAGGAGGTAAATGCAATGCTCATTAAGGACACGCAATAACCATTTCAAAATCCACGCTTTGAAGCGGTTAATGCTCAACATAACTGGAGCAGACAGTGTCGGCTTGGAGAAAGAGCTCCGGAGGGGCTGATAGGAAGCGGATGGTAGGATGACAAAGCTCACTAAGTGAACAAGGAATTTTGTGACAGAATTCTAAAAAGCGGTCTAGAAAACGTGTACTCTGACCTAAGTTCAGATAAAGCGAAATCTAAGTAAGAAATGTGGGAAGAGACATGGTCGCAACTAGAGATGGGACAGGGGCACTTGAATTAGAAACAAGCAATGTAGATGCTGAAATAAAAACTGATGAAAAGGCATGTTCAAAGCAGCAATACATACCCACGCACCATAGAGGTAGCACGCACGAGACAAGATATCAAAACAATGCCCCCAACCCCAACTCCAACTCCGACCCTCTACAACTGCCCTAACTCCAAGACTCCCACAGTAAACCGCCAAGCCCAACTCTACCAATCACCCCAACTCTCATCATCCTTCTTCCCACCCCTCTTCATCGCACTCGTTCCAATGCCACTGGGCTTTTTACTCTGCCCCATTAAGGGCGCCGCCTGACTTCTCGCCTCGCCTGCACTCGAGAACTCATCCCAGAAGTCCTGTTTATCCTTACTCGGACCGGCAGGCGGAGCACCAAACGAGTCCCAAAAATCTTTCTTCTCAGGCTCAGCGGTGCTGCGCTTGGTTTGTGGATGGTCGTCGCCTTCTACAAATCGGGTGAGAGTAGTTCCTGCCGCGGAGGCTCCGGATTGAATGCCCTGGCCTAACGTGGCGGCGGTGTTGCGGGCTTGAGCTGCGATGTCGGCTTCGGCGAGCTAGTAGAGCGTTAGAATTACAGTTAGAGAATACAGGTGACAGAGAATATACCTTTTGTATCCCCGGCTTCACCCACCCCTCGTAACCCGTCTTTCCCACCTTACTAACACTCGCGCCTAGCCACCCAAAACTCTTCGTCAGGGCCGCCACAGGATCCTTCTGAAAATCGTCCAGCGCAGGCGGCGCCCCAGGCTCATCATCCTTCTTCCAGTGATCGGGCTCGCTGCCAAAGCCCGAGAACTTCCCGCCCTGACTCGGCGCTACGTCGTCTCTCCGGTTAGCGTTCTCAGCGCCCATCCGCGCGAAGTATTGCTCGTTCTGTGCCTTCTTGCCTAACGACGCGGTGCCTAGTGCCGGCGAACCTGAGCGCGGAAATCCAGAGCCGGCCTCGTTACTCCTTGTCTTGCCCAGGGGCGTCTGACTTCTGCTCCCAGCAGCGCTGGCCCTTCCGCTCAGCGGCGCGGGCGCATTGACACCTACACCAGTGTCCTTCTTTGCCACACGCTTCGGCAGATTGCTCTTGCTGAACTCCCTGCTCTCGACCTTGCAACTCAGCCTCTCTTTCCACTCATCTCCCGCTTCAGAATCGTACCGCTCTTGGATTGAGCTCGCCTCGAATGTCCGGGAGTCTTTGATGTTTGATGTGTGTTCGTTGAAGAAGTCTTGGAACGCCTTGTTGCCGCCAGCCGCCATACGCGCGAGTTCGCTCCCTTTGAAGGCGTCCATCGTGATTGACCGTATGAAGGAGATGTGCACGCCGAGACCGCGGTGTACGCCAGAGCAGGAGAGACACATGAAAATGCCAAGCTTGGGGGAAGCCTGTTCCGAGTAGAGTCAGTATAGCCATATATCGAGAGGCAGTTTCAGGGATATACATACCCATTGCGGACTGGGAGCATTGCAGTCAACGCACTTGTTATTGTTGTTCGTCTTCTGGATCTCGAGTAACTATTCACAATTCCAGTTAGCCTCTATCCTGTGTTCATCATGCCCCAAAAGCTCCCTTCTCCACCTATTCAAATTTCAAATTGCTCTCCCCAATACCGAAGAAGCAGGGACCGGGGATGCGCACCTTGCTCCGCGTCTCCGGATCCACCTCCCACATTTTGCTCATGGTGAAGATTTGGAACGGGGCTTGCACAACCCCGAGAAAATGTGTTGGTATAGGTGAGGTTGGAGTAGGGTTTGGAACGGAGGTTTTGAGGTGGGTCTCGAAGACGGGATTCGAGGGGCACACCAGACGTCAGAAACGTGGCCAAGCCTGTGCCCCGTGCGCCTCCGCTGGAACTAGGCGCGTGCAATTGTTTGGACAACGAGGAACTTGACTTCAACATTCACTTAATTTGTATACACTTGGAAGGGACTTTTGAAAGCCACAATGGCAAGGTGATTATTGTTGCTTACTGCTATGAACCTATATATTGTCCATTTTGAGAATTGTAAGCAAAGCAGAGACTTAAGAGAAGTCCGTTGCCCAGTCTTGTGATACGATACTCCATCGCCTTCCTGTGTCGTAGCTGAATTTCCATTTCCGCAGTGTTGAGTCGTGCCATCTAGATATGGCGGGATGAGCCGTGTACACACCCGATGGAACCTTCAGGGAAAACCTAAAACCCTGTGTCCTTTCTTGCTTTCCTTCCTTTCCCCCGTAGGTACATGACAGCATTACAAAAGGAGAGATTGAAACATTTTCAATAAGTACCATTATGAGTGAAATGGTGAGGTGTCGAGGAGAAGGACGCCTGGGCAAAAAATGCTGCAAAAATCCCATAAATCTACTTCCGGAGTCGAGGTAGGGACCAATACCTGGCTACACTCAAACCAGAACGCCAGTACGCCGATGCTAACATATTTTCAAGAGAAAGACCGCAAACTACCGAAGCTGAAATAAGATTATACATTCGTGAGATCGTAACGCAGCTGGAGACATCTAGCAGCTAGTGCTAGATCAGTCAATGAAGACTTGACCATCGTCGCTCGGATCTCGAAAATTGATGTCTAATGAATCAATCAGCGAGTATCCGGATCGGGATTACGAACCTAAATTTCAGAATTAGCATTATTCACCCACAAGTAGGATGGTCCAGGATACATACGTTGAGTGTACGCCCGTAATCGCGGCTGTCGTCCATGCTTGCGAAACTCTCTCGGCTTGGGTTGTCCAAGACCATAATCGCAGAGGGATTCAATCGTTGGTCGAACACAAGCCTACTACTTCGTCGATCAGAACCGGAAATGGGACTGATTGACTCATTGTCCAACACGCGATTGGACCGGCCGTTGAAGTTTGTTGCTAATTTTGGTGGATATTGCGGAGGCTTTTCTCCTCCCAGCAATCCAGACCTGCTCAGAGTGCTTGTATTCCGCTCGACGCCTGATTCATCTTCAGCTTGGCGCTGGCGTCGTCGTCTCCAAAGAATAAAGATTATAGCGCCGACAATTGCACCAAGCACTACCAGGCCACCAATCACACCTCCGACAATGGCGCCAATGTTGGTTCCCTTGCTCTGGCTACCCGTGACAGCTGGAGCGGAAGATGGGGTGGTGATGATGGTTTGCGTGACAATGACACCGCTTACAGTGATGACTTGCATGCTCGTAATGGGTGCCTGAGTCGGGGTATCGCTGCCGCTGGGCGCAGCAGTACTTGTTTTGAGTGTAGTGGCTGGGGCAGAAGAATCACTCTGGAAGACAACGTTAGTCCAGGTCCAAAAGGTGGTATCCAAAAACAAATATTGTGAAGGGAAACAGGCGCAATTACAGGTTTAGGTGCAGGAGTGAAAGTCAAAGTGACCGCTGACGCCGACACAGTGACAGTCTGGATAACAGTCTCTGGATCAGGCGGCGGCACACTCGAGGAATGAATGGGACTTGGCGGAGCCGAAGGAGGCTACATAAAGTCAAACCACGCCCTAGAAAGAACTGAAAAGTGGCATATGTACCGTATCGAAGAGACCAAAACACAAAATGACAAAGCAGATGGCATGCAGGACGAGAAACGAATGAGGGGGAATATGAAATGAGGAAGCAGGTTGACTTCGCAGTGGTATCATGACTTGCGGACGCAAGGAGAGTGGTCTTACTGACAGTCATAGCCTCAGACGAGGAAAGTACCTTGGCAGAAGACGGAGAAGCAACAGGATTTGCACGGGAACTGGGACTCACTCTAGAGCTTGTGGGTTGAGAGGATCCCTTGGTGCCCTTGACCTCTGCATTGCTGTCGAGGCGGACGTAGATGTAGAGATTCTTGGCTGCATTGCCGCACTTCTCGTCGGGAAACCCGGGACAGTCGTCGCTGCATTGCGAGGTGTCGACCTGCGTTGCGGGCACATAGTCAGAGCACCAGCAGTCCTCTCCGAGAATGACACCAAAGGGATGCGAGTCTTTGCATTGATCGTTGCACCATCCATTAGACTGCCAAGACCATTGTTCTACCTACGTTAGTTAAGGCCAACGCATTGCAGGGACGACACTCACTTAGACTCTCGTCCGACGTGTTCTCTGTGGAGCAGTAGGCAACGCTTTTGGCGGTCGTCATCCGTGGTAAGGTGAAGAGGCAGATGGCGAGGATGACAGCGAGGCCAGAGACAGAAGTCCTTGTGTTTCTGTCCATCGCACCTATGTGTTTGTATCCTCGACAAGAGATGTTGTAGAATTAGGGGATTGTTCGGCCCCGCCAAGTCAATTCTATGTGTGGTGTATGTGGATGTGTGTGTGTGAGGTATCAACGAGTGGTGGGTGGTGGGTGTTCGCGGGGTGTAGTGAGTGTCCGCTGACCGTGATGTAGGAGATGTGGTGCCGTAGCGTGAGGATTCACTGTAAAACGAGTTGTCGGGACAAAGAGCCAAGTAGGAGGGCCCAATGCGAAAAGAGGATGTCGAGAGATGAGGCGTCAAGCTCGCAGGACTCAATTGCGGGAGCAATGCCGTGACGTGGTGCAGCGATGGCTGGTCGGTGGAGTGCAATTGAGTTACGCTGCCGACGAGAACCGGAACCTGCTCGACAGACTTGTCAACATGGCTGTACGCAGGAGGTCATAGCATGCGAGCTGTCAAGGGGGTGCAAGTGACGAAAAGAAGTAAGGGTAGTGGTGGCGGGGAGGAAAAAGAGTTGAGGACGCATGCCCAGCGACGGAAACTTGCGAGAAGCTGGGCCAGTCTCGCTCCCAGCAGGCGGGCTGCAGCCAAGGAATAAAGCTTACCAGGAGGACCCTTGCCAGGGCGGTGGGCTCGAGCGTTAAGGCCCGAACTGCAGTCCCAAAGCAGACGAGTTGCGCTAGCCAAAAGCCGCTTTCCCGCCAGTTCCCGTGGTTGACTCGCGAGACTGCACGAAGCGGGTGCCTTTTCGAAAAATAATATTGTCTGCAACAACGCACCTCTGCTTCTTCTCCGCAGACGGCTGGTGGCACAAATTCTTGGTCGCTAGAGATTACGCGGATTCCCCCTCCTCTCTCGTCATGACGTGCATGAACGAAGGCAAGAAAAAAGCTGGTTGCAAACCGGGCAGGTCGTCGCCGCTTTGATAAGCGCTCGCAGAGCCTGTACGCCGAAGACGCAGGTGCACACAGAATGTTGTGGCCGGTGAATTGATCTACGCCTGGTCGTGCGGAGCGGCCTTTCTTGTGTAGGAAGATTTCCCGCGTTCAGTGGATCCGCACGCCGCCGGTCCGCTCGTGACAGGCGACGACAAGAGTCGGTTGTTGAGGAGGAGGATCTATAAAGGTCGAGAAAGCGAATGGAAGTCGGCCGCCGCGGCACGAAGAAGAAGCGGAAAGAAAAAAAAAAGCGAGCGTTGGGGAAGTTGTCGTCAAACAAAGTCGAAAGAAAAGGACATGGGATGGCACCGCGGACGGGGCGGACGGAGGGTGATATCACAATTCCTAGATTTATCAATATCGATGCTGGTCGCCTGCTGCTAGTCTGGAACGGGCAAATTTAGCACATACGCTTTCGTATCGCCGTATCGTGGACAGGGGGTACGCGTGGAGCGATAGTGCGAATTGGCTGCGCTTGCAACCGTAAACACCACCGTAAAGGTGCGCGAGTAACAAATGACTGGGGGAACACGCCCGGCAACACGGCCGGTTTCTAGAAATCCGTTAAACGCCGCGATAAGCAAATGCCCGCCTGTCGATATAACGAGTAAGGATAGCAACTGTTGCCAAGGGGGCCGTGCAACGTCGTTTCGTTCCGTCCACTCGCTCTAAATGCGTACATGCACGACTCAGGAGATGCTCACAACTTAAAGCCCACGCCTTTCTGCGCAACATCGGTGGCAGCGGAGAGGGTTTAGAACGGCGCTTGGTCTTGCGAATAAAAACCCTATGCGCCTCCCTCCCGCCTGTCGACATCTCGTGGCGATCTTTCTGCGCGCAAGAGCACATCCCTAACAAGTGGCGGCAAATATCACAAGCCTGCCGCTCGTGCCTCGCAACGCTTTCGCATCCTCAACCTCCGACATTCGCCTCTGTTGATAGCACTCGCAATACCCGTGATAAGCCAACCATGGCAATCTCCCTTTGCCATGCCACCCTCATCAAACCCGCTCCCCTCACATCGCATTCCTCAATCAGCCTGAACATGCCCGAACCGCATCCAAACCATCTCACCACTTAGAAACCCGAGCCCGCTCAACCCGAAATGAGCGGCCCGCCGAGACAGTGCACAGAGCCGCCCGTCCCAAAGCAGTCTCGCTACCGCTGCGATCAGCGCCGGGGCATCCCCAGGCTATGACGAAATGGGACCAGGGTTGAGCAGCGGCCGTGGCACGCACCAATGGCATTCGAGCGTGATCGACAGGGCGCGTTTCTCTCCGCGTCAACCTTGTGATTAAAACAAGATGAAGATTTTCATCGTCGTGAGATGAATGGATAGGATGACATCACGCATGTTTGAGATATGTGGGGGTTGGGGTTGTTGAGTTGGTGTTGATGGGTTGTCGGCGCTTGCGATCGCGATCTGGTGAATTGTGATGTGCAAGATAGGACGTACTGGGCCGAAGGCTCTGCGGAAGCTCTGCTCGTTGCTGCGATCCTTTATGTCCGAGACGTGGCCAAACCTTTTGTCAAAAACACAAAGTTTGCTAAAGTTAGTGTTAGGCCTACGATTGATGCTGAAAACGCAAAGACATATCGCGACCGAGATAGCACAGTCAGGAAGAGCTAGCGGCAAAGCAACGAGTGGTATTTGTACAATGTAAGAAAGAGGGTATGGGATGTATATTGCATATTGCTAGTTTACAATTTCGACTTCTTGCCGCCCGCAACGCCTTGGACGGTCTCTCCAGAGAGCAAGAAATCAGGGTATGCGAACGGGCCCACAGACTGAACTCCCGAGGTGTGCCATTGTCCGCCATCGACTGGAAGGAAATGTTAGCCCAAAAATGATCGAGGCACAAAAGGGCACAGTGGAAGAACTTACCGACAAGTATTTCCCCGTTCACGTAGTTGCCGGAATCCGAGAAGAGGTACACGGTAGCGTCCGAGATTTCCTTCACAGTCCCGTATCTTTGCGATGGGATCGTCTGGGCTGACTTGTCGCGTGTATCTTTCCTGGACAGGCGAGCCACGCCTTCGGTGTCTGCAATGGGACCTGGTGCAATCACATTCGACGTTACCCCCTTTGGTCCTTGTTCAATGGCCACCGACATAGCCATAGCATCTACACCAGCCTTGGCCACCGAGACATGGCTTTGCAGCGGTGTGCCAGCATAATGTAAAGTCGCACTGACGAAAATGATCCGACCTCCCGTCCCATTCACGGGCTCCGTCCTTCCGTCCGTCTTGTATCTCTGCGCGGACTCGATCAGATAAGGTAGAGTCGCTTTAACCGTATTCCAGGAGCCGAGCACGTCAATGTCAATAACCGACTTCATCGCGTTCGCCGAGATCTGATCCATCGGAGCGAGGAAGTTGCCCGCTGCGCCAGCACTGTTCACCATCAGCATCATTGCCCCTGTTCAAACACCATGCAAGGAACACCCACATGACAAAGTCGATGCTGCCAAGCTCCTTTACACACTTCTCCGCTGCCTCGACGAGCGCCTCCGGCTTCCTTACGTCGACGGCTCCGAGTCCCAAAACCTTTGCGCCCTGCCGTGCTGTCGCGATGTCTTTGGCCATGTTCTCGGTCTTCTCGACGTTGCGGCCGATGATGCAGGCGTTGGCACCCAAGTGCACCATTGCGCGGACTTGGGCAGAACATATGGAGCCTGCTCCTCCAGTGCAGAATACGACTTTGTTGTCTATTGGCTTGGTGGTTAGTGATCGTCTTGACCATGCCGCAAGCATAGGGCGTGGGGAGTTAATGGTAGGATGGAGCCGATAGAGGTGAACATACCAAAAATGCCATCTCTCCACACGTTACTCAGGTACTGGTACTTCTCGAGAGGCATTGTTCGCGACGTCTTCCAGCCTGAGGCGCGGCTTCGGTGAACGCTGTGGCGGAGGGTTTGGTGGGAGTGGGAAGCGGCGGGAATGAAAAGTTTCGGAATGTGGATATTTGTAGACTTCCAGATGTTGGCGCTGTTGGAGTGCTACGGCCGAGAGTGAGAGCGGTGTTGCTGATGGCGATGCTGTCTGAGACAAGCGGCCAAATAGACTTGCCGAGGTATGTTTGAGTAACTTACTCGGACTTTAACCCAGGGAGTTTATTCTAGGAGAGATGTTGTAAGGACTAAGAAGATCGTGGGCGTGCATGTTAGAAGTAGCAGCTATGAGATCTAATTCTCCCTCGACGCTGAAATTGAAGCAATCGAGAACATACTGAATGGTGGGTCTGTTCCTCCAGTTCAATGAGGAATGGAGCTTGGGCCAGTAACCGCTCCCAAGAAAAACAACTCACCTCTCCGTATCATCTGGGTCGGCCCCTCCGTCTTTACCTCCGATCAATCAAGGCAACGTTGATCTGCATTACTCAACTCGCACTACCACTACTGCTCTCTCCCGATCTCAATCCAGCGTGACCTTCAACGATTGAGGCCACAAACATGTCAGGCGCCGTCACTATCTGCAAGTTCGTGGGAACGATAAGTCTAGGACTGCTCACGGTAAGTCTGCATCTCGCCACCCAGCTCCGATGCTCCTGCCTTCATTGAGAACCACTGCTTCAACTTGATGCTAATGACATGTTCAGGGCGTCTCAACAACTCTCACCGCAGTCTCACTCCCCGCCCTCCTCACCCTCCCCACAGCAATCAACGCCCGCACAACGCTGTCCTATCTCACCTCGCGGACCAAAGTCCTATCATCCTATCTCCGGTATATCACTACCTTCACCCTCTTCTCAGCCTACCTCCTGTCACCACGCCGCTTCCGCCATCCGTATCTAATTTACACATCCCTCTTTGCCTTCGCATCGGGACCAGGCGTCGACTATGCTATCGCTGCGCTAAAGGATGGACCGAATGAGACGACGACTGGCTTGGATCTCGAGGCACAGGGCGACGATGTAAATGGGGAGCAGGTTAGACAGGCGGTGGAGAGGCTGCAAGTTGTAGAGACGGTGAGGACTAGTGTTTCGGGGCTGGCGCTGATCATGGGCGTGGTCGGTATCTGGGGCGACGGCGCTTGATTGAAAACCGGGAAGAGTCAGCAATTCAGTTCTCGAAGATGAGGTGAACGATGAGGTGTATTGGGTCATGGAGCAGCGGCGTTTTCCCTCGGGGTTGTGACGAGTAGACGGTATTCTCTGGGCATCTCCTTTCTTTCCTATCCTGGTCTTGTACATCTCTAAATCAATGGCCAATTGGTGTTCTCGTCTCTAACTATGATATCCACTTCATCCTTGATGTTTGTTTCTGATGGAAGCAACTTGCTTGCGCTTTTCTTATCCCATACGAAGCTCAGGCGTCGTCATTCACATATACTTGCATATCTCAACCACATTTCTAATCACTCAAATCCAGCATATTGACAAAAGGATCGAGGTAGCTGTACTTCATACCAAGGTACCTGCCAGGAAGACCTTTCCAAGCACGCTAGACTCCAAACACTCTCAATTGCGTCACCCAGTTATATCAATACAAGAAGCTCAGAGACACCAGATTCCATCGCCCAATTCTCATGCCTATTTTGGCCTGTTAAAGCAGCAAAAAGACCAGGTCGGCTCGAGTTTCTTAACTGCTCTGGAGTTTTCACTTTAGAGCATTAAGATACAGTATTACGACATATATTCATTGTCAATTCAAAGGAAATTATGTCGAAAGAAGTTCTTTTCTACACCGATACATCGCCCTATCTGCCTGTCTTCTGATCGAAGTACTAAAGAATGTATTAGTATCTACATCTCGCCCGCTATCAACTATACAGTCCTTTAGCACTATAACCGATAACAGTACAAAGAATAGCAATAACGTTGATCAAACTCTGCATCCGCCTCCACCCTCCCCATTACGCCCAAAACGCCCTAGTCCCCTACGCAAGGATCTCGTGCACTCTAAATGTGATATGAAAACTATCATACCAAAAGAACTCCTTGAGCGGCTGACTGATACTTCCAGGGCTTCGTCAAAATATCCAACGGGAAATAAGCCGGGCAGTACTCCGTCGTATTCTTGATCGTGTGTCTATTCGGAGAATCCAAGACCGCCCTCAACAGTGTAACAGCGTCAAAGACTCGTTCACTCGCATTCGTATGATTTGCTGAAAATTAGCTGACGGCGTTGGATAAAGCAGTGTTGAACCACCCAACCATACATAGTCTTGTTTACCCGCGGATTCGGATTTTCAACGAAAGCTGGGATGCGATCGAGAGGAAGGTTGATGAAGAAGTTGCGGAGCCTAGGTCGTGCACACGGTCGAAGATTGCCATATGTTTTGTCTGGAGCGGGGCGTAGCGGTTCGGACATCTATATGCGAGGCTCACCTTCGCGGAGCCCGCGATGTCGTTGACGCCGATCCAGGATGTAATGAGTGTATTGGGTTTGGACAGCATAGGGGAGAGGTAGGATTGCCCCATTGTACGAATTGGTTGATTTGAAGCTCTAGGGACATGGTGTGGCCTTGGTACGGTGGTAGACTTTCGCCGAATTGGTAAGAGAGGAAGGGAGGAGGTGGAGGTGGAGGTGGAGGTGGAAAAGAGTGTAGACGCACAATTCATCCGTGATATCCGCGACCCCGTACGAAAACGGCCAAAGCTGTACCCTACAACTCCTAGGTAATGTGAGTACCTTCGTGTTCCCATGCCCAGCTAGATACTCTGCCCAATTCGCACCCCCGGGAACTCGTCGGATTCGCCTCCTTACTCATATTGATATGGTTGGTGAGTAGTTGCTGTGGTGTAAACGCTTGATTGTACCGCAAGTCGATGAAGGTGTTCAAGCGGCTGAGGATGCCCTGGGTTCGCATGTAGGAATCGCCAAAGGCGACGATGGCTTTGACAGATGCCCATTGGGAGTGCTTTTTGCGTATTCTTAGCGTGGCGTGGTCCTCAAGCTCTAGAGAGTGAGAGTGAGACACAAGGAGAGACAGAGAAAGACATTATGGAAGAAAGATGACATGATCACTGGGCGAGAAGAGAAGAGGGTTGAAAGGGTTGGCAGGATCTTAAAGATAGGTTATGTATCCTTGGTGTGGAGCTGCAATACTTTATGCCTGGAATGCAGGCGGCTTGACACATGGAATATGGCGATAGCTACATATTTATGAAAGAGATCAGGCAGCCATATGGTGGCAGCATGATGGTAGTTTTGGTGGGAGGTTAGTCTTGTGTGGTGAGACATGGCTGAGGATATCACAATTGCAGCCCTTGTTCATGTGGCTGCTCCGGTGCCTGGAAACTTTGTGGATTGATATCGAGGCTTGCTACGTAGATCAATACTTCTACTCCACTGCAAGCCCACATCATCCATAAACTTGGGTGTACCTGGATTCCTCTCTTGAAATTTCTATCCTACGCAAACCCGACTCGTCTCTGAGACTTGGCTGTACCTGCAGCCCGCCCCCTGTCCATATTTCAATCCCTCTACTTCCGTCCCGGCCTTTTGGGCTTCGCAAACCCTTTCTTCTCTTCCACTGCCGTACTCTTAAATTCATCAGCTAGCACCTGTTCCGTGATTTCATCCGGATTCGTCGCCTCAATTCTCTTCGCGACCTTCAATCCCGCCTCGTTCTGCGCCAGCGTAATCACATTGCTCCGACTTGCAGCGTACAGCATGCGTTCCTTGATCTTCGCCTTGCTGGGACACGTCGAGACAAACACAACCGAGGACTCCGGGTCAGAGTATCTGTAGAACGAGAAGCGGGGTTCGGACGAGTCGATTTCGCTGGCGAGCGAGGATGGGGAGGAGGTGGAAACAGATGCGAGTTGTAAAGTCTCGGTCTTCGCGTCCATACGCAATTGCACAAGGTTCTCATTACCTCCCTCGCCCAGCGTTCGCAGCGCAGCGGAGATATCGTCATCCGCACGTATCGCAAGTCTCCCACCCTGCGCTAGACTAT
Organism: Beverwykella pulmonaria; assembly: GCA_001599595.1. Classification (NCBI taxonomy): domain Eukaryota; kingdom Fungi; phylum Ascomycota; class Dothideomycetes; order Pleosporales; family Melanommataceae; genus Beverwykella; species Beverwykella pulmonaria. The sequence goes on along the minus strand of BCHH01000012.1, from coordinate 719,943 downwards.
GCCCCTGCGTGCCCCTTGATTCTAGCGCTTCAGCCTGCTTGATATCCTCCAAGTCCCTCTCTTCCTTCGTCAAGGGGTTCTCCGACGACGTATGTGCAATATGTTTCTCCCACCCCTTTGCAGTAAGCTCATCCGCATCAGTACAGAAGACTGTTTCGGGAAAGTGCTCGCCGCCGAGATCCCGCGTAAGGGTTATCCGTGTGGAGGCGAACAGCATCTTCTGTCGCACTGGCGCGGAATTGGGAACGTAGGTGATGGCTACGAGGGACTTGTCGGGGGAGGAGAGGGAATCGGCGCGCCGGAGGAGGATGTAGAGCGCTTCGTTGGGCTTGATGTGTGAGCTGAGGTTTGAGAGGTCGGTGAAGAAGGACGAGGAGGACGAGGGGATGGTAGAGCCGGGGACTATTTGTTCATCTTTGATTGTGGCGAGCAGACCGCGCTGTGAGGTCGAGGTTATGAGGTCTTCGAGGGCGGTTTTGAGCTCCTTGGATGCTGACCTTGTTAGGGCACGTTGTGGTGGGGTAATATTTGGGACGTACCAGAAATTCCCGATTGCATCTTAGCGATCAGTGAAGCGGATTTTCTGTTTTACAATATGTGGTTTATGAAATTCCAGGTTGTGTTGTTGTTGGATAGGAGAAGCTGTAATGAGGTTGACGTTGGAGGGGTGGGCGGTGCACGATGGTGGGGCAGCAGCTATTAGAAACGCTTGGCATGAAGCTGGCTTCCATTGGTTACGATATTTTCACATCCACTTTACTCCTCTTATTCTTGAGTAAGCCGTAAATTTGCTCTAGGCAGATACGATAGAGCTTAGATTAATGCCTTTCCCACTCCCTAGAAGATACTACCCTGCCGAAGAATTGGCAAGCAGCGGCACGTACTACTATAACGATGGGACTTCGTATATGAACTTTTGGGATAATGAATTGCTGAACGAAGATGCTAATGCAGCCTTGACTCTGGGTCGCGGATATCTAACAATGCAAGAATAAGCAAGTGTAAACAAGAAGTGCTCCGACCATCCATCCTAAAACCTATCTCACCCTCCTCACTTATTTTCCTGTCTCTTGCTAAGATTATAAGGTCGCCTATTCCTCATACTGCCCAGCAGGCATCACCTCCCTCGCCTTCTCTAACACGCCTTTCAGGTACTCGTAGACGGTGAATGTGACAGCCTGGCCGGGCGCTACACGCATGATACGCGGCGTGATACCCTTGTAGAAACTCCGACTTCCTTCTTGTTTCCACATGTCCCTAAATGATCGAATCAGTCCATATCCCCAAAAATTACCACGGTCTACTCACTTCGAAATATTGACAATCCTTTGCACAGCTGTTTGCCCCGGTTCCGCAGGTGTCTTCTGCAACCGCGTCTTAATCGTATCAATTGGCGCATTACTCAGTGGTCCCATCGCGCCAGATATTAACCCAATAAACATGGTCTGGTAGCCGGGCAAATCCGTCGTGCCCTGATAATTCTGCAGTGCGGCCCTGAACTGTGAATATGCCGTGAAGTTGACAGCTTGGTTGGAGCCTTGTCGGAGGGCGGTTAAGGAGACTCCACGGTAGAGGGCTCCGAAACCTTCTTCTTTTACAACGGTGTAGAGGGCGTGCGCGGCGTTGCGGTATTTGGGGATGTCGAGGGGGTCCGCCATCGAGTGGTGTTGCGCTTGGAGCCGGATTTTTACTACTTCCATGGGGGTTACGACGGCAACGGCTTCGGTTACTCCGGCGGAGAGGCCGGCTGGGTGATGTTAGTTTTTGACTTGAAAGTATGCCACATAATGAAGCTGTGATATAAAATTCCCATCTTCTTGAGAAGTGGGAAAGGGAAACCACTCTCTTGATCATGCTCTAGACACAAGAGAAGCATGCATACCGAGAAACGTTGCCTGTCCGGAAACCGCTCCATTCTTATCGGCCAGTAGTTGTTTATACCACTCATAGCTGGTAAACCGTATTGCCATTTTGGGCACAATACCCGTGAGCACTGCGCCGAGACCTTTGTAGAGACCGAGCGGTGTTTCTCGTTTTATGATTTCCCTGCCCGTTGTGAGGAAGCCGCGTTTGGGAGCCTTGGAACCCATTGCGTTAGCATGATGTGCGCAACTGAGTGCTGGTCGAATGAGGGTTGTGCAATGGTATGGAACTCGAAGGGGCGGAACATACACCAGGGACTCGCGCTCTTCTCGACAGCTGCATTCGGACTTTTATCGTGTCTAAGATGCGTTTCAGAGCTGCTCTAATACAATTGGGAGCCCTCTGGAGAAATTGGGCTTACCTAGAGGGTGGCACGCGAGCGCTTCCATCATACCAGCACCACCACCAGCTGCGCCACTCAGTCAGTTCTTAATTACTCACTTGAAATTCTCTATCTGTCCCATCCAAGCTTACCGATTAAATTCGTAGCCGCCGAAGCAGGCTTTTTCCCACCGGGCCCTTCAATGGACTTCGCCGACATGATGTCGAGGAGTGGGTGACGCGTTTAGGCCAACGAAGTAGAGTCTAGCGGTTTCTGAACGATGATGTGCGGCAGACAGGGTCGAAATGGCGCGCAGTGAAAGTTCAATTCCGAGCTGCTTCCCCGGTTCTAGAGCTGTAACTAAGTTCTGATTCCTCTGCTTTGAAATGCGAACAAAGAAGTGCGCCCAAAGAGATGAGAAAGTACCTCACGAACAGAGCTCAAGAGAAAGAAGGAAGAGAGAAACAGGATCAAAAACTTAGAGAGGGAAGGGAGCACAGTCATATTCTTTAGCTAGCTAGCACAGCCAGCTATCCGCGGATGTGAGGACATGATTTGCCCGCCCCGAGCCTCGGCCCTGATAGAAGCCTAGACCGGCTGCTTGGTTTTGAAGGGCACGCGTCTATCGCATCGCGAACTTCGGCGCTTGGCGAGGCATGAAGAACGCTACCCCAGATCCGTGTTGTGGGCGAGCGGAAGATGCGTTGAGGAGTCTCGGCTTGGTATCGGCTGCTATGGTGTCATTTTCCGAGGTGTGCATCAACACCTACTTATTTTGTCTCCATGCCGTCCTGGAATTGAATTTTCTTAGAATTGAATCTTGGCTTTGAATTATGTGTCGCTGTTCGCTTTCACGCGCCGAAATGTTTGCGTCCCGTGGTGGTACTTTCGGCTTGTGAAAGTCATGGTATGACGTTGCCGCTCGGCAAAGCTCCAGCTCCCCGCAGGGTCTTCCGGTTCTGGCCGTGGTGGCGTCACGTGCACCAACACGCCACGATCGTTCTTGACATCTCGACTCCTCCCGTCCTTTCCATTCCTCCGTTGCAGATCAATTTCTTCAAAAGAGACGTCTGGCTGTCCATTCGATGCTCCTGGGCTTCTCATCAAAGGCTTGGCATCGTCGATTTACATACTGATTCTGGAGAACAGAAACACTGAACGTAGAGTTATCTGGAAATTAGAACGGAATGAATTAAAATTCCTTAACCAGAGTACCAATACAACGCACTGACAGCATTATCGCTTCCGCCGTAATTCAAATTGAGAATCATCCTGGTCCTCAGCCTCTTTGTCGTCCACATGCTCATCTACGTTATGCGCTTCTTCCTTCTGCACTTCTTTCGGTTTAGTTGTGTGCTCATTGGTAGCAAATCCAACTTCTCCCAGCATAAAACGACCAAGATAAAGTACGGCATCGAGCAATTCCTCGCCTGTCGGGATGATATTTTCTCGCGGAAGCAAGAAACCGTAGCTTCCTGTGTCTCGAAGCTTGATTTGAAAGGCATATTTGACTTTCAACTCGTGATAGAACCAGTCCAACGCGCTCCCTCCACTCGATTCAATACGGGGAAGAACAACGCGATCCTTCTTATCCCTGGAATTGGACATGGCGACATTGCCTTCGCAAGCTGAGGTAACTTTGTAGGGACGTCCTTTCCGAGATATGCGGATAGCTTTGGCTAGGCCGAGAGCCAATTCCTCAAGATCTTCAATAGTTGGGGGCTCATCGTAGCAGGAGTAGGAGTAGGGATACAGGATCTGTTGTGAGTATGAATGTAGGTCTAGAAACCCCACAAAGTCCACGTTGTTGTTCTCGGTTTCGTTTTTGGCCCAGTCCGCAAAGCGCTGAGCTTCAACACCATCGAACGGGCTTTCACCAGCATATGACTCGCTGCAAGGATTTGATCGCGTCGACTCGCCTTCCCACTTGAAAGGATAGCTCCGATCGAGATCAACCCCCCGGCAGAACCGAAGGCTAGTGGGCTGGCGATTCTTCCGCCACAGACGGTCTGTCTCCCACGAGTAGACGTATCCATCCGGATTCAGGGTTGGAGCAAAAACAAAATCGTACGACTCGAGCAGTTTCGTTACAGTTTGCACTTTGCCGTACGAATTTATTAGACTCCAGGCGACGTAGTTGACAGTGCTGGTTGATATCCATTCACGTGCATGGGATCCGCCAGTTACCAACACAGTCTTGCGTCGGGAGGGTTGATCGCTGTTAGTGGGGTGAACTCCTACACGCAGCGCAGGAATATCTCGACCTTCGTAGCTGATGCCTATATTGATTCGGCGGACGTGGGTTGTGAACATGGAAGCCATGAGGTTCATCCAAGGGTTGATAACAGACAATGGCTGATAGTCCTGGAAGAAAGGGTGGCCCTTTGTTGATGGGGAGGAAGGCTTGAGACTCGGAGAATAAGAACGGTCTTCATCGTGTAATTGGGTAGCAGAAGGAAAAGGATATGAATTCAAGATGGCTTGGGCAAGGTCCAGATCGTGCATGAGCGCGACGTGGGATTTCTGGAGAGTCGCAGGGAGCAGGCCTAGGAGCGAGGGCACCTGTCTCACGCGTCAAGGGATGGCCTGATAGCTGGCGATGGCGTGTAAACTTACCACGTTTTTCGAGATTCTAATATCAACCCAGTCTTCATTGAACTCCCAAACGTCGAGAAAAAGAATATCTGCTGCCTCGGCGAGCGCAGAAGCCTCCTCGGTGGTGCTGATATTAAACCGCAAGACCATATCCTCGCCATATTGCGGGAGCAGCTTCGGTTCTGGTCGGTTCCCCGCGGTTCCTGTGTTGTCGCCGTCGACGCCCAAGCTCTTCTGCTTTAGAGGAAGTACCCATATGCGGCGAATGATAGCATCCGACAATCTCCGCCACGGCCACGGTGTGTGACTGTAGGCATTCGCGCTGATATCGTGTGCGTGGGCGTATTGTGAGGATGCGGATTCGTGCGGGGCGGCAGTGATCAGCGAAGGGCCGAGCAGCAGCAAGCTCAGGACGGCGAAGGTGGACGAGCGCATGGCGAGAGCGCAATGGCAGAGCCGGGCGAGAGATAGTGTATTTCTCCGCCAGCAAACGCTAGGGTAAGGATACCGTGGACGGTGTTGGTGTGTGAGTGTGAGTGCGAATGTGAATGTGATCGTCAATGTGATGTCGTGTGCCTGGGCGCAAAAGACGATGCCTGGAACAGCGCCACAGATGGAGCTCGCCTGCGCCTCCGTCACATCACGTGCAAAGCCACACTCAGCTCCCCCCCAAATACCAACCTGCTAGTCGGGCCGTGCCAGCCTGTTGGCTCTGGAGGTCCATACACACGGTACACTAACCACTGACTACGAATGCGCCGCCAGAGAACCTCTGACAGCCCTTTCTCTGACTCTGCCAACGTCCTCTCACCACCAGTACCCTCCCCCATTGCCAGCATTGACACGCGCACCCTTCTCACTGCTCCTAGCCTCGTCCACGCAGGCCCACATCTCCAGTTCCCAACTTACTGATCCTGGCCCTCAGCCTTACAGGGTCCTTCCGACCCCATCTCACTCACGCCGCCCACTCCACCTCTCACCCACCTCCGACTGTGCCATGTACCGCGTTGTGCGACCCAAATCCGTGTAGATGAGCTGCCTGTCTCCGCCAGCGCAATGCCTCTGAGGGCCCTCCGACCGGGCCGCAGTGAACGAGACCTGAAGCGCCGCAGCACCCTCGATCCCGCTGGCTTCTTCAAGCGCAGCGACAAGAGCAAGTCGGTCGAGCAGGTTGCGCCAGACCGGCTTGCCGTGTCCGAAGATGGCGGCCGTCCGCTCTCTAGCGATGTGTCGCGCCCGTCTGCGAGTAACGACGACGACAACGATCACCACCATGCCCGCCCGCCGTCCCCACCCGTCCAGGAGCACACCCCCAACACGCGCCGCTTCAGTCTGATGCGCTTTCGACATGCCTCCGACTCGGCCCTGTCGGTCAAGGCGAAGGAGCAAGCCGCGGAAGAGCCGCCCCCGCCCATGCCTGCGATGCATGTTGGAAGTATGTCACTTACGCCCGCTATTGGCATCAGCACTGACGCATGCACTGCAGCTCCCGCCATCATTACCACCGCACCCACCGGTATGGAACCAGCAGAGGTAGCCCCGAAGAAGCGAGGTAGACTGCAGCAATTCACACTCCGGCGGCGCTCCTTCGACCCTGGATCCGCCGATCGTCCCAACCTCCGGAAGTCAATGGATAAAAAGAGCAGCACTGATATAAAGCGGGGCCCCTTTTCGTTTATGAAGAGCCAGAATAGTCTGATGGAAGAGCCAGGGAGACTATCGACAAACTTGCGTCCGGGCACGCTTATCGAATCCCCCCACGAGTCTGGGGAGGTTACGTCCACATTGTCTCTTCCCGTTCCCAGAGCATCTGAATCTTCGCGATCAGATGGAAGCTCTACCGGTCACATCTCCTTCGAAAACACCCCAAAACCGTACTCGACTCCCAAAACCGGCTCGGGACGCTTTGGCTTCAGCCGACGGAACAAACAGCGCGCATCATTATTTCCACTACCTATGAAGTTTACGCCTCCTGAGTTCCCCGACACTGCGCCTGCAACCCCTCGCGCCTCGACGAGTGGAATTAGCTCCGGCTCAGCCCACCATTCTCTTAACGGCGAAAGCCCTCCCCTGACTGCGATACACCACGCTCGGCTTCATGGTCTGGACAATGGGACAAGTACGCCGCCGATGCCCTCGCCGTCGCAGGTGGCCCTCGCTGCTGCTTCTATTAACCTCGCCTCGCCGGGAGTAGGATCTTTGCTACGAAACGATTCCACAAAATCCGTCCACTCTTCTCGATCCTCGCCGAATGGTGGTGCACCCATGCGACTTGGTCTGAGAGGCCGATCAGCCACTATGGGATCTTTAGGTGGTCGCTCTGATGATGCTCCTCCACCAACCCCTCCGCACATAGGGAGTGGGAGAAACTCAACGTCAACGGCAGGGAGGAGCAGCTTTAGTAACTTGTTTGGACTTGCTAGATTTCGTCAGAACTCTGAGCCGCATTCTCCTAGGCATGGCTCTCCTGCGCTCGGGCTTACAGGAACTTCAGGTATATCATCTCACGGAAACTCTTTGAACGTTAGTCGAGAGGCCTTGGTCATACCACAACGCGAGGAAGGGGAAACGCCAGGCCACTATTTGGAGAGGATGGAAGAAAACAACATGGAGAAAAGCGCAATCGCCAGCTTCCTTACCAAGACCGACGACCCATTCATGCTTTCTGTGTTACGAAGTTACATGCGGAAGTTTGCCTTTTTCGGTGATCCCATCGACATGGCAGTCCGGAAGCTGCTCATGCAAGTGGAATTGCCAAAGGAAACACAACAGATTGATCGAGTCCTTCAGGGATTTGCAGATCGGTATCACGAATGCAATCCTGGAATATACATTAGCACCGGTATACAGTTATAAAACCCAATTGGAGTGTTCGTACTAACTTTACTTTTAGACGACACGTATTTCATAGCATTCTCCGTTGTAATCCTCCACACTGATTTCTTCAATAAGAACAACAAAAGAAAGATGCAAAGGAACGATTACATCAAAAATTCGACTTGCGAGGGCGTATCCGACGATGTTCTGGGGTGTGTCTACGACAACATTGTCTACACTCCATTCATTAGGATTGAAGATGAGGTTGACTTGAGAGGAGGTGTCCCAACCCGACGAAGTAGGAGAACCGCAGCTCTTAAAGGCCCAATGGGGGCTGACCCTACCAAAAAGATGGCCCGAGAACCGATTGATCCATATGCCCTGATTCTGGATGGTAAATTGGACGTCCTTCGACCGAATATCAAGGATGTCATGAACTTGGACGACCCATATAGTTATCTTGGCACAGCTCCTACGCTCGACACAAGGAACTTGTACAAGTCTTTTTCAAGATACGGAGTCATCCAGATCGTTTCCTCTCGCTCAAGACCTGAGGCATTCATGTCACAGGCCGCACAGGAGAATCCGTTTCAAACCTCGGTTGGGATTGTGGAGATGCCTGTGACAAAAGTCGGAATCCTGTGGAGAAAGGACGCAAAGCGAAAAAAGGCACGGTCGCCGTGGCAAGAATGGGGCGCAGTCCTTACTCGGTCGGGGCTTTCTTTGTTCAGAAATTCTAGCTGGGCCAAGAATCTGATGAACCAACACGAACAACATCAAAAGCATGGAGAGTCTGGTGCGGTCGTTTTTCAGCCTCCGCTCCAAGAGTTTAAACAAGACCACATCATACCAATGGACGGAGCTGTGGCCCTAGTGGATAATACGTACAAGAAACACAAACATGCGTTCGTCATGTTCTCGAAGGCTGGCGAGGAGACCTTCTTAGCTGATAGTGAGAAAGACCTCAATGATTGGCTGGGGATGCTAAACTTCTCTGCTGCCTTCGAGACTCTGGGAGTTCGGCAGCGAGGACTCGTAGGGGGCTTGTATGAAGGCCAACGAAACCGAGGAATTCGACGATTAGAATCCTCGCAATCTACGAAATCTGTTTCAACGGCAACAGGAGAGGTTACTATCCAGAGTGGGAAGATTGACAACCAATTTGCCAAGGAGATGATGAATGCTCGAAAAGAACTAATGCAGTTACGGATTTCCGAGTCTGAGGAGAAGTTAACTCAATCGATCAAGATTCTTGAGGCTCGTCTTCGGGATGCTAGGCATCTTCAAATTCTGGCGCCTATCCAACCAAAGACTAGGGAGCTTGTTATACATGCTGCAGGCCGACTCGCTGCTAAGCTGAAGTGGTCACGCATTGAGATCTGGAAGATGAAGTGCCATCGTGATATTTTGGCACAAGAGTTGGAAGAAGAGAAGCAGACCGCTACTGAACGACAGGCTCGAATCGAACGAATTGGAGGCACTTCTCAACCCTTACAAACTCAACTGTCGCCGCAACAATCTAGTAGAGCATCTAAGATTAGTGGACTGGCGCGGCTCAGCTCCAAAGCCAGTTCACTCACAAACAACCAGAAGCCGCCACTCTCACCAGCTCCTTCATCAGCTCGGCCCGGCACTAAATCTTCTCGAGATACGGATTTTGGAGATGATATATTTAAGACCCCCCCCGAAACGTCTCGGCAGTCAAGTCCCAATCAGCCATCCGCCCATTTCAGCCTTCCCCCGTTGTCATTCAGCCCCCAAGCTTCAATGCGTCGAACTTCTATAGTCAGCTCAACTGGTCAATCGCCTAAACTTGCAGCAAACGAGCATCGACCCTCAGTCTCAACAATTGCGACGGTAAGCTCCGACGCTGCTTCTGATACTGATTCGCAATACGCAACACCCCCGCCCATGGAGACGGACAAAGTAGAGCCCAAGACGCCCGAAATTCTAGCCAACGACGGCTTGCATTTGGGCACTGAGTCCGAGTCTGAGGAGGATCAGTATCCGGCGGCGCTTACAGGCTCACCTGAGTCCCGGTCGAAGGCCCGGCGGAGTCTCCACCGCACACTCCGAGACTCTCATGGTATTTCATCACATCGTCGCAGCCATAAAGGCAGGGATTCTGCGTCAACTATTGTCAGCGATGATACACAGGAAAGTGAAGGGCTATCTCGCGCGAAAGGAAGCTTCACGGTCCATGGAAAGAAGGCCTCTATTGTTACTTTTGGAGCTGATTGGCATGATATGCCGGCGGAAGAGAGGCTGAAGATTCGAAAGCAGGCCCAGGAGGTTCTGCAAGAAGCAGGCTCTGTGGACGAAACAGACGGCAGTGTCATTAGTGATAGCACTACCACTTACTTCAACACTCCAACAATCCGCGAACCTGACGATATCACTCCTCAGCCTTCATCTGCGGATACACGGAAGCAGCGCCATGTGTCGTCTCAGACCATAACTCCTTCGTCCTATCAAAAGTCTATGAACGGACATAAATCAGACTCTAATGATGGGTCAGACATGAGCGAGATCGAAGAAGAGTCACTGACGAAGGACCATAACTCCACTAAGCTGGCAACAACTGACGACGAAGATTCTGATGACGAGCATATCGAGCTGGCCGCTCCTACGTCTCAACCAGTCAAGGTGTAATGGTATATTTGGTTTTTCATTGCGTTCTTAATCTTGGGAAACTGGATTTCTCTGGCTCCGCATCTTTCTAGGCAGTCTTCCCCTTTGTTCTCGGCTTGTCTTCAGCACGTGCATCGCATTGTATTCTGCATGAAGCGTTAGCGGAAGAACGTTGCGGTTTCTTCATCCTAATCACTGCTTCTCTCTCCCCTTTTGTTCACTATATGTTCTTGCTTCAATCACAGCACGGCGCGGCTTCTTTGGTATGGCGTGCATTTACCCAAACGCATCCACCACATGGCGATGGCGCATTGTGCATATTTAGACTCGGAATCTGGGATGCGGCGTTTCTGAAGTGATCTTGGGCTTTGCACCGGGTAAAATAGGGCCAGCGGGTGTTTGGGTCTAGGTGCAGTGAGTTGGAAGGATTACCAGCCCGGGAAGACGGGTTGGATGGGCGGCGTATGTTAGCGAGGCGTGAGGTAGGATTCAGTTTGTTGAATATACCTATGGTTATAAAACAGCAACAGTTTTGTGGCTCCTTGATACCTGCCCAACTGTGAGGATGTGGGCTGTTTGAAGATCACGTGACTATCAATATCCACGGATGCATCTTCAACCCTTACTATGTATGTTCTAATGCGTTGCACTAGAAGATGTCATGCCTTTCCATTCTACATTATTGAAGATAAACAGAGTAATGGCTATTTTAGATTGCCACCGAGGAATATCACTGGTTCACACACCCCTCAGAAATCCTGCCGAGGTTCCCGCCAACTCTCCACTCGACATCACTACAAAGCTATGCAGCTATCGAGAGTCATGACCTCAGCTATAAGCACCACGAACTACTATGTTGCAATCGCAGGCACTTACCCTCCGTAACTCACATACAGCTAGAAAATCTCACAAGTCCTCCCAATTCCTCGACCTCGAATACCTCAGCACTCACACCTCTCACGCCAAATAGTAGTGTAGATTTCGACGCCCAAGATGACACACCAAGCCTCAACCGCCGACTTGCGTGTCAGCACGCTCTTCAACTTTTCCAACCACATCGCGCTCGTTACCGGCGGCGCTACAGGGCTGGGGGAAATGGCCGCGCAGGCTTTCGTACAAAACGGTGCGCGCGTCTTCATTGCTAGCCGCAAAGAGAGCGAATTGAAAGTGACTACGGACAGGCTGAATAAGCTGGGACCGGGCACTTGCGAGTACATCATCGCAGATCTCAAAGACAAAGCTGGCTGTCTTTCCCTTTGCGCCGAAGTAAAAAAACGCACCGACCGACTTACCGTCCTCGTCAACAACACGGGCGCGACCTGGGGCGACGACTATTACAATTTCCCCGAGGGCGGGTGGGATAAGTTGATGGCGCTCAATGTCAAGAGTCTGTTCTATACGACTGTCGAGTTGGAGCCGTTGTTATTGAAAGGAGCGACCCCGGATGAACCTGGGAGAGTGATTAATATTGCGAGTATGGCCGGCATTCAGACGCAGGATGTTACGACAGGCGAGGCGGGAGGACTGAGTAGGCCCGGGCACGGGACTTTCTCATGTGAGTTCAGTTATTATCACAAATACACGTATCAATTGACTAACCGGTCTCTTCCTTCATTACAGATGGCCCCTCAAAAGCAGCCTGCATCCACCTCACCAAAATGCAAGCGTCCAAACTCGCTCCCAAGAACATTATGGTCAACGTGATCTGCCCCGGCGTCTTCCCGTCACGAATGACAAACTTCGGTCTTGACAAATACATGGATACCTTGGTTTCAGGGCAGCCGACGGGGCGGATTGGCAAGCCGAGTGATTTTGGGGGACTGGTGCTGTTTTTGAGTAGTGCCGGGAGTGCGCATATGACCGGGAACGTCCTGGAGATCGATGGAGGGAGTACGTTAACAGGGTTTAGGGGGAAGAGGAATGAGAGCAAGATATAGCGGGAAAGATGGTAGGGAAGGTGAAGATATTTATCCAAATAAGATAACTTGTTGGGTCACGTTGTTTGCTGCTTGATTGGTGTTCATTACTTTTCGCATGTGTTTATTTTCTCTTTCGGTGAGCCTTCAACACCGTTCCCCTCAACTTCGTCAATTGTGCTGCGCTTATCTTCCTGCTAGTTTGTACAGTGGAAAGGACTGTATCCGCAGCATGCAAGGCATTCTTCGTTTGCTAGAATCGATATGTCTAGACAGTCACAAGTTGATAAATTTGCTTGCACTTTGAGAAAAGCGGCAGCCAGGACAATCACCAAACCCGAACACCACATCGCTAAAAACACATCTCCGGTTACCGTTTACTGGTTAATCCCATAAAGCTCACTTTACTTTGACTGACTAATCGTCGGTCCTCAATGTGGGCGATTTATTCATCACATGGTCGTCCAGTTCACTGAATGCTAAACGTGGTCGACGGCGCTTCCTATCGACGTTTTCCCGCCTAATGGTTCCACTCTATGAAGTGAGGCTATATACATGTGGTCTTTTGTTCCTTATTACTCGAAGTCTCGAGTAGCCCCTTATACACAGAAATGGGACTTCACCGCTTCTGTACTACGGTATACGCTGTCGCTGGACTTGTATCTCGATATCGGACCCACCCCTACATACAAAAACTTCTTTCGAATCACACACCTAGAATTAAGGGTGCAATCATTATTTTGGCATGGCTTAGTGCTTAAACTCACTTATAGTTAATGCTGTTACTTTTAGCTTGTCCCATTGTCATGAATGCAGTGAAAATAGTGGCTTTCAAGCAATTAGAGGCCTCTCTGCAGAAGGTGGGCATCAGGCAGCCCCATCTAGCGATCAGGCTGTGAATGCGCTGATTACATGTATTCACTTTCACGTTTACCTCTGATTTTCTGATTTCTTCCTTTTATCCCCAATGAGTGGCCCCGTCCCTGACACCACGACCCCTTATCCCCTACTACCTACCGTCAATCATCCTAACATGACAAGAATCAAAATAGCTGATCTAAATGGAACGTAAGGTTTTTTGGCCGACAATTTGACAAGGATTGAAGCTGGCCTGTCCGACCATGCGATAGAGAGAGAGGAGTTTAGAGACGAACTCGAGATGATGAGGCATGAAGCCGGGTCAACCTGAAAGATGAGATGGCCGCCCAAGAAGAGCAGACTGCTTTCCTCAATATCGAGGTTGCAATAATGGAACTGGTCCCCGCGGCACGCCCCTCACTAGGTGTCTGGTATATGATTTTCCCAAGACCCTCCAATTAAACACTGGAACACTATCCGCCGTGTTAACAGGATGTTCCACAAACTGATCCACACCGACTTTGTATTCCGCCACAACAAAGCGGTGACCGAGATGCACTTCTGCTTTCCCGATGACTAGCCACAATGCAAAAAGTTCTTTTTCCACCGCTTTAACACCGGCAGGGCCATTGCTTACTTCAAGGCTAAATTTCCCAGTCAAATAGCTACCTAGGCTCACTAGCGACTGCACTAGACCGAGGATAAATAGACAATGGTCCCACTAGAGATTGGAAAGATGTGCGAAGACGACTCTTGATACATTTGAAAACCACACTGAAGCTCAACTGGCATCGAAAGCAATTTTGCCCGTCCCTGTTGATTCGGTAGGGACTTCACAGAGGTCGACGATTGTATCCAAATATTTATACATACAAGCAAATACCATTGTTCGGGGTAGAGGTACATTTCAAGGACTCAGAAGTTAGTGTAAATTGGAGACCAGTGTATGTAGCAATTCCGAAGGAAGGTAGTAAGAGAAAATGGCGAGAGTAGGGAGATGAATGAGAAATGAATTTGAGCCGAATTTTGCTAGTTCAATAATTTGATTTACACTGGTAGGTTAAGCGTTTAAGGACGACTGTTTTTCCAGATGGCTACTTATCTTATTTCTTGGGGAATCTGAGTCTAGCGGTCATGGCTCTCAAGCTTCAGGACTGGGAGAAGATTGGAGTCTGGTACAAAGTGAAACTGCTAACCAACATGGCTGTCTTATCCAGTGTTGTATTAGCGTTGTATTATTATATACGCTCTCATCGGGTACATATACTCGCAGTCACTCACTAGCCAATAAACAACCAGTTCCTTCCATTTTGTTTCACCATAGAAACTGAAACTGAAACTCAAAGCAATATATGAAAGAAAGTAAAAGACTCCTTTGCAGGTACTATACCATAGATAGGCCAGACCCACTATCCTCCGCCATTCTGGACTGCCATCACGTCGATATCTCTATATCTAGGGCAGTAGACTATCAATACAAGTCTCATGGCCTATCCAATTACTCTCATTCTTATCTATTTCGCCCCTTCCCCCTTCAATTGCAACGCATACAGCTCCCTTGGCCGACCCGCAGAATCACAGCTCGCGAACTTCCACCACCCCCAATGCACCGCGCCCGCCAAATTGACCAGCCCCCATCGAATAGGCGCCGGCATCGGCGGCCAATTCGCCCACATGCCGTCCTCATATGTGACATCTAGGTTCAGCAAGAAAAACGGTACAACATCAGTGGTACCGGCCTTGGTCACCGTTTTCTTGCCCCATGCCTTGAAAATCGCAGCGGCCTGCTCTGCTTCTGGAGACGCAGGCTTTGGCGCTGTTGGTAGGTCTGCAAAGGACGCGATGGTCGTGATCTCGTGGTGGAAGTGGTGGTTGAACGCTTCTTGGAATGAGGACATTATACTGCAGAGCGAGGTGCCGTTGAAGTCGTACGGCTCCGGCAAGTTAGCGAGATAGTCGTTGAATTCGACCAGGCCAGTGAGAAAGGACTCTGCAGCACATGATCAGAAACCAGCCTTCTAATAAAAAAGAAAACGGGAGTTAATATAAGGAATTCAAATTTAATAGTTACCGTGCTCCGCGTGCGTCTCCTCCCAAATTCCTTTGTTCCCGACTACCTCTTCGACTTTGGGGAACAACTCCGCCTCCTCGTCGTCGTGGTGGCTCTTCACGAAACGGAACCACGCCTGCGCATACCCGATGAAATCAGACTTGTCTTCGGCGGTCACGTGGGGCGCTTGTTGGTAGATGGAATTGTAGCCGCGCAAGATGGCGTTGTGGATATGCGCCATGTGCGTCGCGCCGAGGGTGAAGATGTCTGTCTGGCAGGTTTTAGTTTCAGATTCAGATCTACAATCAACATGAAGAGCTCGATGGATTTACTTTCTTGGTTGCATATTGCGGCGTTGGGATTAGTGGGCACGGACCGTCTGCCCACGGTTTAGCGGATGAAGGCGCGGTGGTAGTCATGCTGGATGGGGTTCGGGAAAGGAGGATGGCGACAAAGACCGCTTGTACGGCGATAAAGATGGCCGTTTTTTGAATAAAGCTGGGCATGGTATCGAAGACGTGGAAACGGCGCGGAATAGGGCGGCATATTAATGCAGCTCCAGTTCAAAGGATGTCACGCCATGAGGAGGAAATGTCGGCTGATAAAAGTTCGAGCGCTAATTGGTCAACTTTGCTACATTTTTTCTCACTCCTTTGATATTCTCCATGTCTAGTTAATTTCTGGAGCATAGAAATGCACCATCCTTCACACACTTCTATTGTTAAATTCTCTCCTATGACTTGTAGACACGCAACTAACCTGCTGCTATTCCTGGGTGTACAAAAATCTATCGTCACGGACTCACTTGTGATAACCTCAAGTACGTACCTGTAATTGCGTACTCATTTCGGCCTTTGATTCGTCTGTCTCGCCAAATAACGCAAGGTGTGTCCGTAGAAGCCGGGAGCCGAAGATCACGTGATATAAGCATACACTACTTTCGCCCGCTTTTCCGTGCATGCTGAACGACGTGAATATTTTTTCGCAAATGATATTTACTAGAAATTACTTGTTCCGTTTATCCTTCTCGTGGCTTAGGTTTTGACGACACTTTTCAGTGAAAAATTATTCTAGACCACCAATCTTATTACCTGCACCAATCAGCTTTTATTACTTTCTCCATCGTCTCCTTTTCTTATACTCATTCAGCCCGAACTCGTCCTCCTAAGTCTTCATCGATGGTTCTGTCTCAGAGATTGTTTCTCTGATATTTGCGATGGGTAAGTTATCTGTTACCTTTGAAATCTCTTTCAGCTTTTCGTGGCTAGACGGCGCTTTAAAAACCTTGTTGGGCAGATAAATACAAGAAAGATCAGATAGGTTGGAGTATCAATAATGGATTTCGCACTATTAGTGATAGTACGACGATCGTGACATTACACACGGTTGCACTTGATTAGCACACTCACAATCCAATAATAGGATCTCTTATCCCCAACATAATCTGTTTAAACAAAACATACAGTCCGCACCACGATAGTGTATGTACAACGCCCCCGCCCGTGCCAAGTACAAATTAAACTCGTCCCACCAGGTGCAGAGAACCTGCCCACCATTATCTTCCGCGATAGACTAATAGCACCTCTATCAGCCAACAATGCTATCTTATCACGGGTTGCGTCAATGTTGTATTATAAGCTCTCATCGAGTATATATATTCGCAATCACTCACTAGCTAGTAATCAACCAATTCACTCCATTCCGTTGTTTCCCCACAACTTCCCATTTTCCACTCAACATTGAAGCGGCGCCGGTCCCGGGATTACATACTGCTTCCCGCCCATATACGGATTTCCAGCATTATCATAGATATTGACTTGAATACCTGCATCATTCGCCTTATAAGCCCCCGGGAAGCTAACCTTGGTACCGCCCGTGTTGGTTCCCGATCCTGTGACATTGATCTGCGCACACTCCTGCTACTATTAGTCCGTATCCTCTTTGCCCATCAACCCGTCTCCATGGATATAGAGAAGGATAACATACCATGTAAAACTGCGCCTGCCCCGCGTTTTGCGCTCCATGCAATGCAATAAGCTCAGCCCTCAGCAGATAGTCTCCTGGCGCGACACACGTCGGCATGGTAAAGTAATGCCACCCGCCGTTCTGAATCATTGTATCAACGGCCCACTTCCCATTCGAAAGACCATCGTGCGCGACCTTGAACCATTGGAGGCCTGTCGTGCTAGTTGTGGCGGCGTTGCTCACTTTGGCAAGGTAATATATGATAGGGCCTACCGCATATGTTAGCTCAGACTATTTATGATAGATTGGTCTTCTAGGCTATAACTACGCACCTTTGTGGCTCTTCGCAATTGGATTATCAGCATCATTTGCTGATTGCGCGCCACCGATAACGTGCCCCCACCATCCGCCTACCTTTGCACCAGCAGGAATTGTAATCACAGTGCTGTCTTTGTGCGTGATGCCCGTGTTGCAAGCGAAGTTGCCGTCATTGACGTTTTGGATCGGGGAGTCTGAGTCAGGGGCACGGACGCCTTTTAGCTGGCCTTGATCGGCACCGTTGACGGACACCTTTTGGAAGATGGTGTGGGCCGAGGCAGTGGCTGCCACGAGGGTGACTGTTGCGACTAAAAACTTCATAGCGTAGATAGCTGATGGTCAGTAAGATGCGTATGTGCAGTGTTTATATACGATGCTAGTTGTGCTCTTTCTGGAACGATGGCGAAATATCTTGTGTAGAGCATGCCCGAATCATGTAGTCCGTATTTCTCCGTGTCGTATTAAGTATGGGGTGCATCCATGAACCGATATTGGAAGACTGGTGAGATGAGCTGGGCATGCCTTTACTTGCCCAGTAATCGTGAACGTTCCCCGGAATTGAGCTAAGATCGCGATATTGCACATCGTAGAGATTTTACCGAACGATATTTAATCAGGAGAGCAGTCTCCGTGTCAAAAGCTCTTTGGTATATAGATTGGATAGGATGAGAGCTGGTTATAGAATCTCGAAAGTTGAGTCGCGTTACTATTCAAAATTCCTAGTTAGGCAATTTCCGGTAGTTAAAGTCTAAATGCCGATGATGAGGGCCTATAATATTGTGATGCAGTCTATATAGATTAGCGATAGTGTAACAGGTAGAAACCTGAGCCCTGGTGTTCAGTCCGTGTCTTCCGTGTCGAAAGTAGACAAGGCTCCTGCACAATGGCCTGTTAAAGAACGGCCCGAGAGAGATTGACAATGCGACGATTGTTGATATTTGTGTGCCACTGGCAATGTAATACCTCGTCCCTTCATCTGACCTTATCTCGGATCGGTGCTTTGTAGTTTCGTGTTTTCTGTTAAAGGTCAGATATGAACGTAGTGGACTACGCTTTTCTTTGTACTAGTTGTCTTACTGCAGCTTGGCTTTGAAACAAGGAGAGACATTACTTATTATGATGTGCCAATATATTCTAAAACAGCGGATGAAAACGACTGTTGTACTTTCTGGTATGAAATCTTTGCATATCCTGCAAGAGGAGTATAAGTGAAGGGGGCTGAAAATTTGTATTGCGTATATATGAAGGTGTGTCCTTGGCTGATATACAGTAGTTTATTTTAGGGATTGTTTAATCCTCTCAGCTGTCTCCTAGAATCGTGTTCATTAGATTTACATTCCAAATTGGTGTAATTAACGTTATTCGACAAGTGAGCATGGAATAGAATAGAAGAGAGAGTTACCGTCCTGGAGGTGGTTCTATCAGTGAGGAATACATAGAAATGAACCGGAACTCCAGAATCCCCAACCATAAACCTTATTGTGTGAGTACCACAAGATGCAAGCTCACGGGGATGAGCGAGAAACAAAAGCAATGCCCCAAGCTTGTAGCTAAATGTTTACCATCCAAAAAGCCTTACCATGAGTAACTTCTCTACATACCCGTAGATATTTCATCATCTATATGCCTGCGCTCCGTTTCCAGCTACTCCATGCATGCCACTATCTACGCCTCCGTTCGCTGGCCCATTCTCTTCACCATCTTTATATTCCCATTGCATGTGTCCAAGTTAGCTTCCGCGTGCATATCGCTCTAGTCCGGCCTAAGAATTACAGGTAACGGAGGCCTCCATAGCTCCTTGATATCCTCGATAAAGTTATCAGTCATGATCCGATGCTAATGCTGAAAATCCGCGTCCAGCGCCGTCATCATATGAGGTCCAGCTTGTTGCGCTTCAGATATCGCAACTCGACGTCATTCTTAGGAATGGCTCCTAACGCATCGATAACTAAAAAACCAGAGAGCCCATGAGAGATTGCATAAGGGTCAGCGCCGTACCACGAATGATCTAGAGGAGCTTCAGTCGCGATATCGTAGCTTTCAAGCCACTCCTTGGAGGCGCTGAACCGGCAGAATTTTTCGAAGTTCAAAAGCGTGATATTGTCAATTTTCGTGTCTGGAAACCTCGGAAGTCGATGATTATACGGGAGGAGATGAAGGGTCATAAGCTGTTCATACCGAAGTAGCTGAAGCGTAGGTCTCCGAGACCTTGTGATCCAATGGTACTTGCGTAATGTGAATGAAATATGACAAGCGAGAACTAAGTGGAATGTAGTTTTAGATCTGGTTGATGCAAAAGTAAAAGAAGCTGTAAGTGAGGTTTATGTGGCGTAAAATGACAGTTGACGTGTTGCATGTCAGGAGCTTGTATGATAATGGAGATGATGGTATGTGTTGTAGAGGGATGAGTAAGAGAAGATAGGGAGATTTGGGAATTGAAAGAGCTCAAAATAAGATGTGGAGCAAATGCAATAGGAAGAAGAGTAGCGTAGACGAAAGCTAAGCCTCTTCTCAAAGAAGACAATTAGTGGGGCGATGTAAAGAGAATGTCTTGTTGAAGTGCTCGCATGGGATGTAAGATGCTTCAAGTTCGAAAGAGAAGAATGGCTTGACGAAAGTGAAGGCGGCAAGGATGTGACGGCAGAGGTCGCACAACGCGACCAAATGCGAGTAGTTATTGAAGAGGAGCTTGATCTAATCATTTGCGGGACCCGTATCAAGCTATGCAAAGCTAGGGTTTCTATTTAGAGGTACGGTCGCGAAGCTTCATCACCAAGCTGACCTGTCGGTTTCATCTCCAAACTGAGAAGTATGTACATATAAGAGAATGCAGAACTTGATTGCCTTCGAGTAGATAGCAAGTTTTGAAGTGACACTAGGACCGTACACCTGCTAGGCTGACATGAAGAGCGTGGCATGACGTTACAAGAAGGGATTATAGAAAAAAATAGCCACCGTTTGGGAGAAGAGAAAGGTTGATGGAATGTCGATGTTGAAAGCGAGTTGGGGCACTGGAGGACAGCAGAGGAAGTTTTGAGGTCTGAGTATTCCAAGCCGAGGCTTCCGCGAGCTAGCCTTCACCACTTTCCCCACTCATCTCCATCACCAAGCACTCGCCATGTTGCGCTAGCATCTCTACATACGCTCTTGATGGTCCGGTAACTGTGCCAATTTCCTCGGACGCCTTGTCACCACAATGCCACTTCAGCGTAACTCCGCAGTGTGCGGAATACCGCAGGTTGCGGAATACCGCAGGTTGCCAATCCTTGAACGAACCTGGGAACGGGACGAATGCTGGGGCCTGCTGCCATTGATGGGCAGGGCAATGCGGATTGAAGAGGGGATACCCCAGTATTGACGACTTTACTTCTCCGCACATTGTCCGTACTAGGCTCCTCTTTGCATTTAGAGGTAGCGCAGGCCTCTGGCTTCATGCTCTGCAGACTACAGTCAGACTCTCAACTCATGTATCATGGAGAAAAAGACTCTTGGTAATATATCAGTCGTATTCTTGTCACCATCTTTATGCTAATCATTGAATATGCTAGTTCTTCCCGAAGCCGTCCACGACGCTTTCAACGTCTTCGCATCTGATGCCTCTCTGCTTGCTTTGCCTTTGAGGTTCTCCGCAGGAAAAGTTGAACCATTATCGGCGATTCTCTATCCGAAAGACTCAGGCGGAAATTTCCAAACCGCTCTCTCGCAACTGGAAGCGGTCATCGACCCCAAGACCCCGCTGTATCTGATAGTGCGCCGGAACAACACCTTGAATACGATAACATACATACCGCATCTCACACCCGCTGAGCTGAAAACGCTGTATCTCGAGGAGCGACATGAAGTCGTCCGGAGACTTGGTGAATCACACTTCACGTCTTCATTGATCTGCAAGGAGCCTGCTGAAATCACGGACGTTCGCTCATGGGATGAGAGGGATATACATACGGCGGAATGCGAAAGTCGCCCCAAAGTGGATCCGGAGGACCAATCGGTTATGGATCTGGGTCACCTTAAGAACAAATGCCGGCTCTGTGACCGCCGTATGAAGAATAAAATCGAGGAAAGTGCCAAAGAGGCTTTAAAGAAGTTTGGCGATAGCGGAGACTGCGTTCAGCTTGTGGGTTATTGCTACATCTCATACTTTAAAGATATTGATCAAACTCACAGTCCGTTGATATGTCGACCTTAATGTTATCACTTAACGTCTACGAAACGAATGTGCCGCCAACAGTAGTTGCAGGGATGCTTCCCACTCAGCATCCAAGCTTCACATTTTACCACCACCTCGAATCCCACCTTACGTACTTCATTTTCTGCTCTCCAGATATTGCACCGGTGAAACAACGTATGACACACACTATGGCCATTCCAGGACTGGTCAACATCATTGCGAAGGAGAGTGGTATCAATGTAGATCAGAAGATTGAGATACATGATAGGGACGATCTCGAATTTGCGGAGAATGATAAGCGCATCGGCAAATTTAGGTCCATGTACCTACGCAACGAGTTTGTAGGGACAGAGTCAACGTGGGAAAACATGGAAGCCTCTCAGAAGATATTGGATTCCATTTGCTAAAAGAACGAAAAGTTTGTTCGCCCCTCCAGAAGTCCCTCGGCATTTTTCAATTGATTACTATGGAGTCTATCATTCACATCTTGATCTTCAAGGGCCAAAAATCAAGGACTTCCATCTTTTTGGTTTTCACTGTGTATATCCTTCACTCAGGTATCATGGAGTGAATGCACATAGCCTAGCCCCCGTAATTCCTTCAGTTTGACTCAAAATTGTTATAATTATCTCCAAACGTTATCCTCACAATGAAAATCTCACCCTCGTAAGCATCCTTCGCATTTTTCGCATCTATCACGTCTCGAAATGCATATCCCCCAACCCCGCCGAAAGGTTTGCCAGCAATTTGACCCAGCTGCTGAAGCATACATGCAGCGAGATGGACAAGTTGTTTTTTTGCGTCTGTGACACTATGGTATACGTAGAAGAGATTCGCCTTTGTTGTTGATGGGTGTAGTGCTGTGGAAAATGACGTATAGGTAACGGGGTAGGTGAGGTGAGTTGATCGGGAGTCGTCGATTAGGTTTTGTGGAAGAGACTGTACATGTTGTGAAGGTTGGAAATTGAGTTGTTTGAAGATTCTGGATTGTGGTGAGTACTGCCGATTTGATCTTCTTAAGTATTGAATGGCAGGATATATTGTCAGAATGTTTGTACCTAGTCATAAGATGTATCCCGCTAGAATATCCAATGCCTCACATGAGCTTCCAAGTGAAGCCGCGTATCGTTTGTTGACAAAAATATTCTGCGTGATCCCAATTAACACAGACAGTATCAAAGTTATCTCACTTCGACTATTCCAAATTATCAAATTCAATCCCAATCTTTTCTTTACCATGAGACGTAACAACGTAAGTTCATTGTTATTTCTTATGCTATGATGATAGTTATGTGTCATCTCAACGCTTGCTCCATTGCATATGAAATAGCAACGTGCTTGCCTTAAAATGATAGGTGATTGGGGTAGATCTCAAAACAATCAATCAAACTAGCACTCCATTCCAGCAAGATACACTAAAGGTTTAATCTATCACTTTATGAATTGACACCTTCAAATCTTTCACCGTAGCACCCAACCTTGAATGTCTGATATCTTGCTAGACATATTTAATAAATCACGTGAGAGGGCGTACCCCACTTTGAAGGTTCTGCGGCCCATTATCCTGGTTGTCGATCCTTTTAATAATAATTCCTCTCATCTCTCTTTTCTGTTTCGAGACTTCTTTACGAGGATTCGCAGCCTCAACTTGATTATCAAAGTCCGATTCACATCCTTCCCTTCCTACTAAGCTGGCCATGACCTCCAAACCAACCCTACTCACCCTTCCCGCCGAGCTCCGCTTCGCAATCCTCTCGGATGTTCTCACCCAACCCCCAAACGTTGGATATATGCCCTCGCAACCTGTAACCCCATCGCGATTGCGCAGCCTGTGGCTCGACCCAACCTACTCCTCCTCTGTACATCTGGAAATTCTGCTCACATGTCGCCAATTCCGTGATGACTTCACTGCCCTTGCGTTTCAGCAGACAGCGTTCCACATCGTTCACATGCACTCTCAATTTGCAGTACTGCTGCGACCATTGTCTGACCACCACATCCGGAACCTGCGACGGATTGTGATCGTCGCAGGCACGCGACACTTCAGAGAGATGGTAGATTGGTTGAAGTGGCCGTTCAATATGGCGAGTCTGAAGCTAGAGCTTTTGACGATCGCCATGCACCGATCAACGCACTGGCATCACCCCTCGGACTTTACCACGGATTTAGTTGGCTTGCTCCGACGGTTGCGGAACGTCAAGGCGTTGAAATTCGTGCTCAATGGCGCGAATGTGAAAGGATTTTTCAAGAGGTGGTATAACCAGTTGATCGGACTAGTGTTGAAGGAGGATCATTTTCAGAGGTATGATGCACCCGGGGCGCCAAATATGGAGATGACATGGTGGACGTGGAATTATGATGACAAGGCGATGTGGTTTGATTTGCTGGCGCAGAAGCCAAAGCCGATCATGGCCGAGGGGTTGTATATGGAGATTGTGAAACCGTTGATCCAGAGACTGGTCGCAGACATGGAGCATGAGGAAGAGGATACAGATCCGAGGGTGAGGAACAGGTTGGGTTGAGGCTTATTCTCTTCGATTTTATGCTGCAGTGAACTTGTTCTTCATGAAACTGCTCGAGGTATGGATAAGTGGCTTCCTTAACTTCTAGGGCTTCAAGACGGGGTTCAGAGGTTAGTGTAAATCTTCGCTATCCTGCACTCATATAGGAAAAAATTACTAGCACGTAAACACTAGCACATAGTTAGGATGTCGCGATGGATGTAAATGCCGTGAGAGGCGTTAGGTAGTGGTTTCTGTGTGTGGAAGAGGACGTTTCGGCCGACTCTCGGCTTTCCTCAATAGGTCTAGCCTATTATCACATCTGATAAGATTTTCACAATCTCCGACATCGCTCCAGGTATCATCCGCGTCGCACTCACCCTTCATGCGCACTAACACTTCACTTTTCGTCATCTTCTTTGGTGGAGCGATTGCGTTGAAGTCGGGTAAATACTGTTTCGAAGGCTGCCAGTACTCGCTGAACTGTGTCGATTTCAACGACACAAATCCCGTAGTATCCCGAAAGATCAGAGCGTGTCAGAGTATTCTGAGGGCTACATCACTGTATTTTTGCTTTGAGGAGTATTGTAGCGAAGATGGCCGCGCAGAGTGGTTGAATGGATACAATGGGACATGCCGGACAGAGACAGGTGTGCACGTTCCGCCATACGACATTATAGCCGATTATGGGCCTGGTGACAGAGATAAGATTCGGAGGCTGAAGGCTGAGGAGGGTGTGTGTGATGAGTCGCCGATGATAAATTTGGGAGAGGTAACCATACCTGATGATTCTTACTTTGAAAGGGCTTTTCGAACGCTGGTATGATGTTTTTCTTCATTGCTGGATTGGTTCTCACCATGTTACAGGATATAGCATTCTTCGAGGAGGATATCCATTGGACATATGCGTGAGTGCTGATACAACAACCTATACTGCAAATCCGTACGCAAGCTAAATTTTACAGTATGGCCATATATTACTTCTGGGCTATCGTAATCTGTATCGGCATCTGTACGCGACTACTATCTCTCATCCAGAGAAGCCAACAGCAAGAGTGGCAGCCTATTCTTGCCAGCGAATCCATCGATGAACCGGTCCACAAAGCTAATGACAATAGTATCCTAAGCCTTCCATATGCTCTCCTAAAGCGCCACATCACCATCCCAGCAACGTTCAACAACCACTGTTCCCAAAACATTCACTGGTGCACAATCCCACCCCGCATCCAAACCTTAACAATATCCTCCTTTGTGCTGATCAACATTGTCCTCTGCTCAATCAGCTATCCCGTTTTCTCCGGAAACATCTTCTGGCCGGAAACATCGAGCCAGATGTGGCGTTACGTTTCCGATCGAACGGGCATCATTTCTCTTGCGAATCTCCCGCTCATATGGCTCTTTGGCACGAGGAATAATACGCTGATTTGGTTGACGGGGTGGGGGTTCGGGACGTATAGTAATTTTCACCGGTGGGTTGCGAGGGTTGCGACGGCGCAGGCAGTGCTGCATTCTATTGGGTATACGAAGATGGTCTGGGAACGTGAGCATCTAATGGACCTCTTCGTCTTAATTTTTTCACTGATGATATCTACAGGAGGCAGCTGGCAGCTTTACAAGCATTACTGGTATAAGCGGTATTTCTGGAATGGCGAACTGGTACGACACTTCCATTTTTGCCCCTTTGACGCATATCACTGATAAGCATTGTAGGCTACCGTATTCATGTGCACTATCTGCATAGTTTCCGTCTGCGGACTACGACGCAGCCACTACGAGATCTTCCTCGTAACTCACATCCTCTGCTCCATCGTTGTGCTTGTCACGATGTTCTAGTAAGTGTTCCAACTTAACTGCCGTTTATAATTTATCTAAATACCCGCCAGCCACGTCGAAATCTTCAACGGCAAATATAACATCTTCATTTTGCCATGCCTACTATTATGGCTTTTCGACCGTGCGCTCCGCACTCTTCGCATCTTCGCCTTCAACCCACGATCCTGGAACACAAAGTGCAACTCAACATACAATCCGGACTCTAACATCGTCCGCCTCGAAGTTCCCTATTCGAAGAGTCTATTAAAGCCCAAGCCAGGGTGTTACTATTACATCTATGCGCTCGACAGTGTGCTCTTCGCGCACCAGAATCATCCCTTCACGCTGGCGTATGTAAGCTCTAGCAAGGATCATGGAGTGATAGAGGGTCTACAGGCCAGAGCATCGTCGCTATTGAATAGCGGTTCTCACCGCCCTTCGGCACGTAGGTTGCCCTTGAACATTTCCACTGAATATGAGGCACTGCTTCCCCATTCTTCATCCTCAAATATCGCATCCTCGTCCCTTGTATTCCTCATCCGCCCATACGAAGGATTCACATCCCGTCTAGCACGCACGCCCACCCCACAGGCCCTACGCGTCTTGATCGAAGGGCCCTACGGCGAGGCCGCTCCTCTGCACACATACCCTAGCGTCCTCTTCCTCGTTGGCGGCACAGGGATCGCGGTCCCGCTTTCTTACTTCTCCCGCCTGCTCGAATACCGAAATTCACGTGTCAGGCATCTACATATCGTCTGGGCAGTACGCGAACACGCTTTCCTTGTGGATATACTGGAGCGGTTCCGCGACTTGCTTGAGGATGGAAGAGTCGAAGTGGAGGTACACGTCACGCGAGACGAAGAAGGGAAAGATGCCGAGTATTTAGAGGGCTTGAAGGGTGTGAGTGTAGCTATAGGGAGGCCAGATGTCTATACTCATGTAGAAGAGGCATCAAGGCATGCAGGGAGAGGGCGAATGGCCGTTGTAGCGTGTGGACCGGCGGCGATGGCGGATGAGGTGAGAAGAGCGGTCGTAGGAGCAGTAGCGGAGGGGTACAGAGGCGTGGAGTACTTCGAGGAGAGCTTCAAGTGGTAGTAGGAGTATTTGCAGGTACGTGAGCGCGCATAGCATAGGATAGCACGGAACGAGAAATACACCCCAGGATAGAATCTACACCTACTCAAGTCCGTCCAATGCCCATTGCGGCCACTCTTCCTCCTCCCTCGGCCTACTCGCCAAATTCCGATCCTTGATATGTTCCTCCAGTGGCAAATCCTCGAATTGGCTCCTCTGCCCCATATCAATGCCTCTCTTCTGAATCGTCCTCGCGTAACCCATCGTCTGTCTCTTCCACTCCCGCCTATCCACCTTGCCCTCTACCATATCCGCTAAGATCATCGCGTCGAAGGCAGCCTGGCTTGTGCTGGCTACCGTGTGCGGGCGGAAGCCAGCGAGGGCGTCGCCAATCAGCACCACTTTCCCGTTCAGAAACTCGTTTTGAGGGCTGATGACGTCTGTAATGCATTGTACGAAAGGGGTTTTTGTCGCGCGCACGATTTCCGCGAATTGCGGCGGGAGTTTCTGCTTCGCGATCTCGCGCTGTTTCTCCCATGCTTTGGGATCCGTTTTCCCCGGCGGCATGGTGATCCGGTGCCGTACGCCGTCGATGTCTGTCATCAGCTCTGCGAGCTCTACGGAGGGGTCATCGAGAGAGGGAGAGGGGAAGTTGGTGTAGTACACGAAGTTTATCAGCCGTTTGCCGGGTTCTAGTGTGCCGTTGTGGCCTGGGATGAGGTAGGCGAGGATCTGGATGCCTGGCCCGTGGAAGAATGTGAAGCGCTCGCTGAAGGCTTCGCGAGTCTGTTCTGAGACCTCGTTTTCTAGTACGGTGCCGCGGAGCGCGACATACCCGGCGTATGTGCGCTTTACGTCCGGTTGAAGAACGCTACGAATCGTGGAGCTGGGGCCGTCGGCGCCGACGACGAAGTCTGCCTGTATCAAGCCTTCCTTGCCGTCGGTGGTCGTGTATAAGACAGACACTTTCCCGCCCTCTTCACGCACACCCGTAACTTTATGCCCATGCCAATGCCTCGCCATACCCCAGCCCTCTGCCCGCTCCGGGACTTTGCAATACGCGCTCTCCACGCCATCCAGATTTGCGCGCAGCAGGTAGTAAACCAGATCCCAGCTCGTCATGTTCTGCACCATGTCCTCTCTATGCACGATCTCGCCATTTTTATTGAGGTATTGTCGGCGCTGGGAGGAAACGGCGATGTCGCGCTCGCAGCGATCGTAGCGCTTGAAGAAGGAGAGGGTGTCCCCGCCTGCGACAATACCAGCGCCTTGGTTGTGGAGGAGCGGCGTGGGGTTGCGCTCGAGGATAGTGATGGTGTGGCCAAGAGGGAGGAGGGCGAGGGAAGTGCAGAGACCTCCTAGAGAGCCGCCGATCTGGAGGAAGTCAATATATGCCCGTAGGAATATGCTTGGAGGTACGTACTACGACAATGTCGAGCTTCTTTTGAGTGTTGTTACGGAGGCTGGTAGAGGACATTGTGATAGGAGATACAGCTAGTATCAAGAAATACGGAGGTAGAATGTGAATTAGCAAGCATGTTGGAAACTACAGGAGTAATTGAGAAAGCCGGCAAGATGGAAGACGTTGTGTGGACCTTCATCAAGGATCGGAGTTAACGGATGAACGGGTGGGGCTAGTCCCGAACACATTACCCTACGGCATCTGAAGCAAGGAGGGAATTGTTCACCATTCAGCGCTTTCGCAATATGGCCCTAGGTGAATAAACATATGGGTCTCTGTGAAGATGTATGATATCCTCCTCATATTCCTTCTAAATCGAGCCATCGACCGAGGCTCACGATTCGGTAGATCAGTGCATTCAAGGAGCTGACGTCTTCTTATGGCTTAGAAAGCCCCATAAGACCCGCGTCCAGCATGTATGAAGGCTCATTATGAGTGCAGCATCTTCCCATCAACGCTTTTCTTAGAGTAGCTACTAGATTCATCAATGGCAGCCGAAGTCGAAGACCGGGGCCTTGTTGCGGTACGAACTTCCGAAAGCCATCTCGAAGATAACTATATTGATCCTAATATGTTGGTCAGATTACAGGCGCAAACGGAATGATAGGCTATGCCTCAGTCACTAATGCGCTGCGGATGGGATATCGCGTTCGTTGTATTCTGCGACGGGAAGATACGATACCGCAGATCAAGTCAGGGCCTTCGCTTCAGGAGTATCGAGAGAAGATTGAGTACGCAATCGTGGCAGACAATACCACCCCTGGTGCATATGACAACGCGCTTGTAGGTGCACAATATGTGGTCCACATAGCGGGTGTCTGGCCGATGCCGGCACGTATCATGAGTCAACCACAGGTGTGAATAGGGGTTAATGGTTAGCAGACCTACCACCCTGACAACGAAATATATCACCCTTTTGTCAAGTCCATGGAGAATATTCTCTCGGCAGCAGAGAAATCCGGCACGGTACGACGCGTCGTCTTTACACAAGCCGGAGCTGCGCTTGTGAATCCGGATGACGGAGATACACTGGGGACGAAGATGGACAAAGTGATCAACGGTTCGTCACTACCCTCTTTGAATCTCCACAATTACATGTGTCACTAAATCAGTCTATAAAGAGCACGTGAGAGTAAACAACTTCTCAGCAGCATTCCGACCACCTCTCCCGTCGCCTCACCACGCCTACTGCGGCGCAAAAGCATACTGCATGACGCATCTGCAATTCCTCCAGAAAGATGGCAAGCTTCCATTCTCAATCGTTCAGGTCATACCAGGCACTGTCGTCGGCCCATCAGAACTTGTGACCTCTGCGTCGCAGGCCTACTCTCAAATGGACCGCATGTCCAGAGCCTTACTCTTCAACGAACCCAAACCTCGCTACGCCTTCGGTTTTGTCCACATACAAGATTGCGCAGCCGTTCACATCGAGGCGCTAGACGAAGTCAAAGTACCAGATAGCAAGATACCGGACTGGTTCATCGCTGCCTCTACGACCAAGGAGGGGCAAGAGGGGAAGGACGTTTGGAAAGAAGTTGGCGATTTAGTGGAGGAGTCGTTCCCTGGGGAGGTAAAAAGTGGGATCTTTACAGTCGGGAGAAGAAATATGCCGATCAACATGCCATACCGAGTTGATTCAGGCCTGACAGAAGATATGTTGTTAGGTGGGAGGAAGTTCAAAAGCTTGGGAGAATGTGTGAAGGAGGTGGGTGAGTGGTACTCAGCGTTGGTGGAGGAGGATTCTGGCACTGGGAATTAAGGGCAAGAAATTCCAATCTTCGCCAATTCATAGCCGCCCATGGAGATGCCGACAGCTGACCGTTCCCTCTTACGTCTGCGATAAATCTGACTAATCGGGGAGTCGTGGTGAACCCGGGAAGGTGTTCGGAGGATTCTGCTCAAGACTATGGTCGTATCCTGCTAAACATGAAACTTCCCAGCCAATATTTCTTTTACACTACAGTAGCTACATACACGCAGGCTTAACCATGCGGCTCTACATGACATGTAGCGCAAAATTGATGCTGTGCAAGACTCGGAGTTTTGATTCTCCGAAGCCCGCAATTACCGCATCAGTACAAATAGCTCTCGATTCACCACCACCGCTCATAAATACGCCTCTAAACACAAATCTCACCACCTCAAAACTTACTTCACCATGAAGGCTGTCCAAGTTCTAAAGCCCGGCCACGCTGCCGTCGTCGACGTCCCCGTACCGAGCCTCCCTTCTCCAGCATATTTACTCATCAAGACCATCGCCGTAGCCCTTAACCCCACAGACTGGAAGCACGTCGAAAATGAGCCGGAGCCTGTGGTCGTGGGCTGTGACTTTAGCGGCCTAGTCGAAGAAGTTGGGTCTGACCTAACCTCCACCTTCAAAAAGGGCGATCGTGTGTGGGGTGCTGTGCACGGGAGTAATCCACTGCGCCCAGATGGTGGTGCCTTTGGCGAATATCTAATTGCCAAGGGGGCATTGGTGGGGAGATTGCCTGAGGGTAGGACTTGGGAGGAGATGGCGACATTGGGTGTGGGCGTTATGACTGTAGGGCAGGGGTTGTATCAGGCGATGGGGCTGCCATTTCCCAGCGAGAAGAGTGAGAGTGAGGAGAAGAAGACGATACTAGTTTATGGGGGGTCAAGTGCATCAGGAGCGATGGGGATCCAATTCGCGAAGTTGTGAGTTTGCGATTCCGCTTCTCGCCTTCTTTTCCCCACATTCCATCTACAATCATCGAGTCTGCGAGATGCTAATAAAATGGGCGTAGATCTGGCTTCAATGTTCTAACAACCTGCTCGCCCTCCAACTTCTCCTACGTCAAGGGTCTCGGTGCAGACGCAGTCTTCGACTACAACTCGCCCACCTGCGTAGCCGACATCCGCGCATACACTGACAACAAACTATACTACATCTGGGATACCATCAGCACCCCCTCCTCGTACGCCATCGGCGCAGCCGTGCTGTCGACATTCCCTCCCGTAGGCCAGAAATTGCACTATGGCACTATTCAGCCTCCACCCGAAGCTGGGACCTTTGCCGAAAACGTAGCTGTCACCTTCACGCTTGGCTACTCGGCGCAAGGAGAGGACTGGGAAATGGGGCCGTGGAAATTTCCCGCGAGCAAGGAGGATTATGAGTTTATGGTTAGGTGGATGGGGATTGTGCAACAGTTGTTGGACGAGGAGAAAGTGAGGCCGCATCGGCAGGAGGTGAGAGATGGGGGATTTGAGGGGATACCCAAGGGGTTAGGGGATTTGAAGGAGGGGAGGGTTAGTGGGGTGAAGATTGTCTTTCGCATTGGGGAGCCGTGAGTGTGGATAGAGAAAGAGTGTTCGTTCTTTATGCTTTACCAGGAGAAGTACAATATGCCTTAGAATAAAGGGTAGTGCTGTATTGAAATACTGATACACTCGAGCAACTTCTAGCTAAAACCGCGAGACAAATGCCACAACTCCGAAACACAAGAACACACAATCAACGCACCCAGAGTACTCGCCAAAGATTCCTCAAGCGTCCAAATTGTTGTTCAAACGCTTGACATAACAGGCTCCTTCCTCTTCCCCAACCCCGTAACTGTCTCCGTATGATCACTACTCAAATGACTTGCATTAACAAACCCCCCCGCCACAACCCCTAATGCAGCAAACCCCGTATACATAATCCACATATTCCTAATCGCCCACGAAAAGCTCTCCTTGACCGCGGCCCTCCACGCCGGATCTTCCAACGTGCTTCCCAACATGACATTTGCCGCAGCGTTCATTCCAGACAAGTCAACTAGCACGTTTGCGGGAAGTCCTGCGGCGTGTAAAAACGACGCGCGTTTGTCCATCGAGTTTTGGAAGACGGTGCCCGCGAGAACAACGCTGAAGGTGAGGGCAATGTTCCGGATGAAACTTAGTGTCGATGTAGCGGTCGTGACATCTTTCTGTAGGACCTGGCTTTGCACCGCGATAAGCGGGGGCTCGAATAAGAGACCGGAGCCAATGCCGCCGACAATCAGACAGCCGATAGCTTGCGCCTTGCTCGTATGTGCGCTAAACGTGATGAAGAGCCCGAAGCCGAGGCATAAGAAGAGAGTTCCGGCCCAGATTAGCTCGCGGAAACGGCCGGTGCGGTGGATTAGGATACCGCCTGCGACACCGGCAAATGCGCCAGTCACGATGAAGGGGAGGAGCATGAGGCCCGATGTCAGCGGCGTAGCTTCGAGGACAGCTTGTAGGTATAGGGGCATGTAGTATTCTGCGCCTATGAAGACCTGTGAGATGTTAATTAGAGGGGGTGTTTGGTAAGAAGGGACAGGATGGGTGACGCACGAAACCGTGAAAGAACGCTACGGAGAATGCGGCGATGTTTGTTTTCTGACGGAATAGCGACATGGGAATGAGAGGATACTTGGCCATGCGAGTTTCGCTGTAGATGAAGGCCAATATCATTAGCCCCCCGATCACGAGTAGTGCGACGACCTTTGCTGAATCCCACTCGAAGATCACGCCGCCGAAATCAAGACCTAGACATACAATTCAGCATGAAGATCTTTTGTATTTGATAGGAAGACATACCCAATAATACCATTAATGTGAACCCAAGGAAAGTCAAGATTCCCCACCAGTCTACAGCTCTGACTCCATCGATGAAGGATGTATACTCGTGCTTGATGTCGAGATAAAGTAAGATTAGACCAAATGCAAGTCCACTAATGGGGAGGTTGATATAAACTAGCTGGTCAGCCAATTTCCTTTTCTGTTTCTGTTTAATAGATACTCACAGCACCATCTCCAGGACAAAAGAGAGGCGAATACACCTCCCAGGATCGGACCTATCCCCCCAGCCAACGCCCAAATTCCTTCTGTTAAGCCCATGAGTAGGCTTCTCTGTCTGGAAAAACACGTCAGTGGCCATCCAGTATCCCTACAAGAGTCGAAGCGTTCAACTCACCTCATACTAAACAAATCACTAATACAAACATGCACCAACAAAATCAACCCCCCACCGGCCGCACCCTGAAATGCGCGTGCAATAATAAGTGCCTCCATAGTCTTCGCTGTAGCACACACAGCAGATGAAGCAAAGAACACCGCCAAGGCCAGCAAAATGATAATCTTGCGGCCCCAGATATCAGACAGCTTTGCCCATATGGGGCCCGAAGCGGCATTGGCGAGAAGATACGCGCCTCCGATCCAGGTGTAACCTGCTGCGGATTTAAGGTCGCTAGATATTGTAGGTGCGGCGGTTGCTACGATAGTGGCGTCGAGGGCGGCTACGAAGAGGGAGAGCTGGTGGGTATGGGTCAGTTTGGGAGGTGTGCGTGTGTTTCGACGGAGATTTGGCCGGCCTACGTACGAAAAGGGCGAGTACGATAGCGATTAAGCGCCAGGTGCTTCTCGGTTTTCCATCAACTTCAGCAATAGGAAGTTCTCCTTCTCGTAGAATTTGATGGCCATGCTCGGTCTCAACGTTGGCTTTGGATTTGTCATGTTTCTGTGACTCATGAGAAATTTGACCGGCCGGGCTGATGGTCAATTCAAGTTCTTGGTCCATCTTGGTTCTTGGTGGAAGGTATAATTGCAGGTAGGCAGGAAAATGTGGAATTCAAGCTATTAGGGTGCAAGGAGGTAACAAAAACATCTGACGTTGTGGAAAAGAAAGGTGTAATGGGGTTTATAGTAGGCAAGCGATCGAGTAATAGCGTAGCCACTAGCGGGTGCATCTATGTAGCCAAGGTCCTGACTCATCACCAGTGTGGAGGATGTTCAGTTAGCAGAATTTGATTCTCTGACTCAAATTAGACCTTTCTATTCATCACACCGGCCTGCAGGAAGTAGGTAGTTTGGTTTTGGAACGCTTGTATTGGGGGCCAGAGCTCGTCTCGCCTCACGTGATTGACCGATAGGCTTAAGCTCGTACTCAGTGATAGGCCCCGTGAGCGTTACGCTTGCCTTGAAGCTTGCCGTGAGCTTGGCAAGACAGGCCTATCAGAGTAGAGATAGTAGAGCTTCTCTATCGATCAGTGAGGTGTTGATCCGCCACTCGATGGCCCAAATAATGTTGTTCTTGATCCTTTGTGCGTGTAGTGTAGGATGACGTATATTTTGTGCGCGTAGCGTGAGAGAAATCAACTTAGTGCAGACCCCGGAAAACCACGTGGGAAAAACCTTTGCAGGGCTTGCAGTGTGAGGATTGTGTATAAGGCTCGTCAGCTTGCCGTGGGCCGTTGGTTAACGCGTGCAGAAGGAGAAACCCCGTAGTTGCGTTGATGAAGCTTTGTAGCTTGGTTGATAGGAGGATGCGCCATGGTCGCGTTAATAAAGCCTCATGGCTTAGATGACGAGAAGAGACGCCATGGGCGCAGGTTGATGAAAAGATACGCATTAAGAGAGACGTGTCGCATCGTGTTGCACAACAATACCCTCTAAGAAGTAGTTACTGCTTGCGAGTAGTCACAGCTGTGCTGATAGAGACAGAAAACACTTAACTTACGATTCAAATCGTCGATCAAGCGTCACGTGAGAGGCTTGATGAGATTAGCTCACATGAGGTAGATGTGATGAGGCTGGGATATCTCGTCGCGAGAATTCTTGTGGATGAGGTGTTTGGCAACCTAACTACGAATAGAACAATCCAAAGATTAAATTTTGATCAGCCCATATTAGATCTAAATCCTCTGAGGAAAGAATAAGGGAGTTGACGAAGATAAGCAGGTCGTTGTCAGCGGCGGGGCGTTCTGAGCTCTGCGCGGGTCGCGGGTCGGTGGGCTCCGAGATACCCTCTTGGCCAAGCAATTATCCTTGCTTAGTTTCCATCTCACGTCCCTTCCGAGTCAGTATATGAGGATTATCGAGTCCCAGGTCCTCGGGACTAGGCCCTTCGAGTTAATTTTGCTACGAGTTCGGTCACAATTTACGGATATAATTTGTAAACAGGAGTGTGGAGGAAAGAGAATCAGGATGTGTATTTTGTAGGAAGTATGTAGAACTAATATATATATATGACAGACTGATTGGTCAGTGGCACATCCACGTGACGGTGTGGTGTCCTGGGCTTAAATATTTAGTATCGAGTGTTGTATTGATTGGACAGCTTACACGTAACGAAATTTTCCCCTTTCTCATAGTACGTACCTCCAAACCACCACCATCTTCTTGGCTCCTGCCGCATGCTGCCATAGAATCGTCCAATATGCAAGGATGCCGATAATAATTCGCGATATTTATACAAATTTACTTGTGATTACTTTGTGCTTGAATAGCATGCGAGTCAGTACAATGATACTGTCGATTACAAGAATTCTCTCCGTGCTTCATTGAGCAATCGCTGCATTCTCTTTCCATAAGTGAAACTCGTGAGATTAACTCCAGGGAGTCTGCGAGCACCCTATCGTATGGCATGATATACAATATCTATTTGTAAGCCGAGGACACCATAATGTCACGTGGATATGCCACTGACTAATCAGTCCGTCACATATATATATCAGCTGTACATACATCACATACAATACACATCTTGACACCTCTTCCTCCACACTCCAGCTTACACTATTTCCACCGGGTCGTGAAGCCGCCGACTGCAGATACGATATTTAGACCGGGAACCGCTTCGCTTGAAAGAGACCTCCTTGGTATCAGGCAATTGCTTGAGTCAGCCTGTCTTCTACATTCTCCGTATTTTAATCTAAATGAGAACAGTCAAGTTTGGCATTACGAGGGCAGACTGGTGCTGATGGATCGCCAGACCGTCCAAGCGCAGTGCCAGTCAACGGTGCGGCGGTGTCGGAGACTGATCTTTTACGGAAATCAAACGACCCACAGTATCAACTGGAAACGGCAAGATGGAAGTTGAAGTACAAGAATTGGCTTCTCTTTGCCCCCTGGCGGAGCTACATGTCCAACATCCTGAATACCGAGCATGAGAGCATTGCTCTACATTGAAACCTGTTGAAAAAAGATATCGAGCAGAACTCACAGCTTTGATGAACCCCATATCTTCTCCAAGCACTGGCTATTGCTGAGAATAGGAGGTTAGGAAATGTGGTTCTGCACGTGCTGGTTTCCACTCGGAGCTTTCCTCAACCAGCTTTTTTTCACCGAAAGGACCCCTCCATCTGTGTTTCCAGAATAGACTCTGGTTAGATCCCATCTACAACGAATGAGTCATTGTTTCCAGATGCGGGATCCCCGAATACTCCCTAGGCCTTGGAAATTTTAGTTGAAGAAGCATTTCGAGCTGAGGAATATGGCTGGTTACTGAGCTTCAAGCAGTGGGAAGTGTCATGTGTCCTAGTATTCCATCAATAACTGTTCTAATCAGCCACACTAGCATGGGTATATATAGTCCTCGTGCGAGCTATCGGCTCGTCACGGATTTCACGCTACTTGAATACACATCGATTCTTCAGACTATCGACTGCCTCCACCATATGTGACAGAAATAGTAGCCCTAGTTTCCTCTTTTTATAGAATACGAAGCGACATACTATCATATCAATATTAGCAACAAGGGCAGACCATTCGATGGTGCAGTTGGATGTTTGTGGTTGGGTATTATGATGCGGATAGCACGAATACTGCAGAAACAGAATGGACGAGGTTATATTCGCACTTTACTCTGGATCCAAGATTGGGTATTTTATTAGACAACTTTGACACTCGGAGCCCATACTATATGGATCCAGAAGGCCTGTTCATAAATGATAGCTTCTCGGAAACTCATATGGCAAGTTTCCTAGCCAAGACGGCGTTAATGGATCTGTACATGCCATTGGGCGTGTACTCTCCAATTTTGCCGATCAATTCGTTTTCAGTTGCTGGAATTGACGGTGCAGAGTGCTTTGCAGAAGACGAGCAAGAATTTTAATCCACATTCCCCTTTTTGGATTCAGGGAAATCGAGTAGTGCTAACTGAAGTTACAGGCGCTTCTTTTAACGTCGGCCCAGTCCATCTCCCACAGAATATCCCCACAAGCTATGAATCCCGAAAGGCTGTGGCAACAAAAGAGTGGGCGAAGAGATAGAAGGAGTATCTCATTGACCCCGGGTCGTCCCAGGTTGGATTGCCCACTTCTACAGAGAGGAAAGGAATCCGGAATTGGTTGCAACTGTATCCGCTGTCGGAAGTGTTCAATGGGAAGAGGCATTATAAATTGTTTGAAGTTGGCGAAAGTGAGAAATTCTTAAAATTGCGGATACTCCTCCCCGAAAGCCAGCTCCTAAGAATTCTGTACATGACGGGAAGCTGCGGTTTGATCCCGCGCCATACACGATGGCTGAGGGCTTTTTGCAGTTAATGCAGCCGTCGAGTGGGAAAGACATTTGATGATAAATACAATTTGAAGAGTTTGAGGTACAATGAGGTTAATGACATTTGAGAGTCATTTTTTCGTGTAGCCGCCAGTACTCTATATCCACGACACATCAGACGGTATCGATGGAACAAATAACTCATCTTCTTGTTTTGTACCATAATTGGCTTCACCACCTAACAGTCGTTCAAGCCCTGACGCCTATTTCCAACGGCTTTTTTTGAGAAACTAATCTTGCCAAGATGAATGCTAGCATAGTTGCAGCATACAGCCCGCCCCCGAATAGGATAAGGCCAGTATAGTCGCCACCTCTAGCATCTACCAACGCCCCTGCAATAGGAACCCCAATAAGCGCAGCAAAGCTCGACAAAGAGTATGCGGTCCCATTTCTCTTTCCATAATCCTCAATCCTACACACCTGAGCAACACACACAGGGGTCAGACTGATTGATGCTCCACTCCAAAAGCCGAAGAGAATCGCGAAAGCAATGATTAAAGCTTCTTTTGTACCACAAAATAGCCACAGACCGAATATTGAAGTACTGCAACCCAGGGTCGTGATTATCATGACGTTAAATCTACCCAAGCGATCTGCGACGTAGCCAGGTAGGACTCGGCCCGGGACGGATCCAATATTTAGATATGCGATAAGCCGGTAAGCATCATGTGGTGGAACCCCAACGTGGATTGCAAATGAGGAAAGATAGGTCAACGGAATGAAAATGGAGAATTCGACGAGAAAGACGGCCAGCGTTGTTGCAGCAAATGGGGGATCGCATAGAGCCTTTAGGTCAATTGCTAGGCCGATGGCCTTGTCTGGGGCTACTCTTGTTTTCAGGAGAAAGCATGCTGCTAGGAACATAGCGGCACTCATGAAGCCGATGACCCTTATCGTCCATGCGTATCCTATGCGCGGAGAAAGGTAAAGCATGATGAAAGGGAAAGCAATACCACCAAGACTACCTGAGGTGTATGCAATGCCTGTTGCAAATGCTCGACGCTTGTCGAACCAGTGTCCAACGGCACAGACGCTCGGCGTAAAGAGACAGCACGCTGATATACCTCCTAACACGCCGAATGAAAGGAGGAACTGGTAGTATTCTGGCATTAGGGTTAGCATTAACCATTATATATATGGAAAATATGGCGCACCTTTGCAAAAGCTCAATGATAGTATCGAGACCAAGTAACCAATGGAGCCAGTAACGACAAGTGGCTTAACCCCATACTTGTCAAATATTGAGCCTGCTCGGGCATTCGGTTAATATAGAAGAAATCAGCGAGGGTTGGAATCAACGCAAAATGACTTGCCTAGTTGCGAACTCCCAATATAGAGGAAGAAAGCATGAATGCTGAATATCCATCCCACGGCCGATTCTGGATAGCTTTCCAACTGATGCTGGCCAATCCAAGCATGGAGAACCCCCATTGAGTTGACCAAACCTATAGGAGGAACCATTGCACACCAAGCTCCGAATACGACAAGCCATGCTTGTGTACCGCATTCTGGATACGCGGGAAATTCTTCTCGAGTTTCTCCAGCTTCCAATTGCATTGGCATGGAAAGACTTGACTGAATGGCTTGCAAGGGAATCTGACCCGGGCTTTCGAATATTGTAGTAGACATAAAACCGAGATATATTGAGGGACCGTTCTTGCAGGTGGTACTTCGGGTTGCGAGTCGATATTGTTTTGAAAGCTTGTACGCGAGCGGCGTGACCCTTTTATCAGCGAATGCTTTTATTTTCCCAGTGTCGTCATGTCAAAGTTGAAGCATGCTCTGATACTAGCAAATCGGAAAAGGGATTCGTGCCGCTAAGAAGAGTGACTGAGATCGGCAACAAGTACTGAGGGCGCGATCGACCAATCATCTTGAACCCTCACTTCTTAGTGTCTCGAAATAAAACTTTGCCATTAGTAATGCTACAAAGCTATCTCGAGCATCGATTACTCATTGTTGATCGTACTGTCTGCCCTTCGTTCTTTCCATGTCTCTCGTCGGTAATTCATTCCATACGACCCATATACCCATTCTCCCTAACCCAATCCCCAAAACTCGTATTTTTGGCACTTTCGATATCATGATTCCAAAAGCCGAACTGCTCATGAATATTGAAGTAGCTCTGATTGCTTGTCGGAACTTCTGGCGGCACACTCGAACAAGCATACGCAAACACAGCATCAGTTTGGTTCGCGAGATTGAAATCACCATCGGAGCTGCTCCACCGGGTACACCCCTGGCATCGCGCTGTGACTTGCCAGTGTGTGGAGTTCGAGTCAGTACCTTTAAGATAAGTGTGAGAAACGCCGTCGTAGGGTTGGGGGGTGGCGTAGTATCCGCTTTCCAACAGTAAGTTCCTCCGTTATTCTGTTGTAATGATAACGCGCTTGCGGGAGAAGCTACTCACAATGCCATCCTCCCACTAATAACCGCCTTCTGCCCCGTTGTCGCCTTCGTATCCCAGGCGACCGACAGCGGGTTCTGCGTCATATGGCCGCCCCACGCCATCCCACACCAGGCGAACGACTTCGGCGAAATGATTTGTAGGATCGCATCGGAAATGGAGGAGTTGTAGGGAAGAGCGACACGGTAGGTTACGCCGTTTGTATGTGTGATTGAGGAGTAGGATATACCGGTAGTGGGGTCATAGTATTTGCTTGTTTGTGACTGGCCGGATGCTGAAGGGGCTGTTAGTCGGATTCTAAGAATTACTGGTATTGGAGGTATCCTTAAAGTACGGACCGGATGCAACGAGGGCAATGACACTTGCAAAGAACTTGATGGACCGCATTTTGAGGATTAATGACCTCAAACCATAGGCAGACCAAGTGGTATTTGAATCTCCACCGTACGCTCCTTGATGTTGCACCAACCAATCACCAACTAGATTGAAATATAGATAAATCGATGGCCAAGATGGATATAGTTCACATGAGGTGATCGCAAGAGCCGAATAAGTCTTGTCCTTCGATCTCACTCGGCTAATGTGGCATTATCCATGACATATCTTGAGTATATTAGCACTAACGAACCCCGCCTCACTTGCATTCTGTACTCATTCGGGTCCAAATATGAGATCGTCTCTGGAGCTAGCTTCTTTCCTACAGCCACGAGCTGCGTAACATTATGTCTTTGAAAAATCATAATCCACCTACGGTCTGGCTTAATACCCCTTGAACCTTTTTTTTCTCATGCACATTGATTGTCTCGTTTATAGCTCAGTTATTGAATTGACAGTTGGAAAAAATCACTTATTCTGTGTTCGTTTTCTTGACAGTCGGTTTCTGCACACCTGGGAGTGTATTAACAAAAAGACGAGCAGTCGGCGCTTCTCAAGATGAACCACCGAACGCCTTACTAAACCAATCAAAATTCCATCAACTGTCCCACCATTATATCCGTATGTCTCCTCATCTACTTCCTGAAATTGAAAAAATCCTGTTTCGTAATAGTAACGATCCTCTTCTGCAGTCATCTCATGGTACTCCTAGCTCCTTCAATAACCACATCAAACTACTCATCTCATTTATAAACAGCTTTCGTTTCGCTTTTAATCTCCATTTTTCATTTTGCATCTAACAGGATCTTCAAGTTCTGGATTAAGAACAATATGAATTTCTTTTCGTTTCTTCGAATTTGAAATGTACCACAATGAAGGCATTCTTTAGATTGTAGGAGAAGGATGCCGATGCCGGAGGGTGTTGTCCGTATAGACTCCTTGACAAGTTATCGAAGTCGTTCTTGTGAAGACAGAGTCCTGCGCTCAACGAAGTAATCGGTATAGAGAGCGTGGACAGCGATGGATTTGCTTGCGAGCTTCAGCTCCTTGTCTCTGATGTTTTCCTTTTTCCCTTTTTCTTCTTTCCTGGTGCTACTCTCCGATGGTGAGAGTTCTGTCTCCATTGTTCGGGTAGAGTTCTGAATTCTTCTCTTGGCCGCTCGTCTCATTCTCTAATCTTAACCTACAAATTCTCTTTCAACGAATTCGAAGACTCCCGTTCTGTCGCAGGCCTTCCCAGATTTTCACTTTGGAACCGTATCGCCCTATCATTGTGAGGCTTCAACTCTTTGGTTGAGGTGTCCGGCAGTAATTGTTTAGGGTATGGGAGTGTTGTTCAGGGAAAGCGACAATACGTATTGAGTATGCCTTCTCTCAAAGGTGGCGTAGTGTGGCGTCGAGTCGATGGTCCCATATCTATCCGCAGAACCTTGAAGTTCTTGCATTTTCTGATTATGAGCCTGGATATAGCCTTGACCCTGAGATAGACAGTGTCCTCAGTGACCCTGTGAATCTGGATCAGGAAGGGATGGCCAATTAATGGCACAAGAGCCAAGACTTATGTGCTCAGCCACCCAGTCAGTGCCACAGTTCCGTGACGCAGCAAACACACTAAACTAGCAGGCTGAAAACAAAATACACACAGGTAGTCTTCAGTTCCCATATCCAACCCCAAATCCCCCACAGCGAATTCCAATAGCGCAGAAACCGTCAAAATGAGCATCCCTTATGCGGACCTCCCCATCCTCGTTAAAGACTGGATAGCCGCCCACCCATACCAGACGGCCTTGCACATCGTCAACGGCGTTGTGCTGTTCACGCCCGCCGCTGTTACGGTGCCAATTTTATCCTCTCTAGGCTTCACTTCTGCCGGCCCTGCGGCTGGTACGTCCCTAACCACTTCGCCAATAGAAGCGTAGATGGTCTGACTGTGGAATTAGGCACGGCGGCTACTTCTGTAATGAGCTACTTCGGTTTCGTTCCAGCTAGCGGAATCTACGCGACTTTCCAGAGCGCAGCGATGGGAGGATATGGGGCTAGTATTGCTGCTGGAGCGGCGCAAGCGGGGGCTGTGGTGAGCAGTGCAGTGGGATATATCTTGGGACAGAGGGGGTAGAGTAGGGGATGAGGGGAGTTGGTGGGTATATCGCAAGGGAGAATGTAGTCAAGAACTTTGAGTTCGAAGTGACGGGGTGCTTGCTACATTATGTTAGTCCTCAGGCAGCTATGAAAATCCAACAGAGGACAAAAAGGAGAAGTAGCTCAGGACTTCGTAACATAATTAAGGAAACCATGCCTATACCCAAAATGGAACCGCATATCGAATGGCGGTTAGCCAATCAGCGTTGTATGTTGAACCTCGGCCAAGCAGTGCGCCAAGCGCAAATTATTGGTGCTGTTTTTTAGTACAGATGGAACGTATGGGAGCAGTTTCCCGTACAATATCCATTTAAGTATCCAGGCAAGTCTACCCACATCAACAAAAGGTCATAAGAAGCTCAGGTACCCTTGCGTAACTTTCTTAGGATTGGCATCTTCCGACATCGGCGAGAACCCGGGACCAACTTTCAAAACTTAACATTGACATTGGCATCGGTATCGGCATCGACCATGACAGCTGCAATATCCCCACTGACAGTCATTGAACCGCTCTCCGAATTCCAGAAAATCGGCTATAACACTTATCTCTACACGCCAGAATCATACACACCAGAATCGCCGCTCATCCTCTTCTTTTCATGGAACGCAGCCGCTGCAAAGCACATCGCGAAGTACACTGTCGGATACCGGCGTCTCTTTCCTAGCGCACGCATCGTATTGGTTCGTTGCTTCACGCTTGACACCTTCCGCCGTGAAACTACCTATCGAAAACAGCACGGCCCAGCACGTGAGGTAGTTCACGAGCATGTAAAGAGTGGTGGCGAAGTGCTGGTGCATAGTTCAAGCAATGGAGGCGGAAACCAGGTGGTTCAATTTGCGAAGGGGTGGGTGGAGGCGTATGGCGAGTTGTTACCGATGCGCGCACAGATTTTGGACAGTGGGCCTGGGCAAGGAGCTTGGAGGAAGAGCCATGCTGCAATCAGTCATTCATTGCCACGATCTTTGTTTTGGCGTTTGTTTGGGTCCGGAATTGTGCACTTCGCTCTTGCGTTCATGTTCCTGTTTGACACGTTGACTAGGAGGGAGAACTTGATGGTGGTCATGTGTCGGCAGCTCAACAACACGAATATTTTTGATTCAACAACGCCGAGGGTGTATCTGTATAGTAAGGCGGACACGATGGTGGATTGGGAGGAGGTTGAGTCGCATGCAGATCAGGCAGCAGCAAAAGGCTGGCCTGTGCAGAAGTATAGATTTGAGAAGAGTCCGCATGTGGGACATCTCC
The DNA here is from genome assembly GCA_001599595.1 of Beverwykella pulmonaria. Classification (NCBI taxonomy): domain Eukaryota; kingdom Fungi; phylum Ascomycota; class Dothideomycetes; order Pleosporales; family Melanommataceae; genus Beverwykella; species Beverwykella pulmonaria. The sequence continues at coordinate 676,064 of BCHH01000012.1, read as the reverse complement.
TCGAGGACGCGGAAATGTATTGGGGCGCGATCGTGGAGGCGTGGAAGAAGGATCTATAGTCGAGCAGCAACCAAGGTGAGGTAGATATTCCAGATCAGGCCGCAGCAGCTGAGGAAGATGATGCGGCGTTCGACTGGACAGTAGGTTGTGGAGAAGAAGTTGGCGATGGGCCACACCTTGTACGAATTAAAGATGATGGGGAACATTTCCTATTACCCCAATTATTAGCCTTGATCCACATACCACTGCAAAATAATAGAACTTACGTTTCTCATGTCGGTAGCGATCTGAGACGCTGTTTTGCCCTTCATAATACCCATAAACACGAGGAACATGGTCGTGTTTAACAGAGCCCCCATAGTTATACAATCTGTAAACCACTTTCGAAAGATGTTCCACCAGTCTCTAACCTTGACTTCCTCATCATCCTGCTTCTTGTTCTCTCCATCCTCCCGTAGAAAGATAGCCTTCTCCTCAACATCCATTGATGTGGTATCCCCCTTCTGCTTCACGACCTTCCATCCAGGAAATGTCTTCTCCAGCCAATTCTGCCAATGGAAGTTCACCGGAGCAGTGAGGGCGACGAGAATGGCAAACTGGAAGAAGAGGACGCGATCGAAGACGAAGGGGACGTCGGCTCTCCACGCGCGGAGCCGCTGGGCGATGATATTGGAGCAGCAGTCAATTCCGAGTGCCAGGAGGCATGTGGATACAATCGGGGGGAGCTTCATCGTGGTCTGTTGTAGTGATGGATACTGCGGAGTGTATTGAAATTGTTGTTGTCGCCGCTGAGCCAGCAAAACAGTTAGGACGGAGCGATTTCGCGGATTCGTGGCGGTAACACGTCTCAGGGAGGTTTGCGGGACGATCTGGCTTGGCAATACTGAGCGCTGCGATAAACGGCGACCAAGTGAAGCATCGAAATCGATATGATGATGACGATGGCGATAGCGATGGCGATAGTGATGGCGATAGTGATGGCGATAGTGATGGCGATGAGCGCTGAGTACTGAGCACTAAGCGTTTCGCGTTTCCGTTCGAGATCGTATCGCGGGACGATGAAACGCGTCGAATCGGAACGCGCCACCATTTTCGGGCCGACACGAAGAAGCCACACTTTCGATGGCTCGACGACAACCTCAACCACCACCACCACCATTTGAACACATACTCCAGACTCAATTTAGTTGCCTGCCTCCCTTAATATTGCGTCTTTACAAGCATACTACTAGATATCTAACAATCCTCATCTCCACCACGGTTCTGCCTTGTAAAAGGAACCCCACCTCATCTCGGTCTTGGAGAAGCACCGTCACCTTTTTGCAAACACTTCGGCATCTAAAGTCACTGTCCTCGGTAGATAGAGTAAAGCTAAAATGGAATAAGTTGCCCCCTTTGCGCTCTAGCAGGAATGGTGATGATAGCTCGGAGATGGCAATTGGTGAACACCAGACGGCCGCGTCATGCGTATTCCTTTCATCTGAAGAGATCTGCGCCACCCCAAACAATGTTTCTGAGAGGTCCACTCATTAATTACGACGTCTTCCTTGTCTGTCCGAGGGTATCCATGCGCCCACGCGCCGTGATATAGCCGCAACGGCGCACTAGGAGGTCAACCGAATGCTTAACAAAAGCTTCGCCTTCCAGCATCCGAAATATACCCGTTCGTCCCCTGTCACTGTCCAATGATACTGCACGAGGTACGTATACATCGACCCTTCATAAATAGGAATCGAAAAACTTCGCCGAAGCTTAGATCCATCTAGAGAATCAGACGCGCGGTGCGACCAACATTGTGACCATGGCGAAGCCCACACGCTCTGGACTACCATTCTATATAACCTGGAAGGCAGTCACTGAGAGAGCCACTTCTGACGACAGTCATTCCCTCCTTGGAATTTTCCTAGCTCGCTCGCTATGCTTCCTTTCTCATTGACCGTGTCGCTCGCTTTCGCGTCACTCGTATATGGGATTCCTCATGCGCTAACTGGACGAGATAATTCTACGGCCGAGATTGGCTTACTCTCCAATGGTGAGTAGTATGATCCTTAGACACAAGGCGGAGCCATTCTAATCTGCTAGTCCCCGACTTGGGTATATATGCACAAGCATATAGCAAAGCTAAATCCTTTGTCTTGACTCTTACAAACGAAGAAAAGATCACTTTAATCACTGGTGGAAGCGTCGCCTCGGCTAACTACACTGCTCTCGCTTTCAAAGATGGCACAGAGGGCGTACAGCAGTACAACTATGTTTCCGGTTTCCCAGACGCCTCTGCCATGGCCATGACGTGGGACAAGGATGCCATCTATCAGCAATGCAAAGCAACGGGCCAGGAGTTTTATCTCAACGGCTTCAACGTCATCAGTGGTCCGGTCACATCGCCTCTAGGGCGGACAGCTTGGGGTGGTCGTTTGGTGGAGTCTCTAGGAGCGGACTCCTACCTCAGTGGAATTGTTCTTGGACAAGGTACCTCGGGGTTCCAAGATGCAGGTGTCGTTATTGCTGCACGGGTATGATACATCTGTTCTAACAATACGCTGGGAAATCGACTAAATCTTCTAGCATTTCCTTCTGAATGAACAGGAGACCAATCGTAGTGCGGGCATGGGATCTTCCGGCGCAAGCGGTGCGCCTTACTCTTCAAATACCGATGACAAGACTCTTCATGAGGCGTACCTCTGGCCTTTCTATGACGGAATCAAGGCGGGAGCCGGAGCCGTCATGTGTGCCATGAATAAGGTAAACGGCACCCTTTCATGTGAGAACAGCGATCTTCTTCAGAAGGTTCTCAAGACCGAACTCGCTTTTCCTGGTATGGTCTACCCTGATGTCAATGGACAATCTACGGCTTTTGGCTCCGCAAACGGAGGCCTGGACTACGGCTCGTCCTCGATCTGGAGCAACACAACCATACTGGCTGGTCTCGCGAATGGGACTCTTACTGAAGCACGACTTAACGACATGGTAATCCGGAACGTGATCGGATACTATAAAGTCGGACTTGACAACCATAGGCAGCCTTCCCAAGCCTCTGCCGGCGAGAAGGTTCTCAGCAAGCAGATGCGCGCTCAGCACAGCCAGTTCATTAGGCAACAAGGCGCGAACTCCATGGTTCTGCTGAAGAACACCAATAATGCCCTTCCTCTCAAAGATCCAGGAGTTATGGCTATCTTTGGTGCCCACGCTGGAGCTGTAATGGGAGGCCCAAACCAAGCCTTCAGCGTAACAGGCTCGGGCCCCGTCTTACAGGGGCATCTTAGCACTGGAACTGGTTCGGCAGCTGCCTCGCTTCAGTACCTCATTACTCCCCAGATGTCGTTGACTTTCCGCGCTGCTGAAGATGGAACGATGATTCACTGGATTCTGAACGACACCTACACTTCCACTTCTTCCGGTGGTATGGGTGGTGGAAGAGGAGGAGGAGCTCCTGGTGGTGTAGGAAACAGCACCGGTGGGCCTAGTGGCAGTACACCAAGTGGTGCTCCGACCTCAAACTCAACGACAGGCGGTAGTGGCGGTAATAGCGGGTCCAGCGCTTTGTCTGCCCTAATGACTGGTACTGGCATCTCGCCATCCATCGATGGTTATGCCGAAAGCGCCAATACCTGTGTTGTGTTTCTCAATGCACTTGCGGGCGAAGGAGCGGATCGAACCGAGCTCACCAACGCAGATCAAGACACCCTAGTTACCACCGTAGCATCCTCATGCAATAATACCATCGTTGTCATCAACACCGTCGGGCCGCGCCTAATGGACTCCTGGATCGAGAACGAAAATGTCACCGGCGTGTTATACGGCTCTCTCCTCGGACAACAGTCTGGCAACTCAATCATGGATGTCCTATATGGCAACGTCAACCCGAATGGCAAGCTAGTGTATACCATTGCCAAGAACGAATCGGACTACAATGTTGAACTCTGTTATACGTCCGAGTGCGACTTCATAGAGGGCGTGTATATCGATTACAAGTACTTCGACGCGAAGAACGTTACTCCGCGCTACGAGTTTGGCTACGGTCTCTCATACACTACTTTCATATATGGTAATGTCAGCATTCAATCTAAAGCCATCCAATCCGGACTAGCCACCGGCGTGCTCTCCGTGGGAGGCCGCAAAGACCTCTGGGACGTACTCGTCAACATCTCTGTTTCGCTCACAAATTCAGGTCCCGTTGATGGCGCAGAGGTTGCGCAACTGTATCTTGAGTACCCCTCCGCGGCAAACCAGCCAATCCGCCAATTGAGAGGCTTTGATAAGCTGAGCTTAAGGAAAGGCGAAAGTGGAATGGCTAGGTTTGGACTGAGGAGAAGGGATATTAGTTTTTGGGATACAGGGAGCCAGGAGTGGAGTGTAGCTGAGGGAGAGTATATAGTTTCGGTGGGGAGCAGTTCGAGGGATTTGAGGGTCAAGGGGACGTTTCAGGTGTGAGTGATCGGTCGAATGCATACGACTTGTTGATACAGCCGAGGAGAAATATGGGGACAGCCACGCAGAATAAGTCTATAAGCAATAGGATCAGATTGACCTTGTAAATCCCTACTATATCTACTAGCACATCTTTTGTAACACTTAAAAGATTCTCCTAATTGATCCCTATTATTCACCTTAGATGTGAGAGCGTGTAGCAAGGAGAGCAAATTCGCTATTTACGTACCTGTGCATGTATTATGTCCAGGTGTATTAAAATTGCTGAACTGCCGAATCAGAAGGGGCCAATGATATTGGGCAAATGCCGCCTACTGAAGAAGCAAAACCATCCCTTATTCCCTTAATCACTCCTCTCCACGAGTCCAACCGTCGTAAACCCCATCATGCCATCGTGCCAAAATTCCCGAGGCACCCAAATTCTTATCGATTCCCGGGAGTATATTGGAGTCAGTGTTGTCGTCGCCTCATTCGCCGTAGCCCCTCACTACGTGCATACCTGCATAGATGCCTGGCCAGCTTTGCTTGCTTTTTTGTGAGCGGGAAACGCCGAGATTACTAACTAGTGAGCCACATTGGCCGTACATACTCGGCAGTTCCTCACTTGAAGTATGCTCGGGTATGTCTTTTTTTTCCATTTCACTCACGACTACTCATCAATCACTTTCGGCAAAGAGCTCTACAACCTATAGTAAAATTCGCGCTCTAAGAGTACTACTACTAGTATTTGAAGCCGCGAGAACAATTTCTCAGGAACGATGCGCAATACACCGCCACAATGAACTCCCAAAAAAGCCAAAACTACTACCAGCAACTCCCTTACCTCTCTCTTAAGCTACAACGCCGTTGGACTTCTTACTCTCCTCCATACGCCGGATGCCGATGTCTCGTGCGATGTATATCTGCCCGTACAAGTCGGTCACCTGAATGAACATCTGCAGCTTCTCCATCACCCGTGCGTCCAAGCTCTCCCCTAGCTCTCCAACGACTCTATCTAAGCACCGTTTCTCATATGCAGCAACTGTCAAGAGGTCTGTCTTCCTCTGTTCAATCAGCTCCTCCACGCTCGATGCTTTGTTCTTGGCAATATCGAACTCTGGGAAGTTGACGCTGTTCAGGTTTCTCTCTTCCTGGTCCCGCACTACCGACCCGAAGTCGTTATATTGTCGACATGTCGTAGCGAGATGGTGACAGGCATCTTCCAGCGCATATCGCTGATGCACGTTGGTGATGACACTTTTTCCACTCTCGCCGATCAGGCACAAGAAGAACACGAATGAGTATGGACAGCTCGTGTGGTCGGCCGATGTTGTGCGCACCCAGTTGAAGAAAGTTGTCCGTGGCTTGCCCCACGTAAATGGCTTATTGCTGTCTGTTGACGTCGGTAGCTCAGCACAATCCTCCATATGCGTGATGTGGGCAAGGAGGAAGGTCTGGAGCTCATATCTGAGCCAGGCTTGCAAAGATGGTGGACTTTGGAGGACCTTCGGGTGATGGAGAGCAAAGTAAACAAATTTGGTGAGTACTTCCTCGACACTGCTCTTTTTCCCCCCATGAGTCTTATCTCCATTCTTCTCCAGAGCTTCTGTGCCGTGAGTCAGCGGAACAGTTGGCTTTTTGATGCCGTTTGTCCCATTTACGGCCTTTACATTCTTTTCTGTTCTGTTATTCGGCTCGACGATATGTTCTGCTTCGACACCGACGCCACTGTCCATTCTTTCATGATGCGCACCATTCGTTGAACTCTTCGCTGTACCGTTTACTGCTCTCACTGGGCTTCCGTTGCTGAGCATTCCATTCGAGGTACCGTTAGCAAGACCGTTGGAGACGCCGTTAGGACCAGTCACTTTTTTGGAAGTTCCTTCCACGTCACTGTCGCTGCTTCGCTTGCGCTTATCGGGACTGCCGGAACACAACGCCCGGATGAATGTCTTCAAAGCCGGTAGCCTATCTTGGTATTGTTCCCATACAACTGTTTCCATGTATGCATCCACCTGGAAGTTGAACATGGAAACTAACATCATCTCCCAGAGTGTCTCTGCCGAAATTCTGGTCGAGAGAATATCCCTGCATCCAATCCAGGTAAATGGGATATATTCCTGGTATTTCTCGTCACTCGCCTTCTCGATAGGCGGGAAGATCTTGTATCGGGATTCCCGAAGCGCAGCTGCGTAGTTTGCACTTTGGAGCAACGAAAGCTGCATCTTCCACTTCGGCGCTCCAGAGAATGGGATGACCTGGGAGAAGAACCCGGACATCTTCGCCACCTTCTTAACCAATTGAGCAGGAAACAACTCTGCGATCGTTTGCGACATAACCAGAGGTAAGACAACAATCTTTGACGCAGCCAAGCAGTAAGCCTGCGAAAGATTACTCGAAGAGTACACGGTCTTCTCAATCCAGAGTCTCTCGGCCTCTCTCCATCGATGTCTGTTGTTCTCTAGATATGCTTTCCCGCGATACATGCAAGCAATGCCTTCCGGTTTCAAGAAGTCTACCCACGGAAGACCTAGCAATGGTGCGAGGGTGAGGACTGCATAGGCAGTCACCTCACGCTTTGACTCCCACGACCCATCAACCTGTTGTAGACTCATTGTCCGGGATAAAATGTCCAGCAAGGTTCTTGGAATGTCTTGACGTATCAGCTTGGCCGGGACTGAGTCCATGTCAAGTTCCTTCTTGCCCCATCTTCTCAGGAAGAGGACAAAGGACTGCGCAATGAGCATCATAGGGTAATGTACCGAGGTATGCTGTAACTTATCAACATCCGTTGCTTAGAACTTAGGCAGTCATCACGTCCACACTCACCCACTTGTCAGGACCGTTATTACTCTCCCAGGTTTTACTCAAGAAGGCTACGCATTTGACCATTTGCTTGGTATATTTTGCTGGCTCCGGCGTTCGAAGGAGGCACGAGAGAACGTTGCAATTCGCGCTACTACTCGCGTTCCGCTCCCCACGATATGTTATGAAGGACGAATCCACTTCGAAAGCTTTCAACATAGGCTGCACTTCCTGGTCCCAACCAAGAAGCCGCAGTGCTGATATTGTTTTCGCGGTGTCATCAGCGTCTGGCAAGGACGAAGGGGCTATAACAATCGATTTAGCGAGTCATCTATTTCATTTAGAATGTTTAGGCTCACCGAAACCGACAATTCCTTTCTGCGCTTTTATGTTCGTTTCAAGAAGGACCGTCAGCTTGCGGATATCTGCGAGAAGGAAGTCGTCTTTGTCGAATCCGGATTCCAATAAGGTGTCCAGCACCTAACGCTGTCAGTAACCACTCGTCTCCAATGAAAATGTTTCAAGCACTTACCCAAGATATCTCAAACAGTGTGCTGGGAAATGCGGAAGGAAACCCGCCTGGGTGACCAGCTGTCGACTGCTTCTCAAAAACCATTCGAAGATATGATTCCGCCTCAGTATCCCAAGAGCTCGAGTTCATCAAGTAGGCAGCAGTCGATGAAGGTGACGCCAACATAGAGCCATTTGGCATCTTGTGTTGCTTCACCTTATCAAAGTCCAGCGAACCAACGAAAGCCTCAAGCGTGTGAATAAGTGTGGTCTGTACTGGGCTTGTGAGGACTGGTCCGAGTCGTGCTAATTTGGCTGCATTCAGTGCCATCAATGGTTTTCTCGATGGAAAGTCAAATTCGACACCCTCAGCTTCCAATAATCTCAAAAGATTCGGTACCAATATCTCCATACCAACTCTGTCCGTGGCGTCGAGATCCCAGCTACTCAACATTCGGCGGAGGGCACCCTCCGCTGCTTGACACCGCTTCTTGTTATCTGCCCGAGCAGCCTCAAATTGCCTCTCTTGTTTCTTCAACGCCAAGAGGGCAGCCAGTGTGTTGATGATTCCATCTGCATTCGATGTCTCAGCAGCCCAGGATCCATCCTCAGCCTGTGTCGTCTTAAGGTAGTCATAAGCTTCTGGAAACAATGGTCGAATCTTTCCATCCTCGCCCTTCTTCTCCGTCATAGCTACCCAGGCCGTATCGTAGGCAGCTGGTGACATAGTTCCGAGACCTTGCTGCGAGCCACATTGTGTCGCAATGGAGTGGACGAGTCCCCATGCCTCCTCTGTGATGGTTTGGTACATTTCCCCAAAGATCCTCCAAAGAGCCAAAAGTTTCTCGGGAAGAAAAGAAGTTCCCCGGCGTGAACAGACAGCTACCCAGAGATTCGGGGTTGGTCAGTCTAAGAACAAGCAGTCCATATACCCTGCTATTTCTAGGGTTCTTGTCAACCGCTATCGCTAACAATTATGGGCCATCTTCGTCAGGGCCCCCAACACTTCAGTCTTACTGCATACAAACAGTATCAAAGCTATCTTTCTCCTTCGCGTTCCAAGCACTAGGGTGGAGTTCGGATACTGCATACCGCGGATGGACTTGATATTGCCACCTAAGCGCCACGGGCCTATGGGTCCACCGGATGGGACAGTGGACCCTGTTCGCAAGGATCTTGACACGTTGTATTAAAGATCAATGCTGATGCTTAGGGTCATCAACCTGCATGCTAGGTCGTCATGTGCTTTTCGACTGGGTACCCTGGATTCACTATATTCCAAGCTGAAGACTGGATCCGCATGTCTTGGTCTCCCTTAGCGGATTGTCTAAGGGCATGGATCGCAGAAGACTTGTTGGATTGGAACCAAAGGATTGTTCTGTTAATGTAAAGAAGCCTACGAGCTGTTCCTCTGTATCGGGGTCGTCTCGAAATCTTACATTAACCCGTCCGTTGGATGGACAACAACTGGGACTGCTTCTTCTCTGGGGCCTGTTCACTCTCTCTTTTGACCATCTACATCATCTCTCTTTTTTCGTATTACCTTATTCCAACCGCGGATACAATGGGGCAGAAAGCCGACGGACCCATCAGCGAAGCGCTACGTCGCGCGGAACTTGATTTCAGTGGTCTGAACCTGCATCTGCATGCCACGTCGACATTCTATGGGTTAACAGCTCGCCAAGATTCAAGATGCGCACGCTAGCATGCAAAATACAGCCACTGACGCGAAATATGTACCTCGTAGCCCTGCATTCCCGCTTGATGAAGATATGGAACTGCCGCGCAAGTTTCTTCCAACTTGCGCAGTGCATGCAGTCTGCATGAAAGATTGGTCGAACTGACTCGCGCCGCAATGTCACCAGATGATCAGGTATTCCGCGCAGCTCGCAGCACTCCCTCCCTTCCGTCCCGCAACGCCTTCCAAAGAAGCAAAGTGAGGGTCATCATATAGTTGGGCAATTGTCTCCCCGCTGTTTATCTCTTCCAAGATTCCATTAAGGGAGAGTAGACGATCTTTTGGCATTATTTGCCTAGAATGGAGGCCCTTGGGTTCCTACCTACCAGCGGTTCCGTATTGCAACAGCTAAACGCTTCCGTCCTATCACACCTCCCATATTTCAATTTCTCGCAATTCTCAAATTTGAATCTTCACATCAAACAATCTAACATACACTTTCCTAATCACGGAGAACTGTATCAGCAATGGATACCTATCAAGACTGTTGTCACAGCCTCCCTAGACTCACTTTCCTATGCACAGTTCGCTGCCATCTGGTTCGCATTTGGTTGGGTGCTTCTATCACTGGTCAAGAAACCGCACCCTAAGGTTCCCAATGCTCCATATCATGGCTACCGCTGGTGGTTTGAACCCACATTCTTCTTGCAGGCAAGATATGTCGTCGGTGCTCGAAATATTATTTCAAGCGGTTACCAAAAGGTGCGCTATGTCTGCCCGTGTAGTAAGTCAAATACTGATTTATATGTAGTACAAAGATACTCCCTTCGTCATACGGAGATGGGACACCGACATGACCATTCTTCCCAACAAGTATCAGAACGAACTTCGTCTTTATCCTACCACCAAGCTTAGTGGTGTGAAAGCCCAAGTCCAGGTAGGTGTCCAGGTTTCTCCGTGAAATGTAACTTCGCTGAGGTGCGTGCACAGAATCTTGTTCACAGGTGGACTTATACGACTTTGATGATCGAATCGAACCTCCACTTCCGCGTTCTCCAAAACAAACTCACCGCTGAATTACCCAAATTTCTTGACATTGCGAAAACTGAACTGGAGTATGGCTGGCCACTCGACGTCCCGCAGCCTGATGGTACAGCTCCTCCCTTCTACTCTGCTTGTCCGGAAGCTAATTGTCTTTCTAGACTGGCTTGAAGTCGACATCCAGCAAATGATGCGGATGCTCGTCGCGCGTATGTCCGCCAAGATCTTCTTGGGCCACCCGGCATGCCGCAATCTCGAATGGCTGAATCTGTCTATCGACTTCAGCATAACTATGTTCACCTGCGCATTTCTGCTACGCATGTTCCCGCCGTGGACGCACCCCATCATTGGGCCACTCATGCCGATTCGCTGGAAAGTCGCGAGTAATCTGAAGAAAGCCCAGAAAATCATTGGGCCTCTCATGGACAAGCATCGAGATGCGGTCAAGCGAAAGAGCGAAGGCGAGACTATCGAAGAAGACGACACGCTACTCAACTGGATGATGGACCACGGAAACGAGAAAGAGAATGGCTTGTTTGAGATGTCTACAAGGCAGTCTATCCTCACTCTTGCTTCCATTCACACGACATCGATGGGTGTGGCTAACATCTTGTTCGATCTCTGCGCTCACCCGGAGTGGTTCGACGTGCTGAGGGAGGAGATCGCAGATGTGGAGCGTGATCTAGGCAAGCTAGGGGAGAGAGAGGGTGTTGGCGCTAAGGAATGGCTGCCTAGGTTGGAAAAGATGGACAGCTTCTTTGTGGAGAGTCAGAGATTCAATCCACCGATTTTGCGTAAGTCGATCTGGCATTCTTTTTTTTAGATGTTATGTTAATGCGAGGAACAGTGGCACCCCAACGCCTCGCCATGGTTCCCATTACCCTCAAAGACGGCACGCACATCCCCGCCGGCACGCGGATCGCATGCGCCAACGCCGATATCCTGAACTCCACCGTTCCCGAACCGTCCAACTTCGACCCCATGCGCTCGTATCGTAAGCGCCACGCTAGCGGTGAGCTCAACAAGCACCAGGCTGGCCAGCCCGAGACGAGCAATCTACATTTTGGATATGGCAAGCAGGCGTGCCCAGGACGACATTTTGCAGTTGGCGAGATTAAGATGGTCATGGTCAAGATTCTAAATGAGTTCGAGTTTAAGTATCCGGAAGGGAAGGGCAGACCGAGGAATTTTTTCGCGGATGAAAATGTGTTCCCTGATCCGAGGGCGAGGTTGCTGATGCGGAAACGCAGGGAGAAGTGCCAGAGTTGTGGGAGGTGTTAATGTGCGTTGGGGACAGAGTAGACTCTCGGTGCTATGGAAACAAATTTCTCAGCCTCCAACTGCTTGTGCGAACCAAATCCGCCGCGGCGGTGATGGTGGGGTTGGATGAGCGGCTTCGGCGCCTGAGGGACGAATGGCAGATGCAATACGATAAAATATATCGACAGGGATAACTCCTCGCGCTCTCAGCCAGCCCGCAAGCTAACGCGACAAAATGACAGTAACCAAACCAGGACAAGCTCAAACCCCGCTATGTACCAAGATCGGCCTCGAGTTCGGTTGCACAAGAAACGCGCCGCTTCCACTAGTATCTCTCAATATCGCGAGTTCCGCGATACAGATAGCGTTCGAGGAAGAGGGGCAGTCGCAGTGCCGTGAAAGACAATGAGAGGTGTCTTTAAGGTTGTGACCCCAAACTCTGGCATCGGCCACTAGCCCAAAACGGCTAGCCCCACAGGAATCGGAACAGCCATTCTCCCGCGCTTTCGCGCTTGCCAACTTCTCGTACCACAGTGACTATGCACCGCTAGAATCAATAGGAAGGTCTGGGATCCACCTGCTTCGTGTCCCCATAGAAGGCCTAGGAATCCGGTGAAAGCATGCATCATTTGCTGGGACGCTTACGTCCGCTACCTCCCGCTACCTCCTGCTATGTCCCGCGCTGTCCCGCTGTCTTGTTATGTCGCGCTACGGTGTCGTGGGCACCTGTCAGCATTCTTGGTCATGTCATGAAGCTTGCGCACGAGAGGCATCGATCATCACTCGGTGTGCAATCACCCCACAATTGCAGCGAACAGAAGAAATAGGTCTCGCTCTTCGAGAAAACTCGAGTTGTCAAATGTCTTCATTGACTCAAAAGGGAGCCACGAAGTGCTCCCACGGTCCCAAGGACACGTACCGTCACCCGTTCCGTCACCCGTTCCGTCACCCGCTCGCCTATCACCGAAATGCAAAGGGTGTCACATGCCAGCGGGAAGGAGTAGCGCCGTTTTGCCGTCCCACAACACACGCTCGCATATGCACACTTCGGCCATATTACTTGCACCCCACCTTTGCTCACCGCAACTCGCGGTGGAACGCAGCGCGAAGGTGGTTCGAGATGCGTCGCAGCAGCAAATGTTTCACATACGGCACGAGGATGGGAAGGAAACGTCCAGCGTAATTGGCACGCATAGTCGCCTCAAGCCGCGTGACTACGATACGGACCAGGGGTGGAGAGAGCCTCTTGATTGCTGTTGACACAACGTAATGGCCAAAATGTCATGAACAAGATCTGCGTTCGTCGAGTTGTTTCCGTACTAGAGGTAAATGTTGACTCGGAAGACGGCAAGTTGGACATACAGTGCCAGCGGACCAGTCGATTAGCGCCTAGCTTGAAGTTCACGTTATTGCAGCACAGCTAGTATAGACAGAAGCATTAAGCATCTCGTTCCCCTACCGAGCCCGATGTCCGGAGCCAAAATCTTGCTCTCGCCATGAAACGCTGGTTTTTGTTTGACTATTAATATCTTAAAGAACGGTCAATCGGATGAGCGTGCGTCCATCACGACGCAATGATGCCCCACTACAGCAGTAGCGAAACCGAACGGCGTTACCGAGGGCGCGAAGAGCCAAGTTCGCCCACGTGTGCGTGGATTCTACACGTCTCTAGCCGACCCTGCATTCCGGAGTATTCATGTTATCCCATGCATCCTATCGATCTTCCGAGCTCTTTACTAGCCTTGCATTCTACACTACTAGGATTAGGTTTAGACTCTGGCGTCTACCTTGCATTGGCACCCTTCCGTTTCCGCGCTACAGTACGACCGTACATGCGAGGCTCATCGTTTGCCAAATTCAGTCTTGCATTTCGATATTCCGGCACGGCGCTTGCCAATCTTCTTCCTAATCAATCTATGCTTAAGAGAGGTGCAGTTGATAAGTGTCGGTAGATTTCGCAACAGCGAAAGTTGCCTTCGTGGTGGTATCCGACCAAAATGTCGACATTATCATTAGTTTTACTCCTTCTGTTGCCGCTTTTGGCGTGCTTCCCTACTGTTTTGGGAAGACCTGCCCTCGAGCCGAAGGATACGCTTGCAGTGTCTAAAATACTACTGTCTCGGGATCTTGTCGACACACTGGAAGGAACCTCAAGAGGTGTTGCGAGTGTAGCATCGGTCCTGCAGCAACAGATTATCAGGTCTTCGACGATAATTGATGAGGTTTCCGCGCTTGACGACAATTCACCGGTTTCCAAGCGTGCTACTGCCGCCTGCAAGATTGCGGGTCTTATATTCCCTGGTCAAGTCTTTGCAGCAGATAGCCCGAAGTACCAATCAGAGCAGGATTTCAATTGGTAAGATCATTAACCGAAGGGAGAATGCGTTCGTGCAAGCTTGCTAACAAAATGTAGGTCTCAAACATGCTGGCTGGCAGCAGCTTGCTTCATCCAGCTCAGAACCACAGCCGATGTTGCAGCTGCACTAAAAGTCATCAAGCACGTGGGCACAAGGTTCGCTGTCCGTAGCGGCGGACACAATCCCAACTCTGGATTTGGAAGTATCGACGGGTCTGGAGTCCTGCTTGATCTCCATGGACTTGACACGCTTTCTCTAAGCGAAAATGGCATTGTTCACGCTGGGCCTGGCAAACAGTGGGGAGAGGTGTATGACTTCCTCGACCCTTATGGTGTCACCGTAATAGGTGGTCGCCATTATACCGTTGGACTGCCGGGCTTTCTACTTGGAGGTAAGTTCATGTGTGGGTTTTCGTGGCTATGCTGCCACAAGCTAACAGTTTTAGGTGGAATGACTTTTTTTCCTAATCTTTATGGACTTGGAGCGGATAGTGTGAAGAATTACGAGGTGGGCGAACGGAAGTTGTTTTTCTCACCCTGAGCGAGCGTCTAATTTTGTGATAGGTCGTCCTTGCGAATTCTACTGTTGTGAACGCCAACGCTAAAGAGAACCATGATCTCTTCCGTGCTCTCAAGGGTGGAGGGCCTAACTTCGGTAAATCTCTAGCTTTCAGTAAAGTCTCACACTCACTGACTGTGTAGGAATTGTAACCCGCTTCGATATCGAAACGCATCCCCTCCATCACGTCCAATACAGCCTTAATCTCTACGATGCTTCAGACTACGTCAATATCCTCAACGCCACTATCGAGGTGCAAAAGGCTATGGAGACAGACCCCAAGATTGGCTTCTTTCTCAACGTAAACCCAGGTGTTATCATCGCTGGCTTGCTGTATGCCGAATGGCCCTCAAGTCCACCCAAAGCGTTCGATGCATTCGCTAGCCTCAAAAGTTTCTGGGGGCCATTTATTCCAACAACGAATGGGACGATTGCGAGTTTGACTAGTGCGATCAATATTGGGGACTTCCCTGCCAAGTAAGTTCGCTCTTCTAGATCCGTCTCTCTTCCCCCAACTTTTGCAATAATGTCATAGTGGCCGTGGGTCATTGCTTGATATCTTTTTGCTGCTAATCCCGAGGCAGGAGAGAACCATATGCAGCTAGCACGGAAGTAGACCATGAGCTCTACATAGACATCCATGAACGTTATCTTGAACTACTCAAGACGGAAATGCCGTCTGCCAATCTGTCCTACACGATACAACCTGTAGCGAAGTCTGCGGTTGTGGCTGGAAGAGACAGGGGAGGTAACTCTCTTGGGCTAGAGCTTGTCTCGCAAGCATGTACGTTCTCCCTCACACTCACATTAACTCATAGCTGTCTTCCTGTTATGTTTGTACCCGAGCGCGGCACTGACGTAGTACAGGGTGGGCACCGTTAGTCGAATGGTTCGACGACTCGACCGATGCCACCGCACACAAAGCTCTCAATGCACTAGGAACGCATATCCAGTCTTCCGCCACGAAGAAGGGGAAGCTGCTCGACTACCAGTTTATGAACGATGCGTCGTACACGCAAAAGATTCTTGATAGTTATGGAACTGAGAATACGGAAGTGCTTAAGAAGGTGGCGGAGAGGTATGATCCTGAGAAGGTGTTCCAGAGGTTGCAGAATGATGGGTTTTTGTTGAGGAAGCTGTGAGTGGGATTGATTAGTGAGGAGGTGGTTGGGGAATGAGATGGGGAGAGGGACAAGGACTACCGGCGGGGTCTGACGGTCGTACAACATGATGCGGTGCGAGATCGACGCGAAATGCAAGATTGCTGGAGTGGTGTGCTAGTCCCACAACTACTTCTTTCTGAGGCTTATCGCTTAGGGCGTCAGCGACTAATAACAAACCATGCATCTCAAAATTTATGGAGAAACAGAAAATCCTACATATTCTGATAATGGCAACGAATACCAAAGACAATTGATTTTCAAGCCTCGGCTGCACATTCACAGCACCGTTTAACGCCCACATAACATACCCTGCCCATCAAGCCCCGCACCTCAATCCATCCGCCAAACCTCTCTTGGTTCGATGTCAACACCAGCCGGGTAAATCAACCCATGTCCATAGCAAGAGCGATAAACGCTACACGCCATTCCGCGTGACCGTTATCGAGAGAGAACCTAGCCGAAAATATCAACTTCGTGGGGGTGAGAAACTTTATTGCAATAGCTGTGCCACATTGGCGCGCGCGCTACTCAGGCGGTTAGAATTTGAACCGATTGGAAGGCGCTAGATTAGTGCATGATGCACTGCAGGATGAACGGAGTTTGAGGTCATTGCAGTGCATATACGCTATACATGGATGTTCTTCGTGAATCGCTAAGACGAGTTGAGTGCTTGGGTATATAGTATGTGATAACTTTGGAAGTTCGACTTTGAACGCGGTGCGGCTACGGCGGGGTCAAAGGGATGATTGGAGTATTCCTCACCTGAGAAGGCGGGGAAGCGGGAGTCAGGGATAGAAGGAGATTAGCTTCGAGGAGATGGCGGTGTAGTTGTTCCGCTCGAGCTGGACAAGCAGTCCATGTTCGGGTGCATTGGAGCAAATCGTGTGAAGTCTCGTTGTGGAGATCGCGCAGGTGAATCAGATGTGTTGCAACATTAGTATTAATGTATTAATGCTTTATACATGCTCATTACTATATCTAAAGATTAGAATATTTTTGAGCAATTACTACGCTGCGTCTACATTTTGTGAAAGGGATTGAGTTAGGATACTTCTGTCTGCGGAAGTAAATGTGGAACCCTTTCCATAGACGTCAGAAATATGGGTTGAACGTCCAGATCAATTTCAAGTCGTGTGAAGGAACCTCATGCCACGTTTATTCTGTGACTGGCAAAAATTATTTGGTGGCTACTCTAGTGTGTCTACATATATATCCAATATGCATTTACTTGCGAGATGTTATCCTAGGCTCCCATTTAGTATTACAGATTTGGAGGCAAACTTCTTTTAGACTTCCTGCACCTATGGAAATGCAATAATTTTTATAACGACATACCAGTATGAGATATTTGCATGACCTCTATGTCTCGACAACAGTATTGCTGGACTAAAAGAATATATACATTACGAATAATCTACAGTATATTCTTTGACTAATTTAACGAGTGTGCTTGTCCTGAATTAGAGCAACCAGGTTTTGGCCCGAACTAAAAAAAATAAAAGAGCGACGAACTCTATTCAAGGGCGGTAAGAAAAATTAAACTCTACTCTGTATGTTGGAATATATATAGAACATAGAAACACATACACGAATCAACACTTTGCTTAGAACCCCCCCATTGCTATTGCAATAGCCCTGTGAGACCAACACTGTAGGATTTTATCTTATACTACAGCATAGTGTAACTCTAGCATTCTTCTCAGATTTTCATATTTCCATGAATGTACGGGGCCAAGTCTGCAAAGTCGCTCAATATAGATAATGTTAGAGCTGGCGATTCCTTTACCTTGGCTACAGGAAGAGTTGATCTAGGGAGCAGGATTATTAGTCAAGGGTAAGACTGTGTTAACAGGCTCCCTCTTTGGTGCTCACTGCTTATATTGCTAAAATTGATTGGGGTTTCATAAAGCTAAGCTTTTGACGCCCCATTCGGCTCATTTTATTCGTGGAACTTAGGTCGCACGGATATATAGATAAGGCTTGCAAAAGCTGGCCTCGTAAAAATACCGCAAAAGATAAACTCTTCGCGCTGGGTGCGTCCCTGATTAAAGCATCAAAGTGAAGCTTCCGCTCTTTATGGAAAACTCAGGGTAATATAAGCGACTCTGGCTAATGATGAATCACTATTTGATTTCGATGCCTATTGTTTTTTTTTTTTGAAGTGAAGAATTAGATTCAATATCACTAGGATGTAGCTCATGGAGTACCATGGAGTATTTCAATGTTTCAACCCCCTAAAACCAAGCATCAAGATGAATGCAGAGTTAAGACTGCAGCTTCCTGCAGTAATCCTCCACTTAGGTATAAGATAAAAGCGGGGCAACGTAGAGCTGAACATTGCATGGGCTGCATAACCCGCCGGAGTGGGTGACACGACTGGCGAACATAAGAAGGTCAGAACAGCCGGCTAGATGTTTTGATACTTGTAGAGAGACAAATATCCTCCACTAGTATTGGAGCTCTTTGCAACATGCCACCTCCGAAGATCTACGTCGGCACTGGAACATGGGGCGAGAAACTATCAAAAGATGACATCGAGGAAATAGCGGGTATCCTGAAAGAACTTGGGATTCGGGAGATTGACACAGCGCCAATATATCCAGTACTTAATCCAGGAGGCTCTGAGAAGCTGATCGGTGAGCTTCAATACGCGGAGAAAGGATTTCTCATCGACTCGAAGATTTTATTTTTTGGCAACGGGGATGGAACTTTAACGGCAACTGCAATACAAAAATCACTTGAACAGAGCCTGAAAAACACTAGGATAGAGAAGTTAAGGTCAATCGAGACCATTCATGCATAGCGGAACTAACTTACATGGTGTTCAGCTTAACATACTCTACTGTCATGGCCCAGACAAGACAACACCACTCGCTGAACAAGCGGCTGCGTTAGATGCAGAGTACCGCAAGGGAAAATTTTCAAAACTCGGAGTCAGCAACTTCACACTAGAGATGCTTGAGGAATGGCTTCAAATCGCGGAAGAGAAAGGTTACATCAAGCCAAGCGTGTTCCAAGGCCAATACAACCTACTCTGTCGTGCGTACGAAGAAAAGCTCTTCCCACTTCTCCGAAAGCACGACATTTCGTTCGTCGGCTATAGTCCTCTTGCGGGAGGTTTTCTCACGGGAAAATTGACCTTCTCGACCGACGCCAAAGACCTGAAAGGAACCCGATTCGAGGTTGGTGACACGAATTACCTGGGTATGGGGTACCGTCGTTGGTATGAAAAGCCTTCAATGCACGTTGCGGTGCGCAAGATGGAAGAACTTTGCAAAGCTCACGGTGTTGAGATGAGCGATGCCGCTTGACGATGGGTCCTCCACCACTCCATTCTTGACGGGGGCCCCGTGCTCAGCCGCGAAAAGGGCGATGCTGTTATTATCGGACCAAACAGCCTCATTCAACTTACGAATTATGCTGAGGCGTACAAGCGAGGTTCTCTGCCAGGTGAGTTAGTCGAAGGCCTGAATAGCTTATGGGAAGACGTAAAAGACGATGCGGCATCCATCGTTGTGATTTAGCGCGGCATACAATTTTGGAACCAAAGTGTCAGTCTTTTCATTGAGATAGATGTATGGCCAAAATCAGGGCACGGGGGTTATAAAATTTTAACGGTAGAATTAGTAACATTTACTGCACCTACAAAGGAGCAAGTATCTAGAAACAAATTATCCAGAAATCTTATCAGCGATGGTAAAAAAACCCCTGTCAGATACGGGAGGGCTTTTTAGCGGTGTCTTGGTCCATTTGATCTCGAGTCAGGTGTGTGTCTCATCTTTTCGCTAACATTGCCAACTTGCCCAAGTCCATTCCGCCGTAGTCCAGCTCTTCTCCTGTGATCCTCACACTACTTATACTGGCGACCTCCACTTCTGCTTCGATTCTCCTTTGGTTAGTCATAGCTCTCCTCGTAGTTATTCTCACACCCATACCTCGTCAATTATCAACTAAATTTCGTCATAGCTGTAATCGCGGTTGTCGAAATCTCCATGTTGTCTACTTCGACTGAGAGATTTTTTCGCTTGCGAGTATTAGGCGTCCATATCTATCCCTATCTTCCGTAACACCAACATCACTATATCAAATCTTAGCATGCTAAACGATGAAAATTGAGAAGTGCTGTTTGTAGTAGCTTCAATATTACATCAGCTGTATGCCTTTTCTTCAGGTGTCGATTGCGTCTTCAGATTCAAAGACAGTACTATAGTTAGGATGATGGAAAACTTACGTCACTTATTCGGCATAAGTTGGAGCGTGTTCTTCGTAATGCATTCGTTAATTTCCCGCGTCTTAATGAAGACCTTCGCGACATCTGTGCATTCCCAAGTTGTTTTATTCACATTGGTGACTGCGCGCCATATTCGTTATAGTATAAGCAACATCCATAGCGGGCTCAATGAGAGCTCTATGTTCCTCAGGAAGAAACCTTTCGCAGAGTCCCTTTGGCAGTAATCGAGTTCGCCGTCGCTTTCTGACCCGGTCAAGAATGATATTACTTACCTAGTATATAATAATCTAAGTAACTACTATGCATTTGTAGGTCTCTTCTGAAAAGCGTTTATGTATTTTAATTTTAAGCTTTACATTCTCTAACCTATCTACTAAATCTAGATAACATGTTTTCTTTTCCACTTCTCGCTATCTGCAACGGATGATATATTTATTGCGGGACTAAAAGTCGATAGATCCCAAATCTCCCGCCTTCACGCTTTTTCTGGCTCTCCATCACTCTCTTTGGGAGTGTTACACTATGGTAACATTGTCCAGACGGCACATTTCGGGTCGCAAAGATGCTTCTAAATTAGGGCTGCCGGACAACGACTCTATATACTATGTGGCTTCCATGCTCAAAATACTCATAGTGTCTTTGGTCGCAAAGCTTGTGCAAGACGGAGAAGTTGGATGGGACTACTAGTGCAGCTATATCTACCAGACTTTGATCGCGAAGATGAAATCAGGCAATCAACCACGTTGTGAAAACTGATTACAAATCGAACTGGTTTGGCTGTTACAGCCTTTCTCTGGAGGCAAATTTTAATTACTCTCAAGATATTTATTCAATAACAACTGCCCAGTACAGCAGCCGGATTAGGCAGTCGAAATTTAAAACCAGGCAAGTGAATTTCGCCATCTTTGAGCCTCATGCTTTCCTCCGTGGTACAATTTGCTCTGTTACTTACGAGGTTGTGGAGGGCATCTCACAATAGTCTGACTGAGTCTGGAACTTGGGGGCAAAACACCTCTTAGTAGGTTTCTGAAACTCATCGCTCGGAGTTGGACCAGCCCCAACCATTACACCCTCGCAACTCCGAACACCGGTGAATTTCGATGACACAAAATTCATCATACTCCAGATATACTCCCCAGATTCCTCAGAGGTTTTTGAGTCTCTCCATGACTAAAGTCGAGATCGTAAAGACTCACCAACCTTGCTACTCTTTTCCGATATCGACGTAGTGAATTTTGGCAGTACCGGAAAATCGGGTATTAAAAACCCACTCATTATCTCTGGGAAAGATAGTAGCCCAATATATGACATATAATACTTCTTGTCTTTACTATGAGCCATTTTGAGGGCGAACGCAAGCCTTAAGGGCGCGGAGACGATGGCTGTGCGCAATTAGATGAGTCGAGACTAACGATCTAATGAGTGGAGAATGGACAACTCACAGAATGCCGATGCAGAATACAAATGCCAACTTCGCTCTCCTGCGCCAGTCGGAAATAACAAGCCGTTAAATGAGCCCTTGCGGAAAGAGAAATATTATTATGTCTGTAGCGACATTGCTAATTCTAGCAGCAATGTTAATAACTTCTGTGTTCAGACAGTATCCTTCTCGGTAGATGATGTCCCAAGATTCCCGGATTGGTCTACAAGAAAATATTTCTAAAAAGGTACAAAGAGTGTAGAGCAAGATATTCAGCCAGAGGAAGAAATGCGATAACCAGAAGACTAGGTCCCAGGTTCCTGGAAGTACGAAGATCTGAAGATTTTGTATTATAATGGCTGATTTGAGCAAGGTAATAATTGCACCATTCATCAGTATTCTGATACAACCATACTGCTGCGTACGGTAAAACTCGATATGAATGTGGCCACTAGGAGAGGAGCTCACATATAACCAATCACTTAGACACTTCAATCGTATATCACATTGATGGAAACTGGGAGCAAAATTGCAGAGAGATAACAAAGCTCCCGAATAAGGAAGAACAATTATTTGCTTAATAGTAAGCATAGCAAAGAGCGACGAAGTGTTAATATCGAACCCAAGCAAGAACCATGATATCTGTGTCGGGGTTTGCTGCCTCCTCTCCTTGACGAGTGAAAGGGGATTTACAGCCCTCCCAATACTATTCTTCACAATCTGGGCTTTGACATGGATCCCATTCCACACCGCGAGTGTGGCAACAATGATTCACGGAACCGTTAAGCTTAAGACTAAACGAGGAGTTACGCGAAAACCTATCAAATTTAACTTTGCTCCTCTAGGCAGGGCCAGCGCTGGCCCCTTCAGCAACTTCTCCGTTTTCTCCAGTCAACATGATGGTGTATGAATTACGGCGT
This sequence comes from Beverwykella pulmonaria, assembly GCA_001599595.1. Lineage (NCBI taxonomy): Eukaryota > Fungi > Ascomycota > Dothideomycetes > Pleosporales > Melanommataceae > Beverwykella > Beverwykella pulmonaria. The sequence continues at coordinate 653,714 of BCHH01000012.1, read as the reverse complement.
TATCGGGAATTTAACTAGAGTACTAACCATCTTAAACATGCGCAAATGCTAGGTTACTCACAAGCATTCAACCCCACCACAGCATCAGGGCTGCCAACCGGACGTAGTATGTACCCGTAATACGTGAATTATACGGACACGTGATACGTACGAACGTAGTCGATTTGTGAGTCGTAGTTTTCGTTTCGGGTGGCATAAATCCTGCACGTATTACACCTATACGTAGTAGTTTTGGAGGCGGATTTCGTGCCTATTGGAGGTGTTTGTTTGCCCGTTGGCATGAGCTTTTTGTTCGCGCTGAAGTTGTGTTTTGTGCAAGAGGGGGATCGTTGACGATGGGATGGCTATGATAAAACGTTAGAAATGCCACCAAATATAAAGCTTTTGGCATCTACCTCCCATACCTGCGCATCACCATAATGCAGCAATTTTTTCAATCAACAAGGCGCTCTAATGCTTCCCAGGCAAGCTCATCACAAGCAGCCTCATCCGCAGCCTCATCGACGTCCTCCATCTCCCATTAAGCAGGTTCTCGTCGCCTTGCTAAATTGAGAGCGCTCGTGAGGTTAATACAAGTTTAATACCTAGCAATTGCTCCTCTCACAAGAAAGCTTACCTTACAACAGAGCTACAGAAGTACTACAACAGCCATAAGGAGGATCTCCAGAAAGCAAAGACCTCTCCTAACAGCGTCATGCTCTAAGATCTGTTAGCCTAATAGTTAGAAGTTGGCTAGCATACCTATCCTACGCTCTTCAAAATCGCTCTCAATTCCCTATTAATCCTATGCGCTAGCTGCGAGTGCAAGAGAGCTTTTAGTGGAGGTAGAAGGAATGTTACTTTTGATACGTGGGACCAAAACTGAGGCTCTGCAGCTTTAAAATAACTGGCTGCGCAGGGGAGTAGTCCAGAGTGAATTGACTACTCTAGCAGCTCACATCAGCCGTTAAAACAGCCTCCTATCGAGCCTACTACGCCCTCAATTTCAAACGTAACTTCTCACTTTGAGGCCTAACGTACAAACGTAGCAGCAATCTCAAACGTTACTTTTACGCTACGTACTTGCCTCTCAATTAACCCTTTACGTACGAACATACTAACAATCTGAGAAGTAGCAGGCACAAAAAGGGCGAGCCGTAACGTAGTACGTACGGTTGGCAGCCCTGCACAGCATTGTGGAACTTTGTCGGAGTCTGAACACAAATGATTAGTTAAAACTGCATTTTGGTGTTGATCTTGTAAGGGCTGCATAAAGGACTGTAGGGAAGCCTAATCTAGAATCAAGCAGCAGGGTGCATAATACGCCCCGCGGCAACTCTCATATATTGTGAATCAGGTGTCAGCCTTGCAGGAAAATAGCCGCACGCGTGTTTGGGAGTCATCTTTCACAGTTTCTCTTTTATCAATCTCTGGTGTTCCATTGTATTATTCTCGGTATGATAATGGAAAGTGACGATGAGATCCGGGAAAATGCAACCCGTCTTCCTTTAGAGATTCATCAATATTAAACCTTGGCTAGGTTTTGTGCTGTAAGTATTTCCTCATTATGGATTTATTGTTACACTTTCCATGTTTTGGTTAATTGCTAACAGCCTTGACTCGGAATGGCATATGCTTAACTGCTGTGTGGTTCATTACTGTTCTCAAACTTTCCTCAAAAATTTGACATTGTGAATGGATCGACAACCTTGCAAGCTGAGACCCACCTCTTGCCTTTCATGTTTGCATCTTCTATTAGGGGTGTCATTGCTTCTGTTCTTGCGAAGGCAAAGGTGCCTCCGATATATCGGCTTTTGGCTAAATCTATCCTACAACTGGTTGCATACATACTTCTTACTATATTATCTGCATCTCTGAGGATAAATCGTGCAAAATATAGTTATCAAATCATGGCTGGCATAGGGCTTGGGCAAATATCAACTTGTAAACACTAATTATGCTATTCTCCATCGAAAGAGGGACAAAGGTAAGTGTTCTAGACATTCAGTTACAAGCACTGGTTGAGATTTTAGCTGTAGCCTTAAGCACTCTTCCCCAGTTTCGCATACCGGGGGGATCATATGTCACGTATGTCACGTGCTCTTCTATATCACGTGTCTCACGTGTTCTTCCATATGTCACGTGCTTTACGTGACATCCCATATGTCCTATTCTAGCTAGTTCACCCTTCATGGGTATATATAGTCGTCGTGCGAGCAGTCAGCTCTTCACGGCTTTCACACTCTTTATACACACTTTCCATCAGACAGTTGACTTTCGCCTCTACTCGTGACATCATAGGTGTCGCCTTGCTTCATCGGTGGTAATTTCACTGCCTCATAATATTAGTTATTCACGTATTTTATCATACATTGGGCGACACTAGAAATAAAACTGCCCCGTGTTAAAAGCCGCTCCATGTACTAGGCCATTCAGAAATCAAGAGACTTTTCCCTTTCCACACCAGTATTAGCGCGGATCCTCCAGCTTCATGCCATGAAGCAAACAGGATTGGTATGGAATGATCCTCAAGGTGCGAATTAGGGTTGAAATTGGCGCTTTCGTTGGATTTATGGATCTTCTGTGCCTCTCGAGTTTCCTAATCAGGCAGAGATTTTCAGGAAACCATGTGTAAACCTTTTCCTTCTTCGTTTCTCTGTGTATCTTTTATCGTTAACTTCACCGAATAACACTAGTAAGAGCACTCATTCATGCCAACTAGCCCGAAGTCTCGACTTCTAGCTTAATCATATAATTTGAGTAGAAGAAGCCAAGCTTGTTAAGCGATAGAAAGGCACGTATTTCTATTTTAGTCCCCTTTGACAATAGTACATTATGTACCAAAATGATGGAAAGGTCATTAACGCACACACATGAGCTACTCACGTTGGGTAGGGGCAGCGATGATTAGGCACGACGGCATTAACATCAAATTGCCACGGAGATGATGCCCAAGTGTTCCCGGACATTCCTCGCTCAAAAACACAACGTTTCCCTTCCAGAAAAACGGCGAGGCCGGTACGAGATTAAGAACACGAGAGGGTCGATTCTATTTCGGTCGCATTTTGTTCCCGCGTCTTTGGCCAGAATTGAAAAGAGGAAATAGACGGACGGGCCACGCTTCTCGCCTCTGGATGTATAGCGATCTATATATTCGTTAAATTATGGAAGATCTATATTTAGCAAGCCGGAGAGTAGAAACGTTGGTGTTAGGAAGTTGGTGAACCTGGGACGCTGGGGCGTTAATCTGGGTAAATGTGGCCGAGGCTCGCTCTCGACCAGAAACCACGACTTGGCGTTATTAAGGCTTAAACAGACGTCAGAGTGCTATACGGTGGCAACTTGAGATTTGCAGATTTGCGCCGGGCCACCGTCTGACTGGAATTTGTAAAAGTAGCTGGGCGATGAACGGGCCGCCATGAGAACGAGTATATAAGAAGGCGGGTCCTCGAGATCAGCAGTGCTTTATTATTGAAAACACTACCAAACTCCATCAGTCAATTGCAATCTACAGCACTCCAAGCCAAAACGAAAGACCCATCTGTGGTATCTTAAACAATTCATCAACATGCGCTCCACACTCCTCTTCGCTCTTGTACCTGCCGTTATCGCCACTGCGCCTAGTGTATCACCAAAAATCACATCGCTCAAGATCTCCGGCTCAGGATGTCCCAATGACTCCGGTTCAGTGAAGTCGTCCACAGGCTTTCTGGGCGATAGCGCGAGCTTTACCTTCAGCCAACTGTCCGGCGACTCAACAGACAACTGCGAGATCCACGTACAGTCAACAGGAGGAAGCCAGGGCTGGCAGGTCGCCGTCCAGGCCGTAACATATTCGGGTGACATTACACTGAAGCCGGGAACACAGCTGGATACTTACACGCAAATCTACTGGAGTGATAAGGCTGCGGAAACTGTTAGTCAAGTCCCACGACACTGAATGAGCTAGATGGATGGCTAACAAAGTATGATAGAGTACACTCGCCGGACACATTACTTGTGCTGGTCCAGAGATCCGCGACTCATTCTCAATCCGCCAATCCACCAACGAGCCCAAGTTCTCCAAATGCACAGGCGATGATGGCAACCCAGGAATATTGAACGTCAACGTCCGTCCAGTGATCTCGGGTGCTGATGGTACTTATAACGTTAAGAGCGCGACGTGGAACTTGGTATGGAGGAAGTGTTAGGAGGGGCTTAGGTAATGGCGTTGTCTGCGGGAGGTTTTTGTCCTTCCTTAATGTAAATAGTGCAAAAGAATTTATCATCCTCCTGTTCGAAATATACTACTTCAGAGATAATTCCTAGAGTGGCTCCGAGTAACGTTGTAGGAATATAACTATTCGCATTCACGGGATCTCCTCTCTTGCTGTATACCTGCAATAAAAGTCCCCCATGTTTTCTCTGGGAAGACCTGCTGGGAATAAGCGCTTGAATATTCTCGCAGATAGTTATCCAAGCTCAATTAAACCGTTGCTGCTAGTGGGTTGGCATTTTGGTGTTGAAGGATAGACTTCGTACAAAACGAGGTGTTCTTTTAACTCGAACCAAGTAGAGCCATGAACAGGTGCCAGCCTTTATGTTAACGCGAGTATCATGTGAGATACTGTATGTAAAATGAGATAATGTGTGGTCCTCGAAGGATCCGGAAGGAAGGCAGAAGGAACAATTGTGCGACATTATCTCCCAGGGTTTTTCCAAGAGCCTTCCACACGTGATTGCCCCAAATAGTCTTGGCATTCCCGCTGACCGCCCGCACTGCTCAGACCTCACAAGCTCCACGCCCGCCCAACACTCGGCCACAATGTTCCGCTGGGGACCAGGTCTCCGAGCGTTGCAGTATCTCAAGCAGCATACTCAAACCCGCGCCTATAGACAGGTCCGCTTCGGCAGCCGGCGACCACAGTATTCACGTTTCCAGAATGCCTCAAACCTGTTCGTGAGATGGGCTGCAAGGCCGACATTCTACCGGGACGTTGGCATCATCACTGCGGGAGCTGGAGGCTTTTATGTATACCATTTGGAGGAGGTGCCTGTACGTACACCTAAACTGTGCAAACCTTTTTGGATGGACACTTGCTAATAGTTGCGTTATATAAACAGATCTCTGGACGTCGCCGCTTCAACATGATATCACCTACACTCGAAGCTTACGTCGGGAAGCAGTCGATGGAAGAGATAATACAGGCGTACAAGGGCCAATTTCTGCCGGACTGGGATCCACGCGTGCAGCAGGTGAAAATGGTGCTGGAGAGGCTGTTGCCGTTCGCGAAGGCAGCGGGGTTGCATGATGTGGAGTGGGAGGTCCATGTCATTGACGATCCGAACCAGCAGAATGCTTTTGTGATTCCGGGGTAAGATCGCCTGAAGGGGATATGTTGGAAGCGAGGTAGTTAGACGGATTGGTACTGACAGATGGTAGTGGCAAAGTGTTTGTTTTCACTGGTATTCTGCCGCTTTGCAGGGGCGAGGATGGCATTGCTGCTGTACTTGGGCATGAGATTGCGCATGTTGTTGCGCACCATTCTGCGTAAGTATTACTATTCTCTACTATCGTGTCGTTACTTGACTGCTGATTGATCACACAGGGAAAGTATGAGTCGTGCTCCGCTCGTCTTACTCGGCATCGGTACCCTAGCTATGTTCGACTTTTCATTGTACTCAAGCAAGCTCCTTCTCGATCTTTTCCTTTCCTGGCCTGGAAGTAGGAAACAAGAGGTTGTGGCTCCCAATCTCAACCTTATGCTCAACTAACTTACAATAGGCTGAAGCAGACTACATCGGCCTACGTAGGCTACCTTCCCTCTTCCTCCTTCATGATGTCTAATTGAAAATAGTAATGATGGCACAAGGCTGTTACAACCCGGAGGCCGCAATGGAATTCTGGGCCCGAATGGAAAAATCAGGACAAACAGCCCCACCACAAATTCTGTCCACTCATCCTTCGAATCATAATCGGGAAGCAAAAATTCGGGAATGGTCTGTATCCCCTTCGCAAGGAACACTACACGTGCTCATGTATACAACAGGCTCCCTGAAGCCATCGAGAAGCAGCAAATGTCAGAGTGCCATTCCACAATGAGCTTCGGTAATATCATAATTGTGCAAACAGTGGAAGGCAGCTAACAAGACAACAGTGGATCGGTTTGCTGCTACTTTTAGGCAGCAACGAGACTCAGATCGTTGGTAGAGACTGCCATACTCTATCACGTGTATTAACACTTGTAACAATATCTCACATTTTTTCTCCCAGCTGCACGCCAAAAACACCCTGGCATCGAGGCACCATTGGAGGATACACGAGTACGAAGTTATGAACAAAGACTGTTAGGCCCAAACACAGTCCACAATGGATCTCTCTGTGTGGTAGACTCGTCTAGTCTCGCTTCTCACTGTTACTGGCAGGTCACGATACATTTATCCTTTTTGCAGGAGCCTTTTTCCAGCTAGACCATTTGACCCACAATTACACTTGATGAAAAATTGCCGTTGGCTGTCGGCACGTCTGAGGCTGCAGTGTTCCCACGTCTCGTATATGCGCTTTGCTTGTTTTTTACTAATTTTGTTCTGACAGGTTGACAGCAGAACTACATATTGCTGCATAGAGACGAAGCTGCAGATATGTACCTGCATGCAGTTAGCGAGAAACCAAGATGCAGTCTTAGAGGTTTTGCTTGTTCACGCTATTCTTGCCTTGACATTCTGCACCTAGTGTAGAATGATCGCTGTATCGAGATGATCTTGCAGATACTGTTGAATGTTCCTGCCATTGTGTAGCGAGAAAGAGTCTAGACTGGAGATGCCGTCTTCGCATTCAGAGTCGTGTTTCAGCATCTCGCTGCTGCGGTGGAATTGAACTTTTGGCCACAGATGCCTGAGGCTGGTGTGACCCTCAGTTTCGCGCTCGAGTCATGGAAGGCAGAACCGCATCCCCGGATCCATCATCCCCCCCTATGTTAGAAGATCTTAATGGCGTTCGGTCAGACCCGAAGTGCCCAATATAGAAATCCTGAGTCGAAGAATTGGAGAATTGGCTGCCCCACTGCAGCCTGAAATTTCTTTTTTGTTCGAGGTTTTCACTCTTCCTTGCTCGCTCTATCTTCCGTCCCACTGTTGTGGAAATGTCACATTGACGCCTGTGCCTCGATCATATTAAAAAGAACAAGCAAGTCCCTGGATGTTGAGTTGTGCTGTACGTACCGACTGTGATGGTGCAAGGGGAAGTGCAGACGATCCCGGCAAGTCGCGTTTGATGTCCAGCCCGCTGTCGTGCGATACAATGTCAGTTCCCACCTCCCCTGCCTCGTGCCGTCTGGCGTGATGCAAAATGGCGGTCCCAGAGATGGGCGATGACCGCTGCGAGCCTGTGAAATGTGGAGGTGGAGGGTCAGATTCGGAGTATTTGTATCCGAGTTAGCGTCGTGGTTTCTGCCTGTTCTCGACCCAAGGCGGGAGGAGCTTGTCACGAGAAATTGAGAACCGAGAACTGAGAATTGTTCAAAATAGGGATGTGACAAAATCCACCTTTTCCTTTCTCCTGCTTGATGGGTAAATTCGTATAATACACGGATCCATCCCCCTTCGCTTCCTTGGTACATCTCTACTGTGTATGTTCCTGCCCCGCTCCCCGACAGTGCACCAGTCGGCAGGCAGCGCGGGATTCGAAACCCTCAGTACCGACATCTGCGTGTGACAGTGACGTTTCCGTTTCCACTCCAAACGCTAGCACCAACGGCCATCCCGCCCACAAATATAATAATATCACGCTACGCTTGAATTGCCACTTTGGGGATTTGGACGCTGTCTAGGTTCGTTGGCGATCGCTAAAAGCAATTCGTCGTGATCTGATGTGATCCGATGCATTATGATCTGATATCGACGGAAAAAGCAGGAAGATGCCAACGCGGTGGATTGGGACAGGTTGGTGTAGAACGAATGGCCGGTGTGTGTTCCCACGTGCAAAAAGGAAAGAGGAAAATCAAATAGTTGGAACGCGGACTACTGCAGAGGGCTCGCGTTCAGGGAAGGCGGGAGGTGGGGATGCAATCCCAACAGAGTGGGACCGAAGAAGCAGACGGACTTTTCATCTCGACAAGTGTGTCGCCGTCCCACGACGGCCTAGACGACGTTGGGTTCAATACACAGGAATAGTGGGTGGATGTATTGAATATTAGTGTGGCTGGAGCCGTAACCCGTTTCGAAGCGAAGGGCTTCCAGTGGCCTTCCTTGCACCTTCCCTCGAAATTATTCGACCGCAATAAGGACAGGCAGGCGGCTGCGAGGCCTCGTCCGGGCATGCCTTCCCTGCTTCGGGTGCAACGGTAGGATGTGCGATCCTTCTATCGACTCATGCTTCTGTTCTTCATCGCTTCTCGAATCGCGCCTGATTTTGGCTTGCCATCCGAGGTTCACGCTCTGGTCTGCGACATTCTACGCGCCTCAGTCTATTGATCAATCAATTCTGAGCGCTCAGCCTCTTCCTCAACCCAACTCTCACCTTATCGTTCGTTCATTGAGGACCCGGAGGATTGCATCTGCATCTCGCCCATCCCTGCTCCATCGAATGAGCAGCGATACGCTGGAGATGAGCCTAGCCATGTGGTCAGACGGCCAGCGGCCTCCGTCCCGAAGCCAACCACGAGGTGGGTGACGTTCCTGCAGCCAGACGGATACGAGGTGAGATGTTTCGTGACTCGAAGTGGTGAGGAGGCACTGAACACGCATTTGCGTTTGCAAGTCCCAGCGAGGAGGTTCGCGGTTGCGCGACTTTTGGTGTTCGCTCCACTGTCTATGTATCGCGCTTGCAAATGTGTTCAAACGATAACACAGCAAGTGAGTCGGCATTTCTCCGACGAAGCATCGTTGCCAGATCGAGACGACATGGTCTTTCTCGATCAGCGCTCACATCCCATCCGCGACCGATAAATAGACCAGCGCTTTCGAAACCGACAACGTATTCTGGAACATTTCTCCCTCCAGGTAGGATCGTACACGTGTTAGCCATGGTGGTACGCATCGCAACGTCCAAACGGAGATCGTATACATGGCTAAGAGGCCACAGTGGTACTCGTCGCAACGTTCAGCCAGCGTGTCTGTCTGAGAACTCCTACCCAGAGCGGTACGTAAGAAGGATCGTGTATCTCAAATACAGAGGTGAGTATTGATAGAATGGCTTTATCTCTTACATTCCTTTCTCTCTCTCACTCTCTCGGCGTCGATATTTCATGGTGATATGAATCCAACATGTGTTTCTCAACCAAGCATCCACCAACCTGTCAACACCACATCGGGCTCCACCCATCCACACCACTTGTGGAAGGCCGCCACACCCGGCGCATCGCATATGCACACCCAAACCCCGACCCAACTTTCCAACCACCCTCTATCTACCTCTTCTCCGGGTCTCAAGTCAGCGTTTCTCAGCACAGCTTAGTGTGCATTCATATTGCACTCCTCGTCTCACTGGCCGAATAGCTGAGTCCGAAACACGGTATCTTATGGTCGCACGAAGAAGGCTGAAGATCATTGATCAGAAGACCAGCGGTCTTTTGGCTTATGTGCATATGCGTGCATTTGCATGAACAGGGCACTCATGAACACACGGGTATGAGTGAGTAGCCATGCTCGAGTACAACTTCGCCAGCCTCCATCCTGCGCCCGCAAGAAGAAATACATTGTGGGTTACATCTCACACATGACAGAGATGTAAGACCAGCACACTCACAGCACATATGCGATCCTAAACATACGTGGGCCTAGGTATGAGGTAGGACAGTACGCCATATCTCACCTCATCCCCATCCTCATCCGCATCTCCACCCCTAACCTTAACGTCGATTCTCCACACCCTAGCCACACCCTCGATGCCATGACCTTCTCATTGCCGTAGATATTCGCCAACAGCCCTATGACGCGATGCCCAGACGCTGATAGCCCAGCCCGTAGCCCGCTGAATGGCTGCCCGGAGACCGAAGATCCAGCCCCGGCCCTGCATGCTTGCGCGCCATGATCTGGTACCCGTCGATAAGTTGGGGCTGGGGCGCGATTCGAGAGATGTGGATGCAAGTGTGGATCGTGAGGATAGGCTTTGCATAATGCGTGTCGCGAGTACGGGCGCAACACCACAACTGGGATTGGATGTATAATATACATGGCAGTTAGTACATACCCAGTCTTGCAGCAGTTGGGCATGCAAGGAGTGGAGACTGCCAAAGAACACATATCTTTGGTGACATATAATTATACCCAGGGGTGCTGAGGCGCGCGTCGTCAGCCTTGTTTGCTTGGTCCATAATCGGCAGGTTCTGCCTTACCATCCACCCCAAGCATCTAGTCATTCATCTATCTGAGTCTACACCTGCACGCACACTATCCACTCGCTTGCCCATTCTACGGGGATTGTGACTACTCGAATCCGGGACACTTGGTATTGTGTATGATTTCCGTGGGTGCTATTTTAGGTCCCACTACGGACTTCACTTCATCATTCATTTAAATCACTTCAGCTGTTCGCATCGAGTCGGGGGCTCACAAAGGTGAAAACACAGCAAGTGTATGACAATACTCAATCATATTGCTCAAAACCCGTCTACATATACGCGTGCGCAACACCTGGAAATATGGGATGGTACCTACCATCCATCCATCCTACCCTAGGTATCTTTTAAACAATTCAAAACAAAGTCCGATCCAGATCGCGTGTTCGCGTGCGCTTGCGCAAAACATAAGAATAGTAACAGCTGAACATTGTGGTATCATCCAAATCCATGAACGCGAAAACGAAAACGCGATGCCTGCTAGACCGCGCAATAAGTGAAACGCCCTCCGTAAATGGAAACCCCCGAGTACCGGTAGAAAGTCGCCGAGATGCGCAAAAGGCAAATCCAAAGCCGAAGTAGTTTGTTGTAGAAGGTATGGACATACAAAAGTAGTCGGTGTGGTGGTGGTGTGGTGTGGGATAATGTACAGGGAGCGTTGAATGTGTGATGCTTAGTTTTCTTCCATGAGTGCCAGGGTGTCATCGCCAGACTCGCGCCAGTCGCGCGAGCGCTCGGAGAGGCGCTTAACACCTGAGATGCGCTCTGCCCAGAGGCTCTCTGACGGTGTTCTAAATGTGTACGCCCGTTGCGATGAAATAACGCCAATAGCCTGTAGAACGGCCTTTCGCGAGTCCCGGCCAAAGACCGCAGGATGGTTAATCCATTCCAGGCTTGATTCGAGTTCGGCGTCGAGCGCGTGCATGGTGGTAACGTCGATGCCCGCAGCGGGTGTGAAGGGATGCTCGGCGTGGGGTGAAGGCGTCCTGGGGCGGTCGCCGCTGCCGTCGATGGGCGAGTTCTGACCGGTGCTGCCTGCTGTACTTGGAGGGTCGTTGCGTCGATGGCCGGGCGGTGGTAGAGGTGGGAGGCCGCCTTTGCCAAGGCCTTTCAATATACTTCTCGTCTCTTTCAATAGGTGATGCGCACGTTCGTGCTGGCCGCGAGAGACAAGTGTCAGTGCACGCGTCAACATGTCAGACGTAAGCAATTCCATGCGCCGTTGGACGACATGAGGATGGGGCGGAATTGGTGGCGTTGGTGGGCGTCCTGAGGAGTTCTTTCTGTTTGAAGATGGAAGAATGGTGATGGCCAATAATGAGGGTCGAGGTAGATGCGACACTGTTCCGTCTCTCAGGATATCCCCGTAGATCAAATCAGCCTGGATCAAAGGCACTTCCTCAACGCTAAGGCTTCGAGATTCATCTTGGTCCAAGGGACCACCCAAGGCTTCTAACCCTGAAACGATCGTCTCCCAGGGATCCTGGGGGAGCTGTTCCGGAGAGGCGGTGTCTGGAGATATGGCTAGTTGCACGAGAATATCTGCACGAAATTAGCATTACGAACACAGTAACGATGTGGTTCTACAAACCTCTCTTGTCGCCAAAGCGGAGGTCTCCCAGCGACGCCTCAGCGTCTCGTCCAGTGGCCCGTTTCGTGATTTGCAATGCACCACTGATCTTGACAAATTTGGCGGGAGACCCTTCCGGCAGGCGCAACTTCAGCTTGACGTTTTGGTGCGAGGTCGTCTGGAGGGAACCTAGACACCCAGCCACGCACTCGCGCAGCATCATCCAATCCTTGACGTACGTATACGATGCTTTGGTGCGAGTGGACAATTCAATCATGGTGTCTGGCTTGTGAGTCAGTCCGAGACCGAATGAGTGGATGGCAACCCTGCATAAAGTCAGTATGTACGAAAAGAGTAATGCGGGCGATCGCATGAAGACCTACTTTGCAGCTTCGGCCCGAGACACCACAAAGTCGACGCTCTCAGCATCCGACGTGGACGAGTCGCTGATGAGCATGATGCTGGATATTGGGTTGTTTGATTTGCGTTGCATGAGAAGGTCCATGGCCACATTTGCGCCCTCGACCACATCGGCGCGGAGGCTCTTCTGTCCCACAGGGCGAATGGAATCGAGAACCTTGGGCCAATCTTTCCACATTTTGCTGGTCATCCCGACAATGGGCACTCCACCACCGCTCGACCCAAAAGTGACCAGTCCCATGCGGTCACGTTCGCCAAGGTTCTGTACCAGGAATTTCAGGGTGTCGCGTAATAGGTTGATCTTCAGGCCTTGCATTGATGAGGACACGGGAATGACGACGACCATGTCGAGAGGCACGTGAATGGACCCAGCAAGCCGGGGCTCTGGTCTTCCAGCGCGAGAGCTGGTGTATTCAGTTGGTGCAGTGACATTGGATTTAGCGGCTCCGTATGATGAATGGCCTGAAGACACGCGCTGGGGTCTTGATCCTCGGAAATCCTCATCCTCTGTACCCGAGTTATCCGGGTCGAAGTCTGGCATCCTGTTGTTGTGGGGGAAGTCCATTCTGATGTCCATCAGGGCGCGTCTCCATAGCTCGAGCTGACTCCTGTTCTGGAACTGAAGGTGGAATGAAGGGAGCTCGGCGACAGACAGGCTCAGTGTTAGTATCGCGTCGTCTGGAGAGTGCTCGACCTGGTTGAGATGTTTCTTGATGAGAATGGAGCCCTTCAAGGTACACTTGGGCTTCCGGGCAGAAGGTTCGGCGCCCTCCCACTGTGCGGGGGGTGCCACCTTCTTCTCCTTGACGCAGATGAGCATCTCCGAGAAGAGGTAGCATTCCAATTCCTGCCAAGACTGGCGGTCTTTCCCAACGCGTACGTGGCCATGCAGCCGCAGCTTCCCGAACCGTGAGAAGTCGAGCCCATGCCAATTGTCAACACGCGAGTGCAGGTCTTCCGTGATTTCGTCCAGCGCCGCAGCAGATTCGTATCCCGAGTCCAATGGTCGGCTGCGTACCGGCGATTTCGCACGGCCAAAGTTCTCGGTGGCGCTCGAGATGGACGGCAAGGGCGGCGCGCCACGCATGTCCTCCGGGTCGGCTCTCCATTTTCCCTCGACGACTTCGATCGTCACCAAACACGTCAAACTCTGTTGCTGTCGGGAGCGGCTGAGCGTGGGAAATTCGCTGCGGACCGTTACTGTCGGAGCGGGGATTGGGCTCTTCAGCAGACCCCGGGGGCTGCTCAAGCTGCTTTCCATTGACTGCACGTCGTAATCGTGCCGCCGTCCATCGTGCGTCGCCGCATAGCCCTCTGAAGAAGCAGCGCCTGTGAAGCCGGTTGCACCGCTGTCGCTCCGAAAATGTTGGCGCGAACTCGATTCCATCCGCTCCCGGCTATGGCTACTGTCCCGTTGCCGCGTAGAGTGGGGGGCCTGATAACGCCCACTGAGGTCGCTGTCGTTGCGTGGCCGGCCATGGCTCTGTGTGTGGCTCTGCGCTTCAGACTGTATCGTGTGGGTGTCCCAGGGTGTGGGCGTATTCTGGTTGCTCCTGTGGCTCCCCGGCTGACTGCTACTTTGTTGGCCATTATGTTGGCCATTGTGTTGGCCATTATTCTGGCTGGTATCTTGCGCTGAGCGCATAAGTTTTTCTACGCGATTTCTGTCAGCATGCAGACGAAGCCGGCAACTAGCCACACTTACCAATATCGAGCACATTGCCGCCGCGACTTGTGTCTAGACCAAGAGTCGCATTGCATGTCGGGCAGTGCTGTGATTCAAATTCGCGGATGTACTCGTAGAAGCAGGCCTCATGGGAGACATGACCGCATGAGAGCTGCAAGATGCGCTCGCCGCGGAGCGTGTGTTCGAGAGGTTCCTCACAAACGGCGCACTGGCTGCCAATGAAGGTCCGCTCGCGACGAGTCCTGGACCGCTCAATGTCGAGCACGCCCGCCATGCCTCTGGCGGAGCGCGGAGGCACTTGTGTGGAATTGAGCGTCGAATTGCTCCGCTGCGCTTGCGCCTGTGATGCGAAGGGTAGGGCAGTGGTGGAGGAGGAGGAGGTGTATTTATTGTTAGAGCTGCGGGAATGCGGACGCAAGCCTCCTAGAAAAGACATGAGCGGGTCTGAGCTCGAAGACAAGGTCTCAGAGGTGTGGTGGGAGCAGTACTGGAAGAACTGTGGTGCTCCACAGGCAATCCAAATTCGACGACCTTTGGCTTGGTCGATGCGTGGGGTTTAGAAGCCCTTTTGCGGTTCTTGTTTCCTACCAGGCCGAGTTCGAAGAGGTTGGTCTCGACTTGGGACTGAAGCGGTTTCTGGTTGCGGTGGCCCTGATGGGGAGGATGACGGCCAGCAGCAGACGAGTGGAAGCCGTTCGACATGGAAGAGTATCGTCAGGAGCAGGCGGGCTGGCTTTTGGTTCGCTTCAGGCTCGTTTCAGCATCGAGACTGCACGCGGAAGATCGCTGCGACGAGGCCGCGGGCTGGTGGCAGTGGTGGGACCTTTAGAGCAGGTCGCTGGTAGGCTCGCCTGTAGCGGCCAGGGTGGAGCGGACCGAGAGCACGAAGGGCCAGGGGGGGGGGGGGTTGATGTGGGATTAATTAGGGCGCTGGGTGCAGCGTGAGGGTTTGCTCTGCTGCAGACAGGCAGGAATACGGCGACGGGGCAAGGATTCGTTGAGAAGAGAGAAGAGAGAGCGTTTGCGGGGAGCTGCGACCGTGAATGGGGATATAGGAGATGTACGGATGCAGCAAACAGGTTCGATAGACTGGGAGCACCGGCCGAGGGCAGGAACTGAGGCGTGAGGCTTCTCTGAGCCCTTGCCGGGGCATGGCAATATTGTTCCGTAGTCGGCGTAGTGAAAACGGCATGGACGAGGGTGTGGGTGCACGCACTGCAGGCTGTCTCGCAACCCCTGCCGTGGGGCGAATCCGGCGACGCCTCTAAGTGGGCCTGCAAGTTGGCGCACGGCACAGCCAACGGTAGACAGTGTTAGGGCCCCGGTGTGGCGTGCAGGTCTTCATTTTATTGGCAGTTATGTTACGCTCCGCGGTGCCGAATGGGGTTGGGCGGGCCAGGCCGTTTGCTGTCGGATATTTCATGCCCCGGTGAGGCTGGAGGCTAGAGACTGGAGGCTGGAGAGAGACTCTACAGAAGGGGCCGCGGCGAACGCGTTGCCGCGTGTCGTGCTGCCTCTGCGCATCTGCTGTTTGTCTGCCGTGTGCCGTGTGTCTGCCGTGCGGCCTGTCGGTCGGCTCTCTGCACCCGTCACGGCTCGTCGACCGAGCGACTCCTTTAGTACGATCTCCGTCGCACATTCTGCCGGAACCGCTCTCCGCTGCCTGGCGGAGAGGCTGCAAGCTTAAAGCTAGCATGCCGCTGTTCTCTTGGAATTCTCGCTGCAACTCCCCAGCGCATCCTCGGCCAACCGCGCACTCAGCAGCATCCCGAGTCGAGTCGAGCTGAGTCACGCTGCACTGTTTAGAGTTTCGTTTTCAGAGCGTGACAAAACGGCGACTGGTTGCCCGGTGGGCCCTAGCGGCGAACATGGCATGCAGGAATGGCACCTGCGAAGGCGAAAAGTTTCTGTGTGCATTTATGCGCAGAGAAACCATGTTCATCACGTCACTTGCTTCACGCTCCCAGTTTTTGGTGTATGCTGCAGGGCGCACCTCGAAGCAGAGGAAACTCTATTTGAGGGTCCCCTGGCATCCTCCGAAACGCGGGGCCGCGCGACCACCTCGAAGATTCTTGCGCATCATGGCTGCTGACAGCTGAGCGACTCTGACTCGGTAGGCACCAAGGCGTGAAAGGTGGCGACTAGAAAAAGACAATGTCTGCCGCCGACGTACTGGCGGAGAGTGGAGGGTCCATAGTCCCGAGTGGTGTGGAGTGCTGGTGCTCCCGATGGCCCGAGTGGGCGCCAACATCCACATCCACATGGCCGCCACGAGGACGGCGAATTGTGACGACGCTTGATGGCGAACATCTGGTGAGACGGGCATTTCTCATCTCACCAAAGCCAGGCCAACCAACGGCCAGCCTGAAGCCCTCATCGATGAACTCAAGTTCACGGCTTCCCTTCTTGTAGGGTCCGAACTCTGGATGATCAGCGTGCAGGTGCGGTACGGCCTCGCTAAGTCAACCGTATTTCAACGTCATACCTCTTGTGAGCCTGCATCTTGTCTATACAGCTGTGACTTCCCCTTCCCGCAGTCCATTATCTGAGTACCGCGGGTGCCGTCGTATCTTCCAGCTTCTTATTTCTTTGCATTCGCGGCTGTGCTACCACCCGCCAGAAGCGACACGCGCAATTGAGTTTGCGCCGTCTCTTCGCCTCCCCACACGGATGCATATACGCCATTGTCGATATTCCGGACTTTTCTCACGCACACATCACATCACACCCATTCTCTCACTCTCACTCTCTGCAGCACGATTCAAGCATGCCAATCTTTGTCATGCAGCTACCACGTGTGGCACCACACTTTTATCACACTTTATCACAACCTGATTCGCCCAGATGACGTCGGGTTGAACCCAGCATCTCCGACACCCGCATTTGATCTGAGGATGTGAGCGTGATTCGCGCAGATCTGCGTCGCGGGATCCCCAGAACGGACTAGAAGGTCGCGCGATGCGAGTTTTGCTTCGAGAAAACACGCTGAGTGGCTTACGTCCTGGGTTCAGGGTCTCGCTCTCCTTCGTTTGTATTGCCAGACCATAGTACCGGTACGGAGGCAAGACGTACGCGTGTTTGCCTAGACTTCAGACACAGCTTTGACATGAAGGGTGTGTCTCAGCTTTCCCATGACACGGTAGTGGGAGGCAAGGAGCACCTGTCTACCATTTGACAAACGATACCGAGAGGACCTTTTGCGTCGATAGCTCCACTCTACTTTACCAGGAACCCTCCCAACTCCTAAACAGCGTCTGCCAAGACGTCGAACAAAAGTCTGCCAAGTCATTAAACAAAGGCTATAGTCCCACGTGGTCAAACTGCCGCAAGCTAACCCTAGTAAGCTATACATATGTAGTCTCCTGTGACTAAATATTGGAGTGGAGCACAGTACATGCTGCATCCATTGTGCCTCTGGTTCCCGTCCCTCTCGCTCCCTATCCCAACACCCGTCCCCAGTATCGGCTTCACACCGGTCGGTCACCGTAGCCGACGCCATGGAAACTGCTCGCATTGACACGCTTGGACCTGCCAAGTTCACCCTGCTAAGCTCAAGGACGACCATCACACCATCGATCCAGCCAGATGAGAATGATATAGATGCCCATCATCTCGCTATAATTACACCCCGGAGCCGTGGTTGCTCAATACGTATCGATTAATCTTCGGCAGTTTAAAAGTCACGCTCTAGGATTGTATCAGAAATGCCATTCCTAGGGCCAGCAGGGCTAGATTTTAGCAGGAATTGGACGCTGAGAAGGGGGAAAACAGGAAGATTCTTAGAGTATAAGAGCTAAGAGATAAAGGCAAAAGCGGAATTGTACGCTCGCAGGTTGTTCCGAAAATCGCGCGATCTAGGCCTGTTGCCCTGTGCAAGGTTGTAGAGATAGCAGGGCAGCAGCTTGAATTCGAGTGGGTCTACGGCGCCGTTGAGCCAGCCGCCCACTTATTAATCTAGAAGAAGGCTCTGCAGCAGATGCAGGAGGTACGCTAAAGTGATCCAATATCATAGTAATTGCTGTCTAGCAGCATCTCTAGTAAACGTCGTGACCGTAAATCAGGCACAGTGGGCGGGGGGTCTGCATTGTATGGTCTACTCACAGGAGCATCTTTCTGTTCCTGCTGTGCTTGCTAATCCTGCGGCTCTTGCAGTACAGAAGGAGCTAGCAGAGCATTAATGCAGGGGCGCTGCGCTAGAGGAGTGGTCATATTAGACGCAGAAGAGAGACGCGGACGGCAACGGCGGGACTGATAGGCGTAATCAGAGGCAAAGAGGGAGGGAAAGGATAGACAGACAGAGCCGCACGACGTGCACGGTTGAAAAGGGACGCTAATACAGTTTAGACAGAAGTCGCTCAGCGGCCTGTACGTAAGGCAGCGGCTGCAAAAGACAGTGTTTATGGGGTGGCTAGGCGCTAGATCAAAGTTTGGCAGGTTTTTGACTAACCTGCCTTGCCCTAAGCATTGTTATTAGGAGGAGCAGGTATAGGATTAAGAGTGTGAGGTATAGAAGGCTGCCTTATATAACAGAGCCTTTGGGCAGCGCAGAAGTAGAGGACTAATGCAGGCGGCGGCAGCAGCTTGTCTAATAGTAATTAGCAGAAATTACATGTCCAAAGTAATAAGTACAGACTGCATGCAGTAAATTGCAGAAGAGTAATAGCTGACAGCTAACAAAAAGTCAGGAGGATTAATAGCTTGCTCACGCTGCTGCTGCTGAGAACCACGTCGCGGCATGTTAACAAATAAATAAAAGAGGTAGGAAAAACAGATAGTTGCAGTAGAGCAAAAAGGGGGAGACAAATAAAACGGAAAAACGGCTTCTCTGTTATAGAGCTGACGGACTTTCGCACAGACCAGATTGGTGGGCACGGACAAAACGTGCATACTTTCGACAACGACGACGACGACGGCTAGAGAAGGTAAAAACTTAAAAACATTGGTAGTAGGAGAAAGCAGCAGTCCTCACGGACCGCAAGGGACCATTTGGTACGGATGCGTGGTATACCAGCTCATGACGGGCGCTTGGTCCAACAGTCCGAGCCAACAGCCCGAGCCTGGTCCTCAGATGCCTACACCTAAATCTCCTCGCAGGTTGTGGCCGCCGCTAGAAGCGGAGTATATGGGCGAAATTGTGCGCAAGTGTTGGGCGTATGAATACGAAGATGCAGATGCGGTGAAGGCGGCAGTCGTAGCATTTGTGGAGGGTCTGGGCTGGGAGATGAAAGGATATAATGACCTAAAGGGGCTTGATGTCACAAATCTGTTCCTTGACGAAGTACGCGGCTCTATACCCGTGAACCTAAACGAGGGAAATGCAGAGCAAATCGATTTGGGAGCATTCAGGATCTAGCCCAGGCTGATGTCTAAGTGACAATGACTTGTCGATTTCTTACCGCTAGTAAAGACGGCGCAAACAGGAAGTATAGAGGGGAATATTAGTGATTCTGGCATATTATAAATGTGCTAAGATTGTTGTAGGGTGAATTTCTGTAGGATGCAAAAACCGGAAGCCGATATTGCACGGCACTGTAGAAAGGTATTACAGAAAGTAATAAAAAGAAAGTTATAGACCGAAGCTATAACAGTAAATCCAATGCTAGAACGTCGTATTTAGATGTTAGTGCTACAATAAACACACATTGCGCCGTAGCAAAGTGCTACTTTGCGCGAATACAACACTGGCACGGGTTGAAGGCTTGGATGCATGGTGCAGGGAACGGGTCTTGGTTTCTCTGTCCGATGCTTGCTTCGTCATCACTCAACGCGGCATATATATGGGGATCCGAACACGACGCCCATCGATCAATCACGAAAAAACGAGACAGACCATCATCACTTTGACGAAAAACTGAACCCCACCAGACACACAACCCTCAACTCAAGGAGATCACGAACATTTCTTATATCTTTGATCCATATCTTTCTTTCATTTTTAGTTTGGTAGCTCGATACAACGAAATTACAATAGTCAACTGCCGAACCTCCACCTTGATTCCCCCTCCCTCAGTGCATTGCTGCTTCGGACATCTCATGGCTGCGAGTCGCCCTCCTACCCCCGTGTGATATTTCTATACCACACACTCTTGTCCTCCACCACGATATGTGTGTATATCATAGTACAGAATACAAGTAGCCTAACACTCTAATCTAACTACAAGCCTTTTCCTTTCCCGTTTAGGGAACTGAACTGCTCCTGAACCAGCACAAGCAACACTTGAGCCAGGCACACCTGAGCCCGGGCTAAATTAGGGCAAGGGAGTCTAAGCAGTTACAGGAGTGACCAGAACTAGACCGTAGCAACTCCTAAATATAACTAAGGGACCCTATTTTGGACTCTTAGTATCTAGATATTCTCTCCTGAGAATGTACAGCGCTCTCGCAACCAAGAGTGCCGTGCTTCTACTTTTCGCGCTGCGCCCAAACTAGCAATGTGCCTCGACGTCCTCCATCGAGCTCCTTCCTTCATTGTTTTTTATTCTCCCTCTTATTGCCTCCCTATACTCTTATTTCTCACTTTACTCGCCCTATCCGTCCTAGCCGCTCTTACTATTTTATTTTCTTCTTCCCAACACTACTCCGTCACCCTATATTATTTTACTATATTTGTCAATTTGCTTCTACGCAGACTGTGCCGTCTAGGTCTCACGCATCCAAACGGTAGCTGTAGAACCAGGCTCGCAATCACTTTGGCTAATCACGGACACGATTTTTCTTTCTTATTCTCTATCCTCCCTTCTGTCTAACTATATTCGTTCCCCACTCTTGCGAGAACTTTTATTGATGTTGCAGGGATATTTAACTTTCATTCTTCTAAAGACAGGCTCCATCTCAATAAGCTACCTTGTGCGGATGTAAGAAAGGAGAAAAATGCTTCGAGGTGTGTCGGTCGGCTGAGATCGACAATTGCTATTGAAGGAAATAATCTATTGCTTCCATGACTATGTATAATGGACAGAAAGGGTAAGAGGGTCTTTACGTGCTTAGTCAATATACAGGAATCGACATTAGTCGCCATTTGAGTCCAGACTTCGTATGCTGCGATATTAAATTTATGACAGGCACCACAGGCTGGAAACCAAAAATGCAACTACAGAGGGGCTGATAATAGATATACATGTGACAAGCAGCATACAATGACCCTAGTAAGTTTTGTGACTAGGGTAGCATAAAGATGGTGTGATCAGGTGATATCACTAACTATCACCTTCCATTACCTAAGCTATACGAACAAACATCTCGAAGACTGGTGATACTTGCAGGAAGTATTATTGATCAGCGACTCTTTTGCTTCCACACTACTTACAACGTGATGCGCGATAACGGTGCCGCTCATCCCCTACTTCTACTCTTCATAACTTTCCATCAATTCTTTGCTCACTAGAAACGCCCACATTTGTCCCATCTCCCAAGAAGACTATTACTGATTACCAACAACTAATATCATCACGATGAAGCTATCTTCACTCACTTCAACACTTCTCTCCGTATGCCTCCTCGCACAGTCCTCATCAACTTCACCAACACCACCCCAACCAAAACACTCTCCTCCCGCCACCAGAGCATGCGTAATCGAAAACCCAACCTACATGGGATTCATCGAAAAACAAGATCCCACACATCGCGCCGCAAACGGTAGCTATTTCCTTGCTTGGAAAGATCCAAGTGTCATCAGTTCACGCCCAATCCCGAACGGCCTTGACATCGACACACTGCTTCAATTCAGTAACATCCCCTCCAACGCTTGGGGCTGCCAGCTCGAGCTCATTTTCCCAAAAGGGTACTGGGCCCTTCTCGGTCTGGGTGGCGGAACAAACAAGCTATACGTGTACCGGGTGAGTGATCCGATTCCGCCGAATGTGAGCTGGAGCACTGCGCCAAAGCCAACGTATCTTTTTGGAAATACACCGAACTTGCCGACGGATCAGGCGCTCAGGGAAGATATGAAGATTGTTATCAATTCGGCGGGTTGTCAACCGACGATGACCTTTAGGGTTGCGATTGCGCCAGAGACGAATATAGGGGGCGTGGAGTTTTGGAAGGACAACGCATTCCCGACTGCTGGGTTTAGGATCACACACAATTGTTAATATTTTTGGTGTTATATAGATGTTATCTGGGGCTTCCTTTTGACGAGCATGGATATCAGGCGCGAAAGGGCATTAAGATACCCTGGGCAAGGAATTTGGGTCTCAATTTAGTATTATCAAATTCATGGTTTAAAGTCAATAGGCTCTTGATATTCGAGATTTGGTTCGTGATTTATTCAATGCGAAACTTTGCAGAGTTCCGGAAAATCAACCCTTAAAAAAGCCCATGAACGGAGAAAAATCGCCTTGCAGTATATTGTTCCCCATCATTGAACATTAGCAAGCAACACTGGGTGAAGTTCGTTAAGATTTGAGCAAGGGCAGTTTGTTAGCTGGGTAGGAGAGATTTTTACTTATATATGGAACTGCTGTGAAATGCTACCGCTGGTTGGTTTGCCTACCGCAAAAGAAGATACTCGGAAGAAGACCGTGCACTATTCACATAATTATTGTTTTATTTAAAGTAATATCGTTCACATGTCGTCGAGATCCGTAATTCCTTCGTATTCTAATTGGGTTCGTGGGTTACGATATCACCTCACCACATCTCTAGCCACTTCACCACGTCATAGCAAATAGAAACGCTTAACATCAGACAAGAGCTATGAACTAGCCCTATCAGTAAAACTGTTGGTCTCACAGGGCTATTGCAATAGCAATGGGGGTTCTCAAAAGGGGTAATAAATCGTTGTGTCTCTCTATCTTGAAGCGGTGCAGCAGAGGGAATACCATCCACCTCACCGTCGCGTGCACTAGCCGAGTATGGCTAGTGCCCCACGTGTCCACACGTGATTGGTACCTCCACACGTGATCCATACATCCCACGTGATCCACACGTGATCTACACATCAACACGTGATTCCCACATTCTATATACTCCCAACAAAAACCAATTATTCTGGCTATCTATTTGGAATCCTATTTCGACTATTTTAGGTTATGGTGTGACATTAGACGATCACCTGACGAGCTTAGTTTACGTATACACCATACTAATAAAGAGGACTGACTTAATTGAAACTCATAATTCATGCAGGCAATGGAAATTTGGATGGTCATTCGCCGGGTAAAATATATTAACGATCTAGCTACTCGTTCAAATACGAGACAATAGATGATGACCTGACTTGATAAATTTTGACTCTAGTGGGTGCTTGCATCAACCCTATAAGGTTACATGAACGATTCCTAAAGGGATCTTGACTTTTTTATTCAACTAGCTATAAGTTCAGATAGAAAAGAACCTGATTTCTGTCCGTACGTTAGCGCAGTTGACTATAACTTTATCAAACATTGAGCCAAAATTCGAAGACCACATACGATTCAAATTAGTAAGTTCCACAGGTTCCTTAGCCTCTTCCTTTGCTCTTATACGCTCTTTTCAACTCACTAACAGAGCTTAGCACTTGCACAGCCTTTCAACATGGCCACTCTGCAACAGACGCTTGCAAGCAAGACGAAGGAGCGCCAGATGACAGGCGTCATCAATCCGTATGCTCTTGTCGAATCTATTTTGAAGAGAAGAGTCGATTGGAAAGATCCCAAGTCCGCAAAGCTCATGTCTGATATCCTCCAGACGGACTACCATGAGCTCTTCGACCCCAAGTACAACTCACCGCTCTATGCAGGCTACCGCCTTAACAAGGCCACCGGCAAGATCGAGCAAATACAGCAATCCGATATCAAGTATGTTGGACCTGAAAACCAAACAACACCCGACTTATCCAAGATCAAGAAGCTCGGTGATCTGCAGAGTGTCGGCGTCGAGAAGATCGAAGATCTTGAAGTTTCGGATGCCTTGGTCGTCAACGGCAAGCTGAAGCTTACAGTCAAGACGCCGTCATTGGACAAGACCATGACAAACAGTAATCTCACGAAGGAGATTGCAAGCTTGGTCCTCCCATGGCCTGGACTCACGAAGAGTGGTACTGGAGCCGACGGGGACTGGACTCCGGGAGATTGGGCCCAGTGGAAGGACGTTGGCGATTTCTTTAAAGATGTCACTGAGTTCAGTGATCCAATCCAAGGCAGTGTCGGAGATTGCTGGCTAATTGCAGCTATGTCTGCTGTTGCCTGGGCACGCCCATATTCCATCATTCACCGCAACCGCCCCGCCAGCGAAGGCGAGACCGATCGTATCAACGCCATCACTTTCTATCAGAAGGGAGGGAACCACGACGCTCCCACCGCGACGGTAGAGGTTACAGACAAAACGTTGGTGTATACTTGGGGCGACTTTGCTCCATATTGTCATTCGTATGACTCTGGTGAGATATGGCCCGCGGTTTACGAGAAAGCCTTCGCCAAGTGGTGCACGCAATCTACTTCTGACTGTCCCGATATCTCGCAGACTGCTGGTGGATACTCTGATATCGCCATGGCACAGCTTACAGATACCACGCCGTACTATTACGACACATGGTCCCGTACTCCTGAGGAGCTCTGGGGTATCGTCCGCGAAAACTCGATGGCGTTCAAGACCATCAATCCCATGACTGCGAATACGTATGGTAGTGGTGACCAGTACAATGGCAGTATGATTGTTGCCTGGCATTCATACACTGTTCTTGGCTGGGCGTTGCAAAATGACAAGAAATACATTATCCTTAGGAATCCCTGGGGCTACAACGAGCCGTCTGGGCTGGGGACCACGTACGATGGTGTTCTTACTCTGCTCGATGGCGATTTCTGGAGGCCTATTAATATGACTATAGATGATGGTGTGTTCGCTTTGGAGATCTCGGCTTTCAAGAATTATTACGCTGCGCTTTGTGTTGCGAAATAGTACGGCACTAATTTATTCTCCCTGGAAAAGTCATAGTCTTATCTTTTGTTTCAACACACATTTCAATCAGATTGGGCGTTATACTCTTTAGCCCTCAGTTCCCCTCCTCCTCTTTACGTTTAATACTTATGTTATATTGCCTTGGGTAAGAATGGCAGGCAAGGAAATCGGGTAAGGGATTCAAAATAGGATTCAGGAAACGAGATCAGGTGAAATTTATCGTAGAAAAATCTAATGTATACAACCCACACACCTAAATGGAAGGAATTTCGCCAATCCATCCACCACATTCGTCTATGCATCCTGTCAGCCTGGAACCTTAGTCCATCTTCGAATACCCGAAAACGGATAACAGCAACGGCATCCAGTTGAGCTAGAGCAATATTATCGTATAAGTTTTCGAAGTTCGTGTGGGACAGAAATGTGAGCCTATTCGGAAAGGTAAGATGGATGTACTGTATACACTTCAGAGTTGCAAACAAAGATGGCCAATCTCTCCAGTTTCGTGGTCAGTGGCACCGAAGATTTGATCCTGCTCACACACAAGATATTCCTCTTCCTTGCAACCATAAACATGCCAGCTTAGTCATCTCAGGCCTTTGCCTCCTGTTCCTGCTCCTTCTCTTCTCCCTCATGACTATCCATCTTTCCTCACTAACTAGCGAATGAGAAACACTACGCTGATTCACCAGCTACTCAACCCCAGCGCTCACCTCCGTCCCCTAATATCCTTAAACACCCTATCTACCTCCCTCAGCATATTCCTCTTCTCAACCGCCAACTGCCTTCTGCTAATTGCTACTTCCCCACATCTCCGTCTCAACACGTCCCAGGATCATAGAAATAAGGTCTTATATCGTATTTCTATACGCCGGGATAACGCGCCAGCACCGATTAAAAAATCGGCGGCACGCGCAGGCTCTATGGTCGAAGCTCAAACCCCTCCTGGCAGGTAATGATGAGTTATATTGTGTGTGTATGGTGATCAAGTATCGACCAAGTGTGTATTCAGTGTCTAGGATACATAAAGTGTACAACTGATATATATATGGAGCGGATATGATTAGTCAGTGGCATATCCACGCGACATGTAGAGGTATCCTGGCGTTACAAGCTGCCCTGACTTGATCCCTCCTAGAACAACACAGTCGCCAATGGATCATTGTCCCCCATCAGAAAACTCTTAAAAAATACGATACAGGGTGGTTTTTATATGCTTAGGAGCCTGGGGTGATATTTGATGATTTTCAGTTAAAAATAATGTTGGTTTCACAGGGCTATTGCAATAGCAATGGGTGGGTTCTAAGCAAAGTATTGATTCGTGTATGTCTCTATCTGAGGTGAGGCTCAGGAGGTTGTATCATCCCTTTGCCGCCAAGCACCGCTAGTGTCTCATGTGATAAACACGTGATCACAACATCACCACGTGATCACCATGTTCTATATATATTCCAACAAATAAAGTGTCGGGAGATTTTCGCAACGCGATTATATATCCAAGAACAGAAAATCAAATACGGGAAAGAATCAACATCGCAGTTATGGTTAGAAGAACGGCCATGGCTGCAGCTGGTGAAGACGACGAAGCAGCAGTACCAGTTGGCGAGCTGTAATTCCCCGAGGAGGGATTGGTCCAATTGGCAAAAATTTCCGCGTCAATAGCATCCCAGAATCGGCAAGCACCAAAGTCAATGATACTGATGTTTACGGTACCATTCCCAACGTTTAGGCCCATTGAAGCGTACGGAGTTCTGTTGCTGAACGCAGGCCAATTGAGCGAGGAAAGGCCGTTGGGCGTTCCGTTCACGGCCATTGAAGTGTATGCCTGGACAATATCGGTAGCGAGACTTTTCTCGAAGTCGGTAAGACCGCACGTTCCGTTGGGTAAAGGTAGATTTACCGTGTTGTTAAACACAAACGGAATCTCACCAGTATGCGTAGCGCCGAGAAGCTGCAGAACTTCTTGATCATCTTCAATGGCGCTATACCAAGGACAAGTAGGTTCTTGACCCCATACATAGGCATATGAAGGGACACCCTTTTTGCTGGCTGCCGCTAAAGCTCGATATGACCGACATATGTATGCATAGTCGGTCACAATCACAACCATAGCAGAATATGCCGGATATGGAAGGCTGCTGAATTTGCTAAGGGGGTAAGTTTGGTTGATCTGTTGCGCATACGTGCCAAAATTCTCCACGAGGAACGTGCTGTAATTTGCCTCTGTTGGTGGAAAGGCGAAATGTGGCAACACGAATACGGTGCCTTCAACGAGTGCTGTTACGTGGTTAGAGAAAGGCTTCACACGCGGCTTTCAACATGCCCCATCCAAATATAGCTGGAACATTTGTGCCTACATCGGTGGGCTGCGTGGGGATGATCTTGCCATCAACAAGGAAATCAAACTTGGTGACATAGAATTCGTTGTCTGCACCGACTGTAGTACCAGCAGGGATAGAATTATTGAGGGAGCTGGTTGATAGGTTTTGAATACAAGATAGCTTTAAGATGGTCAGATTAGAACTTCAAGAAGCGTGGTTTCCTACATCAGTTGCATTGCATCCAAGACCTTGGACATAATTCGAGGCAAATGCTCGAACGCTACCCAACTCGGACGAGGCATAACTTCGTCCCCCACCGGACTCACATGCAATCGAATGCATGAGTGACGAAGCATTGGGGAGGGTGCTTAGAATGTACACCAACTCGGCGCCATCTGCTTGACCGAAAAGCAAAACTTTTTTCTGGTACTTCTGTCAACTTGCGTACATTTTTCGTGGAGCATGACTCACAGGATCACCCCCAAAGCTTTCAATATTCGCTTGAATCCATTCAAGCCCTAGAAGCACATCTTGGACGGCCATATTTCCTTGGATACCTGCGGATGGTAGAGACAGGAAGCCCAACGGTCCCACTCTGTAGTTGATGGAAACGACAATTGCATCTGACGCTAGGTTGCAGCCATTGTACATTGGGTCTGAAATTCCATCGGCAGCGCCAGCTCCACCAAAAACCCAGGCCTTGACAGGCAACTGTGATCCCCAGCTAGCTGTAGGAGGAACCCAGATGTCTAGTTTCAGGCTGCAAGAATCATTAGTTACCTTTACCTGGAAGTGATAGGAAGGCTTACCAATCTTCACTTGCTGGACCAGGCGCCTCGAATTTGAGAGCACCAAATTGGATGCAGTTGGCCGCTGCGGTGGTTGCATGAAAAGTACCATTGTATCCCGCAAAATACGGTTTAGGAGGTTTGAAGCGTAGGCTTCCAGTAGGCGGCTCTGCAAATGGGATGGCAAGAAATTGAGTAGCACTTGAGTTTGGACATTTTTTGCCTTGGATGGTGCCGTCCGGGGTGGTGACAGAGAGCATTCCCTGACCCAAAACGCTTGGCAAGGTTACGACGAGGAGATGGAGGAAATACATTGTTGTGAATCAGATCAATGTCATATTCGAATTGAAAGGAGATTAATGACTTAAATATCTCAATCAACATTCCACAGTAGAACATAATCCGCAAAACAGTTGGAGTGATACGCCTGACGTACTTTCCCAATCCGATTAGACTCTGCGAGGTGAAAACTACCTGGTCGACTCAGCCTTGTCGCAGGATAGATTTTCAGCAATTAATTGATCCTTCGGGGGAACTACTAGTAGAACCTGCATGGAGCCTTTTCTGATCCGGCTAGACTCTGCGAGGTGAGAACTAGTTGCCTCAGCTGAAAGCTGAGCTGACTGTATGGCAGGAGAAAACTTGGTTTCAAAGTCTTGTATTAGCACAGATCAATGGTGTGAATCAAGATTGTCCGATGTGATTGGTCCGCTCACATCCGCTTCGGAAACTGCCAAACCTCAACATAGGCCGTTTTGCGTTTTGGGGTGCGAGGTTCCGCGTTAGCACGGCCAAAAAGTATTTGACGTCTCCATGCCACCTAGATTCCAATGTGCCAGACTCGTGCATCATTTTACTATGCTGTGGATGACTAAACTTTTATCGAGCAAGCTGTGACCCAAATTACACGCTCTTATTCAACACATGATGGCTCGGTTGCCTGCAAGGAGCAATAGCTGCATTACATGCAAAAGAAGAAAAGTCAAATGCGGTAGGCAGCCTGATTGGGTCTCACGTATCCCTTTGACATACAAGGCTGACGACTGTAGACGAAGCAAAGCCATCATGTGAACGCTGTACAAAAGCTTACATGAATTGCGAGGGATATCTAAAGTCAAACTCCACGATCTGGGTCAATGAAAGTATGTTGAGTTGAATGCAAGGGCAGTTTAGTATGCTAAAGCCCAAAAGATTCTCGATTTGAGCAGCGTGAAGAGACCAAGTCTGTCCCGGGTGTTTCTTCATCGAGTAACAGCACCTCGTTGGCCATGGCAAATTTTTACCCTGCCAATTTTGCCAGAATGATCAAGACTCCAAGTCTAGTGATGGACATTTCTGCGAAATCTGAAGTGAGTAAGATTCACCCAATTCATTGAGACTAGTTCATTGTGGAATTTCAGGACATGTGGATCTGCTACCTGAGTACTGAACTCTTGCCTGGCACAAATTACTCAAATATTGTATGTTTGTCTTGGCCTACGATCGTATTGGGTCGTCCTTTGGTGAGACGCTAATCAAGTCATTAAATCCACAGGGAATGCCTGTAAAGGGGTCGTGGGTCCTTGACCTGTTGGACTGGGACTGTGAATCGGTCGCCCATTATACAGTGTGCTGTCTCTCGTCGGTATTTTGGGCCCGTGCGTTCTGATTCAACTTGTTCTTCTGATTTCTCGCAAATCAAAAATCAAAATACAATGCACTAACTTGATTGACATGGAAAAGGAATGCACAATGCTAAGGAAACAATCTCCAAAGTCTCTGCAACATACTACACGAAGGCACTTCGTCAGCTTTGCAACAATATCCACAATGAATCAACGCGACACCATCCAACAAACATTGCTAGCGCATTTCTCCTTGGTATCTATGAAGTGATTTACTCCATCTTTCTGTAATGATCTTGGCTGACAGACAGTACTGTAGCTTACAATGTTTGAACACGGTCAGGGGTGGTAAGATTTCCAATCCAACCATGTAGTTGAAATGTTGACAGCCCGGCACAGGCTACAACACGCTGGCGGTGTCGGTTCACTCATCTTCATGCGAGGTCCAGAAGCGCACATGACTGATCCAGCCAGGTTCTACAGCCAAATATCGCGGCTACCCATTGTATTATTCTATTTCTACCGAGCTTATGTACATATGAAATACTGATCTATGTAGATCTCCCGGTCGCTCATCCTCAGAAAACGCACATTTCTCGAAGAGCCAGAATGGCAAAGCGTCACCTCTACAATCGAATCACCAAGAGTGCGTTCCATGTACCGCCTCACGGACATGATGGCCAAAATTCCTGGACTGTTGGAAGACAGTGATACTATTCGAAAATCAATCCCTGGATGTTCATCTCCGTTTTGCAGAAGGGTACAGCTCAGCCTCATTGAGACAAATCGTGGTGCTGAATCGGCCCCGAGCTTGACTGCAGACAACGACAATGATGACGCGAGTCATGTGGGCGAATTGCATCTGGAAATTAAAAAAAAGATTGCAGAGATCAGGCAGAAGACGGTTCTTCTGTTGAGCAAGCTATTCGAATGGCGGTTCCAATTTCATGAGTTGCACCCACAACTTGCCTATGAAGTTGTCGTGGACCCAGCGACGTGTCAGACACTCACCGATGATGGCCTACCCTTGTTCGACACGGTGCTATGTTATCGAGAATACCATCGAGGGAGGGAGCTGGTACTGTACAACACGGCTCTGCTCATGGTATTTCATCTCATGAACTCCTCGAGCGTTGAAAATGGAGTGGCACAAGCATTGGATATGCTCCCGACCTTGACATCTTCCCATCAGACTTGCCTCATTCTACCACATCGCAACATCAAGTCTTCCGACATCAGCACTGAAATGGTTCGATCAATAGAGTACTTCCTTCGAGGCACACACAGAATGAATGGGGCAATCAACTTGATTCTACCGTTTCGAATACTCATGGACAGTTTGGAATCTGGCAGCGATGAGCGGAGTTTTGTATTGAGAGTCATGAATCGCATGGGCGCTGGCCAGGGATTTGGATTCATTCAGCAAATTCAAAACCACATGAGATCTGAAGGAGACTTGAACTTGTGCAGTTGCGACGTATAATTTCTATCAATAGACATCATTGCGCTCAAGCAAAACATGTTTTTAATATCGTTGTATGCTGGCGAGCGTGACGACTTTATCATCCTGATTCGTAAAAACCAGCTCTAAATCTAACAGATAGCGTAGTGCCGCACCATTGGAATCTTGGCCAACACTGCCCTTGGTTCATTTTGGCTGGTGTACCATCTCTACTCAAACCGTATTGCCCTTGCAGAATGTCAAGAGGAGCTCTCAAAAGTCATAGGTGAATAGGATGCTAAGTGAATAGGAAGCATAAAAGTAGAAACTTTGCCTACCTTTCCGTGGTCGGAAATGTTTGTGAATAACCGAGTATCCAGTGCAAAATATGATAGGCAATTCTGGCAAGAGGCCGAATGGTCAAGTCAGCACTATGAAATCCTATCATATATGCCAGAGCAGGCGTTGTTCTTTTCAACACCTTCTTTAGTAGCACCGCCGGCCTGTATTTTGAGTCTCCTGTGTCTTCGTACAATACTTTATGATGGCAAGGCATGTGTTGATGCTAATGAAATCTGCAAGCTGTAGCGGGCCTATAGCTACATTAGTGCTATTCTTCATAATGCTGTCAATCTCTTCTTTAGTAGAACTTAATTGCTGTGTCCAAGGTATCCTGCGACGTCTGCAGCCCTGTAATAATCTCTACACCTTTTTGTATTAGGACTAGGTTTATAAAATTCGTGCTGATGACGCGGGAGGAGGTAGAGAGGTCTGTTAGATCTGTGGTTGTAGAAGCAGCAATCTTTGTAATAGAAATAAATGAGGTATTAGTTACTAGGATAGCAAGCGACCAACATATTTGAGCAAGCTAGGAGATGATCTTTGCCTTAAGAGCTGGAATTTCCTACAATAAATTATACGTTGTGCGGGACAATTTGCTTGACAAGCACGCACTAGGACAGCTGGCTACTGTGAGATCACATGTTCGGAGATCGTCATATCCGCAGCTTCCGATGCGTCGAACAGCCTTAGGAGAGGTAGTGCTAATGTTGTTCGCGACATTCACCGAGTCTGGCGAAAGGGGTTACGTGGTGGCAGGTTTTCTATCGGTAATTTCGGTATTTTTTAGCATATTCAGATTAAATCGCACTCTTATTGGTGTAAGCAGCCGTTATTTTTTGGTAATCTCGTACAGGCCTTCGCACGAGCCGTCTAGTGGTGTTCGTCCAGCATGCGCGCCAAGCCTATCGCGACCGCTCACCAGCATTCAACTCCAGCCCTGCTGTGTCAGACACCGGCAAAGACGCGCGCCCCCCCCCAAGCCTTCATGGCGACGCTCGTCAACCTCGCATGAACTCGCCGCAACCGATCAACGCCTGCCTCCTATGACGGATTCCCGCATTTGCTTTGCTCCCTATTTCCTCCATGTCCGCCAGATTTCGCCGATTATCTGCGCACGACTATGAGCTGCTGCCGCGAGCCTCACTCGATTCAGATGAATTTCCAGACCTCGAGCGCCATGTCTCAAGTTCACCATTCTCATGGCTCGGCCGCCTTGCTCACAGGGTGCCTGGCGTGAGCTACCTCCCAATATACTCCGGCTTCGCCCACTCTATTACCCCTCGACGCCGTCTACGCTCAGTCCCGCGCACCATCTACTGGACCGTCTTCTTCCTCCCATACTTCCTCGTCTTCCTCGTCTTGTTCGTAGGCATCTTCTTCCCATCGTATACCCACCGACCGGCACACTACAACGAGCTACGCCAGCTGTCGCAACGGAGTACCCTCCCGGGTCGAGCCAACCCGCGCAATGAAAAGGTCTTCATTGCAGCTTCAATATATGAGAAGAACGGAGAATTGACGTCGGGAGCATGGGGAAAGTCGGTACTGGATCTGGTAGACCTGCTTGGCCCGGAGAACACCTACTTGAGCATATACGAGAACGACCCTGATACGCTTACTCGGAAGTCGCTCATTGAGTTTAAGCAGAATGTGACTTGTAAGTCCCCTTGCACTCGGTTCTTAGGCCTTTGACTCATTGCTTAGGCAACTCGTCTATAACCTTCGAAGACCTCGACATGAGCACCCTTCCCCGCATCACACTACCGTCGGGCGAAACTCGTATAAAGAGGATTGCATTCCTTGCAGAGGTCCGAAACCGCGCCTTGGCACCCATCGACAAGGCGGGCGTACAATTCGACAGAATCTTATACGTCAACGATGTGAACTTCAACCCCATTGAAGCCACCCAGCTTCTTTTCTCCACCAACATTGACACCACAGGCCGGGCGAACTATGGAGCAGCATGTGCCTTAGACTTCATCAATCCGTTCAAGTTCTACGACCGGTTCGCGTCCCGCGACCACGATGGTTACGACATGGGGATACCCTTCTTCCCGTTCTTTACCTCCGGTGGTGCTGCGACCAGCAGAAACGATATCATTGCCGGCACAGACGCGGTCCGCGTCCGAAGCTGCTGGGGCGGCATGACGGCCTTCGAAGCAAAATGGTTCCAAGACCAGCGACCATTCGAACGCAACCCCTCCTCAACTCAAACATCGGATTCCTCCCCGAATCCCAACCTCGACCTCGCACCCCTCCGCTTCCGCTACTCAGAAGACACATACTGGGAAGCTTCCGAATGCTGTCTCGTAAACGGTGATCTTCAATACCGCCGCAGTGGCGTCGGTATGCCAGAGAACTCAGACATCTACATGAACCCCTTCATCCGCGTCGCATACGACACTACGACCCTATCCTGGCTCTCGTTGACTCGTCGTCCGGAACGTCTCTACTCTCTCATCCACAAGATTCTGAATCGTGTAGTAGGCTTTCCGCACCATAATCCGCGGCGATCTGAAGAGCCTGGGACAACGGTAACAGATATCGTTTGGAAGTTTGACGACCCGATTGCTGCATTCAAACCTGGCTCAACAAACGAGGAGCGGAGCGGCCACCTGACTGAGGTGTCGAGGATTGTGGAACCCGGCGGCTTCTGCGGTGGTAGGTTTCTCCTCGTTATGGACGAGGAGGACGAGCAGGGCAAAGGCAAATGGCACAAAATCAATCTCCCGGTTCCGCCATCATGATGAACATTGAGGAAACCTCTTCTTCGGCTTGGTGCTCTTTGGTGGGTTATTCGATATTCTTTAATGTTTGCGTTCTTCACTTCATTAACTAATCTTTGACTGTTTGTCTCTTTTACCCTTTGGATGGTTGCATAGCGATGGCGTCGAGGGCTCTTTTCTTTCTGTTCATATTATTGCAACCAGACTTGGGAATTGAATAGATTGTCTGTAAAATACGAAGCATTTCACGAAAGTGTTTTGCGCGTTGGAGTCAGACTCATAATGAATGCAATGGAACGCGAGCAATTGTTTACCCCTTGTAAAGCAGCTGGGGTTTGCTCCCTCTTATCATCAAATATATTCCTTTGAACTTATCAAACGCCTACTCGTACTGTGGGTCTCTCGTGCGAGTCAAATTTCGTCTCGGTGAATAAATATGCTAGGGGCTACGCAATTGCATGGTGGAAAAGCTTGGTCTATGTGCTTGGTGGATTAACATGCTGTGTCGACGAATGCAGAAGGGTATGATTTAATATGGGTTATAGTTCCTTCACTGAATCTGGATTTATAGCCGATAACTACATGGTATAATGATTGTAGGGCTAGGAGTATACTTAGTACTGTTGTATATGGATGGCTGCCGATCCATCTTATTTATAACAAGTATCTTCCTATCATGAACGCCCTTCATATATCAAAATGCCCAACTCCAACTTCAAGACCATGTCCATGTCTGTATCCATGACTATGCATCGGTACTCCTCAACGCCCCTAGCCCTCCATACCGCTAGCCACTACGCCGTCAATGCACTACTCAACCCCAAGATCCCCATGCCCAAAAAAGCACTCGCAAAGCACACCCGCCTCGAATGCGTCAAATCCAAGCTCTCCCCCAACAATTGCAAACTCACCGATGCCATAATACCCGCTGTCGCCGCAAACATAATTCCATACACAGTGTCTCCCGGCCCACCCGCACCATCCCTCCGTCCCGCAAGCTCAAACCAGAGAGCAGCGACACCCGCACCAAGAGGTTGTGATACACCGCCCAATAAAGCAGACCAGAACATTGCTTTCCAGCGGGAGTTGATGGCCAGATAGAGGGGCAGTGCCATGGCGAAGCCTTCGGTTATGTTGTGGATGAAGAGGGCGAGGAAGATGGAGAAGCCAAGGCGGGGATTGGCATGATTAGTGGCGTAGGTTATGAAGCCTTCTGGAATTTTGTGAAGGGCGATGGCGATGGAGGTTTGGAGGCCGATAGAGAGGAAGGCATTGGTGGGAACGTGATGATGGTGTACTTGGTGGTGGTCGTCTGATGTGGGTTCGGATGAGGAGGAGGGTCCGTAGGAGTGGAGTGAGTCATTGGAGCGAGAGTGGTGCGGGTGTTTATGGGCATGAGAGTGTCCATTCATGGGCGGGAGGCTGGCAATAGAGCTTTCCATGGTGGCGGGGTAGGATGTCGTTGGGGTGAGGGCGGCGGTTTCGTCGACATCTTGGAGGAGCGGCTGGCGCTCATGAGGTGTGGTTTGTGTTCGTAGACCAGAAGGTCGAGTGGGGACTTTCCCGGATCGTGACTGTCTCCCAAGCTGGCCATGTTGCACATTTCTAAAGCACTCCTGTCCACATGCCCGGTCCGAGTATCCGAAGCACTGCCCGTCTTCGTCGCAGAACTCCTTTGATCCAGTGACCAGTAGGGAAACCTTGGAGGAAATTTGGGCATGTAGAGACGACCGTCTCGCTAATGTCCTCGAGTTGTGGTGGTGTTCGTGTGTGGAGCCGTGTACAGGGTATTCTCCCGGCCCTTGAGCGGATCCATCAACCTGCGGAATCCCTCTTCTGTGCTCCTCGTCATCCAAATTTCCCTCCTCTTCATCGTCGTGCTCGTGATCGCAGTCGACCACCTTGTGTGGAATATAGCGATGGAGGATCTGTGACACCACTGAGATCCCAATGGCTCCTGCCAGAAAGCAGCCGATCAATACGAAGGTCGCATTTTTCGGAGTCAATCCTCCTCCTTGCAGATACTTCTTACTAGATGGCAGAATACTATACAGTGAGGAAAATATCTGGCATCACACAGGTTAGGTCAGGTGACGTCACAATAGATCCCAGCGTGAGTGGGAGCGTGCATACCATTACACCAAAGGACAGGCTCAGCCCACAAGACAAAAACATGTTACTCTCTTCTATCTTGAAGTTCTTCTTGCCTGGGAAATGGCGGATGATCAAGTCAACGCATATTATCGATGCTGTAGCGATTAGCATGGAGAAAAAAAAGCTGGTTCTTGATGGGAGTGAGTATTACCTCCTACGGTGCATGCTGGAAGACAGTTAGCTTCAGAGATCCAGACGTGCATGTAGCCTTCATACCTATGCCACTAACTACTGTCATTACCCAGCCTCGAGTGTCATTGTCCACCGTCATGTTGTTTGTTGTGATGTCACAGGCGCCACGAAGCGCAGTATGAAGAAGAAGAAGAAGAAGAAGAAGAAGAACAAGACCGTTAATGCTTTTTGCAAAGGGAAATACACTGAAGCTGTGTGAATATTGAGAAAGAAGAGCGCGTTACAAAGAGGTTAATAGGCTTTGATCCAAAAGAAGGCTGATACAGGGTGCAGAAAGGCGATTACCATGATGGCCACTAGTGCGGATCATTGCTTGGCTCAGCCTTCGCATGAGTCAGCAAGCGGACCGCAGGTTGATTGGCTAGCTCAACATAATGAATTATGAGGCGTTTGAAGGGAAAAAGCTTGAACAAACAGGCGGCGAGATCTTCAGGGATTGATGAGCATGCCCCTGCGTTTTGGTTTCACAGGATGATGTAACTTTTTCACTAGGCAAGTACTTCATATGCGGCATGGGAACAGAACTAACTTCACATCAAAGTGTACTCTTTCATACAGCACCATTACCTATCTATCTAATACAAGCCAAATGCTAGGGTACAGCCAAGATTCAGCGCCCGCCGCTTGGGCATTCACAAGCTCTTACTCTGGTACATGCGGTTCGATGTTCTGTACCTCAGCCTTCGCCTCCTCCCAAGCCACCTGGTTCCTCTTCGCCCAATCAATGTGGCATTGTGCAAACTCCATCTGCGAATTCCGTCAGTTAGTGTTAACGAATTCGGAACGCAAGGGTATCCATACCATGTATCTACGCAGATCATTCTCCTTCTCCTCCTGGAACCGCCTCAGATCCTTCATCACGCCTCTGCTAGCGTCTTTGGTGTCCTTTCCAGCGACTTGAATCGCTTGTTCGAGCTGCACTCTCATCAATACGTGTTGATCGAATGATCACCAATGGGAGACGCTGACCTGTTCGAGGCTCTCCCTCGTTTTTCCAATCTGGTCTCTCCGGGTCCTCTCCGGATCCACGTCTGCCATTCCACGGAATGCATGACTGATCTGTCCGAATAATTTGGTCGTCACAAAGTTCCCACTGGCACTCTTTTTGTGTGGGCTAGCGGGTGAGCTGTGTTCTGGGGTACCTTGAGAGGAAGAGGGGTGGGGCTGTTCGCCATGCGTAGGAGGGAAATCCGAGTCGATCGACGCAGTATCTTCTTCTGGCCGTCTTTCTTGGCCGCCGCCGCCGCTGCTGCTGCGCTGTGAGCTGTTCGATATTGCGCGGCTGCGCGTGGGTGCCGATTGGCCTGCGCCGCTGAGATGTTGTTCGAGGCGTTTCGCCTCAGCCTCGCTGCGCTCCAGGGATTCAAGGAGGGCCTTTTTCTTTTCCAATTCATCTTTTGTCATTTCCTCCTGAATTCGCTTTAGAACCCGATATCGAAGCACGCTTCGTACGACTCCGGCGAATTGGGCGCTTTCTCGCATTGGCTCTGCAAAACTTGCGCTTAACGAGGAGGACAGCTCGGCTGTAGCAATATAGGTAGAATCAACGGCCTGTCCCGTTTTCTCGATGGCAGATGCCAGCGTATGCGATTGTTCCGAGAGAGAAAAGGCGTTGAAGCGGGCACCTAGCTCCGCCAGGTCATCTCCCCAGGCTGCTAGGTGCGACAATGTGCGACGATTGACCTTTTCCATGCTGCCCTGCAGCAATGTCTCCAACTCTTTCGAAGCATGTTCAAAGGCCACAAAGTAGGGATCCAGTTCCTCCTCGGACAAGTTCTTCGTTTCTGGGGGAAAGCGACCGAAGACTTGTGGGCCTGGAATGGTGTGCGCGGCTGCGGAAGGCGCAGCATGATAGCTGGGCGGGGAAGTGGGCGTCCCAGAACTTGACGTGGCACCGCCCATTTTCAATTTTGCGGACGATGAAGGAATCGGGAGATAGCTGTGTGCTTGCGTCGGGTTCGCGGTGTCGAGCGGGGGTGCTTTGAGAACATTTTTGGGGATGTTGGAAACTGGAGGAGCGTGGAGGACCTCAGTCTATGTAAACACATGGCGTTAGTACCGCAGGTCGAGAGAAAAAAAACAATGACTGGGGCATGAGTTGCTACGTACCCAGCTTGCATTGGGGTCCAGGAACCTCCAGAACACACCATCATCCAAGACATCCTTCATTCTCCGACATCTGTTCAGAAATACGGCCAGCATGCGCTTTCTTAGATCAATGATGCCTGCATCCTCCTTCGCTTTCGTAGGCTTCGCGGCATAGTCTGCCATTGTGTGCTTCTCGGGGATCGGAGGTATTATGAGGGTGGGATGGAGGTTAACGAGGGTTGCGCGCAGCGAAGCAAACTCGGAGTATCTGCGCCGCACTTCGAGGCCCTGACAGACAGGTTAGCCATCGTCTCGCTACTGTAGAGCGTTCGCCGTACGCCGGTGTTGATGGTATAGGCAATATAACCTCCTCCGCCTTCCAGGTTCTTCCCCGCATATGTGATGAGTATCTGCGATTCCGGGTTCTCGTAAAGCCACTGTTCGACTCGACTATCATATCCGCCTTTCTTTGGAGACACATGTTCCTCACTGTGAGACTCCTCGTTGTAGTCGACATCACTCATATCCCGCTGGGAGATGTACTCGGGCGACTGGGCGGGGGAGGAGGACTCGACCGATGGGGGTGTCACGGGACGATAGGGTACTGTGTGCGCGTCAGATGGAGCCGAAGCACGAGAATGCAGAGTGTGAGGAAACCGTACGTGCGCTGGGTGAAGCGAGGCCTGGCACATCGGAGGCATTGGAATCATGGCGGGCAAAGGACCCGTACGGA
This sequence comes from Beverwykella pulmonaria, assembly GCA_001599595.1. Lineage (NCBI taxonomy): Eukaryota > Fungi > Ascomycota > Dothideomycetes > Pleosporales > Melanommataceae > Beverwykella > Beverwykella pulmonaria. Next base: position 614,478 of record BCHH01000012.1, on the reverse strand, counting down.
TTGTTGTCCTCGTCGTCCCACATGGTGCGAGTGCGGGGCTAGCGCAGGAAAGAGAACAGACGTGTTCCTTGTGTGCAGGATGATACTAAAGAGCAGAGGTGAGGTGGAGGTGGCAGTGGGTTGCAGGGTTGACTTCGGCGGTGCTAGCGGAGGAGAGAGCTCGAGGCATGCAGCAGCGCCTGTGACGTTGGCACGGCTGTGGGTTGGTCCAAGCTCTTCTCGCCACACTTCAGCCTCAGGCCGAACATGCACAGCAGACTGCCAAACAACCGAGCGTGCTTCTCTATTCTACATCCAGGATACTTGTAACGCCTACACATAGTGCTTCCCATGGCACGCCCTGTTGCACCTAGTCGTCCGCTCCCCAGCCTTCCAGCAGCGACGGATTGGCAGATTCACCCCGACCAAGTACCCCACCTCCGCGTCTTTCCAAAGCCTCTCCCACCGCGCTATCCCCACCGTCCCCAGGCTCGCTCATAGGACTTCCACTCTTGTCGCTGCGTCGCCGGCTTCCTTCTCCGCCTATACGGCCCCAATGTACCGTGTCGCTCCTATGAAAACTGGAGAGGAGGGACAAGGGAGAGGCCGGGCATCGTGGCTTTTCAGACTCCCAAAAACTGATTCTTGAGGCTCTACGACTTCTTCAACCGTAAAGCGCGTCATTCCCAGAAGGATGGGATATCGTTCGGGGTCGGCTTCTTGCACTTCCTCAACCTCTATCTCTGCTTTAGGTGGGGCTTGCTCTGCATCGACGACTTGATCTACATCAAGCCTGGTTCTGGAATTACTGCACTTTCGGAAGCCTTCGTCGAGGGTTCGCTCTCCTCTGGCTGCCCCGCCGTTCGCAAGGCGGTATTCCAGTCACCTCAAAGTCTGCAGAGCTTCTCAAGCCAGCAAACACACCTTGACGGGAACATATAAGAGAGTAGCTATCCTGCATGTGACTGGTTGTGGAGAGGCATTACGCGGTGCTAGACGCCTTCTATCTGCATTTTTCAATTTCCGTCTCTGCCCAGCAGCTTTCGCATACGGTGCATACCCAACTCTGTTCGTGTGCCGCTCCGGCAGGGTAGGTAAGCCCATGTAGAGAAAGGGCTGCGGGCAAGGCTGTGGAACAGCTCGTGGTATTGACCTTAGAAGCCACCGGGGGAACCATTAGCATTCCCACTGGAGTGCCCTATCGGAGCGGCCATTGGAGCAACCATTAGATAGGCCACTAGAGCTACCATCGGGACGGTCATTGGCGGCTGCAAGCCTGGTGCTTCGAGCTGGGGATACCGGTTCTAGTGTGGCGAACGATAGTAAGTAGGAAGTAGCCGTTCTCTTGGCCTCTCTCGGGTGAACCTTGGATTACTGCCGAAGCCAAAGAGACCGGAGCAGACTATTGTTTTGATGATACCTGGTTCGGCTATTGCTCACATTCACAAAGGGACGAAGAAGGAGAAGTGCGACCACCCAAAGAAAACCTCCCATGGTATTTTACTGTATAGCGACTTGAGTACGCAGCAAACAAACAGGTGGCACTTGGTATGGTGCAACAGACCATCGAACCCATGGTATCAGGTATGCAGGAAAACTGCGCACACGCCGCCATCCCAGGGATAAGTCACTGCATTTGTTTCCTCCTATAGTCATCCCATCTCTCATTTCGCGTATCAAACAATCATCAGGTCAAGCTCAAACTCGTGTACCGTTTCACCATAGCTTTCATAGGTGTCGTGTCGCGCAGCAGACTCAGTGACACCTCTCGAGAGCAAGCTCGCGATTATGTTTGTGTCGTATCCATATGTTTGTGACTGGCAAACACACTGTTCCTGAGTTACCATCTTGCCTCACGTTTTCACGCCCAGAAATAGGGATCACATACCTCGACTTCCACCAAATACATGACGACGCCAGTTACCAGCCTCTCTTAGGTTGGACCACGCTTCCTCTACCTCCACCACCACCACCAGTATCTCCCCATGCACCTCCTGTCTCTCCCCCTGGTGCCGCGCTGCCCCGGCCTCCCACATTCCAGCCCTTCCCAGCGCTAGATGCAACCTTTGATGTACCATTCAACCGTGCCTTAGATGCCGCCTCTGATTTCTCCTTCGATCCTGACGTGCTCGACTCCTTCGATCCTGACTTGCTCGAAGCCTTAGACCCTGACTTGCTTGATCTATCCGACTTTCCAGACTCTACATCTGTCTCCGCGCAGAATGTTGAAGGCGCAGCAAACATCGAGCACTGCATGTCGGCCGCTTTAGCCTGCACACACCGGTAGTAGACTTTCCACAGACACCAGGCAATGGAGATCGCGAGAAGGATCATCAGGAAAAGGGTTAGGAAGACGGCGATGTTACGCTTCATTTTGAGCGGACGTGGGCGGTGAAATTTGTGGTATTCTGCTTGTAGTTTGTGGTTTGTGTGTTGGTAGGTAGGAACGGTAGAGCATGCGGTAGAGATTGTAGTGAGAGTTGTCAACGATGAAGTATTCTTCGTGTTGTGGTGGTGTCGATTTTGGTGATATTCGTGGATACTCTGGGGTTTCGAAAGAGAGAAAGCGTGCAGAAAGGAGAGGACGCAAAGATATGGGTACTGAAGTTCGTGGACTTGGTTTTGCTCATTTGGCGTTAGGTAAATAACAGGGTGCAGAAAGGGTCTTAGCAGTGAGTGATCAGAGTACTCTAGTGGTGGGGATGAGCATCAAGTGACCTATGAGATTCCACTTGATGAAACCCCACGAATACATCCACAACTTCAATTTGGCTACCTACTATACACCTACCTCCCTCCAACCCACTAACCTTGGTTTTCCCAATCCCCTTCTTAGACGGATCGCAAGCTCCCATGAACCCTTCTCAACCCTTCCAAAACCGACCTCTCAAGAACCCTCTCCACTTTCTCCACCCACAGTCCAGGCACACCATCACCATCTCTCACATCAATCAACTCCCTCAACCCTCTCCTCACTCCACCTGCCTCCACACCACCCCATCCTAGTACCACCTCCGCGGTGCAAATAACTCTCATCCCCAGCGTGAAAACCTCTGCCTTGCTCGTCCACCCAAGTGCTCCATCGCCTTCCTTACTCGCTGTTTCCGTCAATGCTTCAAGTCCATCAAGCACCCACTTTCTCAACCCTTCCTTGTAGTTTAAGGGAACAGCGAAAGGGGATATTGAGCGCAGGATGCGTGACCACAAGGCGGTATCGAGCGTATCGTCTTTGAAGAGATTGCGTTTCTCGGTACTGAAGAGCGCTGTGTCTTCTTTCCGTGCTAGGGCCAGCATGGTAGCGAAAGGCGTTGTGAAGAGTTGGATGACGGAGGGGGAACCGGTAAGGCGGCGGAGGGCTTCGGAGACCAGGAATGTAGAGGCGTGGAAGTTGACGGTGAGGAATCGGGCGAGGCGGTGGGTGGTGAGGATAGGTACTGCGGGTTGGATGGCGGTGGAGGATTTAGGGGTTTGGGCTTGAAATAGGTGGGCCGTGGCCGTGGCGGCTGCATCTCGTGTTTCGTCGTCGTCGTCATTGAGGAGGTCGTAGAGGATTATGCTTAGGCTTAGGAGGAGTATAGATGTGGATTTGGACGAGGTAGATAGCGTCCAGATGTGAGATAGTGTGCAGAGGGATTGGACTGCTGCGAAGCGCGTATCGAAAGGCTGGACCCATTGTCAGCTTTATACAATCTTAGGAAACAAAGTACGAATGATCTTACGTTCTCTTCCTCGATAGCTCGCCTAAGAAGACGAACATAGCGGGCAATCCGCCGTAGTACAGCTCGCCTCTGATAAGGGTAAGAATAGAACGCAAAGTCCAAGAAGTATCCCAGCAAATGCAGTGCGCTTTGCATATTTGATGGCGAACCCTTGAGACACTGATTTTCAAGCTTTTCAAGGCTGCTCATCACATCATTCTCCTTGGTGTTGTTAAAGAAACTCGATCTTCGTTCTTGGCTTGAGAGAGATTCGGCGAGAACAGTCTGAGCCTTTGTCACAACCTCCTCGTCCTCACCATTCAGAGTGTGCAGATGAATTTGCACAAGAAGTGCGGCCGAATATGCTGGATCCGTAGATGACTTGGCATCAATGATATCAGACAGTGTATCGAGAAGAGCCGAACATGCATCTGGATCGACCCTCGACAGTCGCAACAGTGCAGGGCCTGGACGGTACGCAGTTATCGCTTGGTTTATCGCGCGCCACTGAGTCGTAGATCTCCGGAGGAGTGCGCTGTCACTGACAGTTGCGTCTTTATATTCGCCAACCCTCCCAAGGGATTCGGTAAGCGTTTCCCATGCTTCTGAGGGTGCATCATAGTGCGGGCCTTGATTTAGAATTGCCATGCCACAGAGATTGATAAGATTAATGAACGCTAGTTTTGTGAAGGAACAGTTGCTCTGGACAAATACGGTGGCGGAAGCGTTGCTCAAGAGGATGATTAACTCTTCTAGAGTACCCGTAGCGCCTGTGATCGTTAGTGATATGTCCATGAGATTGATAAGTCGGCAACCAAAAATAAATTTCTCCAGTGTTGTTGGCTTGTTCATCTGAGCTGTACGGGCGGGTCTAATCTATCATGAAAAGCGAAGTAAATGGAAGTCAAATATTGCTCACCCGAGGCTTGAGAATTGCGTAGGAATCTCCTCAAAATATACTTAAGAGCCAATAACAACCCATGTCGAGAATTGCTAGACCCTTCGATAGTCACTAGTAACGTAGCAATTGTATTAAAGTCATCCTGCGGGTTATGCAAGGACTCCACAGTGCGCGCTGCCATATCTCGGAGGTGCCAATGAGGGCTGCTCACAAGATGAATAACGGCCTTCAGCATGACCGCGCGATCTTCCTGGGGCGGTGGTGCTTGCCGAAGAATCTGGAGAGCCGGGAATACGCCTTCAGCACCGTGTAGATCCAGGGGCGAGCTTCCCTCGGCAGTCGCTACCATTGACTCTTTAAGTGGACCAGCTAGATCCAGAAGGTCGGATAGTATCCCAACCAGACTCGGATAGTTTTGGTACGAGAATCGTGAAGTCTTCGCCCGATCTCGTTCTTTCCAGTCTTGAGCTTCATCGCTCCCCAGGAGTCTATGAATGAGGGCTTTAAAGAGCACGAGGCTACAATTACGAATAGGCCATCTGAGTGGAGTCAGCGTTATGTAAGAGCCGGCTCAAAGGATCAAGGGGCAGCATGCATGTTTGAGTTGAGGGACTTTGCAGCAAGATTGAGACATTCCCCAAGATACATCTCAGATGCACCACTCAAGCTTGATGTCGTGAATATCTCCTTGATGCAGTTGACCGCGTGAACCTGAGGCAAGCGGCTTTCCTCAATGTTGGAATCTTGTGCTTCAACAGATGCTTCAGCAATGAGATCTCTCATGGCGCGAGGAAAGAGTGCACTGCTACTTGGATGGGATTCTGCTGCTATAATGCTCGTCATAAGAGCGGGGATGCCTGCTGATCTTCGGGTTATAGAATTCGCCTTATCCTGGATACACAGGAGAGTTTCCTAAGTCGTCAGTGGAAGTTGGCAATTGTCATAGTTACGCTGATATACCTGATACCACTTCTCAGGTAGGGCGCGAAGCACCTCATCATCGGTAGACAGACACCGTCGACAAAATGCTGCAAAGGTCTGCGCAACCGTTGAGAATGCGCCACGATGTCGAAGATCTACTAGCTGAGTGAAGCACAGCCTACCCAGCTTCTCGAAACTCTCATGCTTGATGAGCGACTGCATGCCTACTGGAGCTTTGGATATCATGATGCGAAGGAGAATGCTACTGGCGTCAATCTGAGAGGCTGGGTTGTATACAGTGCAACGTACCTAGCCTCCTTCAGGCCTCTCCAGGAGTAGCTGAGGATCTCTTTGGTGTCTATGCCCGCATCTTCTTCTAATTCTTCGGGAACATGCCCTTCTGGTGCGTCCGCGCAAAGTACATCTCGGATACAAGACCAAAGAGTTTCATAAGATTTGCAAATTCGGTCATGGAGCTTCTTCCATTCATTCACCTGAGTGATTGAGAGAGCCGCTATCTTGGAATAGAATCCCTCCTGATCGGTGATATAGCTGGCTACATTAGACATGGACACGAGTTATTCGAGCTTCTCACTTACCGGAGTGCGGCAAAAATACCGTGAACCGGCTGTCCTTCTACAGCAATGGAAATGTCATTGAGAGCAACATCTATGGTGTCCTCGAGCTGGCCAACGAGACGGGTGACCACTCCGATTCTTGTCGTAACGCTTGGGTCATCTACACTCTGTTGGCCTCTTGAATCTTCTTTGCACTGTGAAAACAGCAAAGAGTATCCTCGAGCGAGACCATCCGCTTGATCGGCTCGTCCAGTACGGAGCATGGCATTTTCTGCACGACTTAGAAACTGTGGTAGGATTGACAAGATCGAAATTTTCTCTTCGGCGGAAAATGATTCCAAAGACAGTTCCAATATTGACGTAGAAGTACTTCGAACATCATCAAAGGGGTCGAGCATTAAATCTAACAAGGTTCTAACGAGCCGAGAATTGCATATTTGGAATCCAAAGGGCCAGTGTAACTCTCCTCTGGCGGATCTAGAAAGGTGATGACGTGGAACCCTGGGATCCAATCCGGACTTCAGCACGATCGTGAGTGCTCTCAGTGCAGTGATTCGTCTTTGATAAGAAGAGGTGGAGCGCAACTCCCATTCGAGAAAATTTATATACCAGACGATGAAGTCCAATGCATTTCTTAACGGTTCCTGCGTTGGTTGAATACGAAAATGCTTTGCATATCTTGGAAGAGGTATCAAATCCGGCGTTTGGCCAGTTGCAGACATCCTATCCTTCGGCTCAGATCTTGCAAGGGTCGACATACTTCCCCTGAGGCGATCAAAAAGTTTTTGGGTGTGACCAAGGGTCTCTCGTCGGAAGTTGGCATCTGTATCTGTGTGGAGATGTATCAAGTTTCGTTTCAAAGACTTGAAAATTCCACCAGTGATAGTTCTAGTCACATTCGTGGAGTAGATGGAGAAGAATAGACCCGCTAGGCGAACTTCGGGTTCAGGATGTGGTAGCCATACTCCATATAGGTCATCGGGGAGATGGATGGTGTTTCCATGGATCTTAATGGTATCACATTCCCGATAATCTATATAGTCAAGTTAGTTGTGAACCGTATTTAAAATGAAACAAGGGACACTTCATACCAACATCTTGTATTATCCCTAATTCCTTACCAGTCTGTATCGCAGCTAACAACACCTTGAATTCCTCGAAATCATCCAGATCATTCTTGCAATCCTTGTGGGCTTGGATTTGGTCCGACAATTGCCATTTTGTAGCTATATGATGACCAAAATGAAGATAGGAAAGGAATTGCAAGTATTCTTCGATCTTGGGAAGAAAACAGTGTGGAAAGACATGGGTCTTGAACTCTTGAATCCGGTCGGGCCAACGATGAAGCGTACTGATTACGGGTTTGATCCAGAGTGGCGAGATAGAGCTATCGCTATTGTGAGTCCCGTAGTATGCTGACCGGCGAAGCTGAGCAAGATAATTCTTGATGAGATGCCCTGCGGAGAGTGAGGTGTCGTGATGTACGATCCAGGCCAGGAATGAGCTGAAAAGTGATTCTACTAACTCAAGCTCTGTACGTGAGGCCACGTCTTGCTCTGCCAGCGATTTCCGGTATATATCGATGAGTTGAGGGAGAGAGACCACATTCCTCAAAATGAAATGTGCGAGGCCCTGTAGAGCCGGCTTGACCTTCATTCGTTCATGCCGATGACAGATTTTTTCGACGAATACTGATGTTGCTCGATCCTGGAGTTGTAGCGAAGCCGGAGATTGGTTGTTCAATAATACACCGGTCAGGACTAGGAGTACTTGTCTCACGGACTTTCCCTTTGCCTCATCGCACTTGTGGAGATAGATCTCAAAGAGACGAAACCAAATGAAGTCATCCAGGAGACAGTTCCGTGCATACTCAACGTCACAAGCTTGAACGTTCTCAATAATAGCACAAAGAGCGTTGCACGCGGCAGCCCGGTGCGATGGGGTCAGATCGGCGAGATTGGCAGTCTCTAGAATTGGGCCAACAAGATCTTGTAATTCTCTAAATGGATGATTAGAACTACTTCGAGCGAACATCCTTGAGCCTCACGGACTTTGTATCCTTACTTCACGCCAAGGGTTTGCTCCTTCTCCGCGAAATTCGGAATGACTTTTGGGAGATCTTTGGGAAGGTCTCTCAAAGTCTTTTCCGATATTGGTACGCTGGAAGTTGCGATATTCTCTGCCATGATGTGCAGGAGCTCTTGCCCGTGGCCTCTGTTTGTGGGGGCTATTGTCGGGCGATGCTGGGTGAGTCGTAAAAAAGGTTTCGACCCCTGCAATGCAGGTTGTGGGACGCTATTATGATTAGTAAGCGAACTAATCTGAACCTCAGACCTTTTCCTGAGTCCTTATCAGGCGCCAGTGTCTTCATCACGTCGTTTAAGGTAATTCTCACACGTAGCAATATATATGCTAATGACAAAGAATATCTTATCCCATTGTATCCGCCCTAATAAGCCCAAGATTTCGTGAGCCAAATGGACATCAGCCAATTGGAAGTTTCGCAACGATTATACGACCATGCCCAGAGTGCATTCTGGAAGCACGGTGCTCCTCTGGATACCGCATGCGATCTGATAAGTCTTAGGCTCGGCAGGTATGCGGACAATAGATGCATCAATGCAAACAATCCTCGCCAGCATTGTGACCTTTGAAGACTCGCCTACTTTCGACATACTCAATAGGATAGCTAGCCATCGGCTTGAAGCGTTTCTCCGGAGACTCAAGACTGCTTTTCTCATCACGCCCGTTTGCAAGAGCGGTAGAAGTCAAAAAAAGGCTCTAAACTCAAATAAACGCCAAAAATCCTGTGGAGTTGTGCTCTTCCCAGCTCACCGCATTATATCTCGTGTACCGCCAATTTTCGGGGGAACACTTATACTCCAGGGCAATTTTGAGTACAGTTCTTAAATTTGAACAGCTCAACTTATCTATTTTTGTAAGCAGGACACTCCGTCACGTGGATATGCCACTGACTAATCAGTCCGTCATATATATATCAGCTGTACATACATCACATACAATACACACATCTTGACACCTCTTTCCTCCACGCTCCAGCTTACACAGCTACAGCAGCTATGTTAATATAGAGTTCTAATGGCTCTGCAAACAGAATTAAATTGAGCTTCTCTACCTGCCTTTCTACTTATCGCACATCCTACAGCCTCTAGATCTGGCTCCTTTCTTAATTATTAAGTCAGCCTATTGAAACTAGATTCAAGATCTAGCATTACTTAACAATGCTGCACTAGTTAAGAAGTAACAATTTGTTAAATGGTATAGCAAAGTTAGAGATTAAGGCCTTACAAAAAGAGTAATTTGTGCAGGCTGGTGAGCTACAGGCATTAGCCTGTAACGATTCGAACAATCGTTCCATCACGTGACTGACCCGCTCCCTACCAAACCCCGATATAGGTCCTGCTCCTATCCGAACCTGTGGCACCTCGGCTGCCGACCTGCTTCCGATACAGGTCCTGTTCCGATCCGAACCTGTAATACCTCAACTTAGCTATCTCTCTTACTGTATATAAGCCAGTCTTCACGTTAGTTAGATCAGGTAGCTTTTGAATATCCTTTCGTACCCGGCCTATAGGTGTCAATTCCATCTTGGGTATTCGTTCTCACTCGTGCACTACCATATGCCTTCGGTAGTGATTCGCACCCGAATCCGATAGTTCTGATATCCTGCGCTGTTACATAGCCTATTAAACATAGAGCTAATAGTAGGCTCCTCACAGGTTTAGCAGAGGCTATCTACTCCTAAGTCTTATAGGCAGCCTCTACTACCAGTTAATCTACTTGATAACACGCCTTAGAAACCCTAGGGTTTCTACCTTATTTAGCAGAGGCTGCAGCAGTCAGAAAACCTCACGCGCAATACCTGGCTAGTGCTGCAAAAAGCAGGCAAGGCTCTCTTAGCTGCAAACACAAGGGCAGCTGCCCTAGAGGAGAAGAATTGAAGGTTGTAACATTAACTAGAAGCTATCAGCTCTACTAGGCCTTAGAAGCGTATTCAAATTCACCCAAACAAGCGATTTGCCAATGTAGAGAATATCATGGGTGCTATTCAGCAGGCAGCTGCTGAACAAGCTAAACGTAGCAAAACTACTAATGCAGAGGCTGCAGAAAAAGCTGCGATGGCTGCTGCTGCTGCAACTCTTGAATCTATGTGTAATCAATGGCAATTACCTCTGTAAATTACGAGGTTGTGGAGAATAATGTAACAGCGCAGGATATCAGAACTATCGGATTCGGATGCGAATCACTACCGAAGGCATATGGGAGTGCACGAGTGAGAACGAATACCCAAGATGGAATTGACACCTATAGGCCGGGTACGAAAGGATATTCAAAAGCTACCTGATCTAACTAACGTGAAGACTGGCTTATATACAGTAAGAGAGATAGCTAAGTCGAGGTATTACAGGTTCGGATCGGAACAGGACCTGTATCGGAGTTGGGTAGGGAGCGGTCGGGAACCGAGGTACTACAGGTTCGGATTGGAACAGGACCTGTATCGGGGTTGTGTAGGGAGCGGGTCGGTCACGTGATGGAACGATTGTTTGAATCGTTACAAATAATTGTCAGATGGCTGATTTTGGTGGGGCTGGCGGAAACCATATGGTGACGGAAACTGTATAGGCTAGCTTATGTCTGATAAAATGCCATCCCTCTTGGCGGCGCCAGCAGAGGGGGGGAAACCAGTCCGTTCAGGAGGGCTTGTATTCTACACCAATCGTCTCCGCTTCCTGCGTGCAGTGCGTCTTCGTGGCTCAAAACACTCAGCCTCAGCTGAAATCAAGCCTTCTCACTCTTACTTAAAATCATGACCGCTCTTGTTTTCTTCTCCAACAATTTTCAGTTAGGGAAAGCTTCCATATATTCTTCGTTATCAGTTCCTCTCACTCGGATTGGTGATCAGCTGCAGACATCACGATCATTATCTACAAAATCCCAGCGCCAGCTTCTTCAAGGTTCATCTGACCTTCCATGCCGCCGTGAGAGCGGGGATACAGAGCAGGTTAGAAATAATTTCCTGCATTCAATTGGTAAAATACCCCTTAGCTCCTTGGGGCAATTGCTACCAATTTTCGTTCTGATTTCAGATCACGACATGAACACAGCTAGTAGGGGCCTATAGCAGTCCGATTTCAAGACTTTCAGGATAGGAAATGGTCAAGGTCAATCGAAAGGTTTTGCGTCATGTTTCTCTGGGGCTATTCAAATGCGCCATATCATGGCTTGTTGTGTTGGCCTTTAACGTCTTGGTCCGGCACTACAAGGGTCAAGTCCTCAGTCCAAGGACAAAGTCACTTTTTGATGCAATAGTGATTGCATTGAGTATCATCATGGGTTTAAATATCGCCAGTGGATTGAAGGGCATTGCGCTCGATCTGAGGTGGTCGCTTTTGGGCGCTAAAATGAGATCACCTCATGAGGTACGAGTATACAGGTTTCATAAGACTTTTCGCCTGCTCACGTGTGGCCATTAGGAAGAGTTGATCCTCGGATGTGAGAGCCTGATAGAACTTACTCGACTCATCTTCGTATCACGGGAGATTCTAGTCATAATCATGTGTATGCTCTGGTTGTTATTGAACATTGTATGTTGTCGTCGTTCATTCGAATAGTCCGTATATTAACAACCTACAGATTGCTCAAACAGGAATTGCCACTTTGAGTCTAACCTGGTCAGCAAATCCGGGCCAAACGAACATTTTTCGAGACAGTAGCATTGGTAACATGCTGGTTCCAAACATGTCCGTATATGCGTCACACTCTGGTCGATTCTCCGACCTACATGGAGCTCTTCCCGAACTCTTTGCTGCCCATATACTGGGGGATATTGCAAGCAGTTATAATTATAGCAATCTGCCATCAAAACCTTTGAAAGACAGACCAGAGGCGTTTAGTCTCGCCGTCTTCTGGAACGCATCGGACCATTGGCAATACAACTTTCTCGATAGTGCGCCACTAAAGTCAGGTTCTGCTAGCTCATCTGCTGATTCAAGTTCAATCTCGATGTATACGGAACACACTGTTAATGTATCCGGCGTTTGTCAAACTCCCACCTTCACATTAAACAGCACTGAACGTCTCCAAATCATCACCATCACAAATACCGGAGAAATCGTCTTTTTCCCTCCTTTGGCCGGTTTGCAAGAGTCGATCTTCTATCTCACTAATCCAATTCTAGACGAACCCCGCGCAAATTGTGGCCCAAGGTGTGGCATTGTTAAAGTCATCGAAACGGCAACGGGGCCGCCAGCACCAGGCTCAGATCCTTCATCCAAATCATTCTACTACTACGACTGCAATATAACAGTATCAGCTGCAACCACAAACTTGTCCGATACGAACGCTATTGTAGCCGCACAAGCAATAGCCCTCTCAGGACAGGTACATCAAGAGATGCTCGAAATCGGAAGAGGAGACCAGTTCATGTCCTATAACAACGGCCTTCCTTTCGGAGAGTCTCAGAACAACAGCGCCACAAGGATGGCAGATCTAATCTCAAGATTTGCCATTGGTGTAGTTGCGGCTGCAGCGCAGACAAATCCAAAAGTTGTTGTTCAGGGTCACGCTCCAGTACAAGGCGTCCGGCTTGAGCTTGAGAAACCCTTGGTGTTCAGTCTCATTCTTATTCTCACGGCGGCGATTCATTCTGTTCTGTTCTGCTCTGCGGCATGGTTTTATAGTCGTCTGGATGTTCGAAAGGAGGCTGTGCTATCTCAGACAGACGGAGAGAGACGGTTTGCGATCGAGTTCGCCTTGAAAACGAAGTAGCCTCAAACATGGGAGGCGTCAGGAATGGCTGCACGTGAGGGCAGGGGGCCGAAGAATCTGTGATAGGGGTGGATAAGGGGATTAGGTGAAGATATTTTGAGGTGGAAGATTGATTTCTATATCTTGTGTACCTGTTCTGGGGGATGATGAGGAGAGATAAACATGAGAAGGTGAAGTGAAAGGCCTTCGGTGTACTGTGGCAAAGACAAAAGTTTTGATCTTTTGATGCGGTCTGGCGCCTTTTTATATATATCCAGGCGAAGCCTACCTCTACTTCTATCTTTTAGGACTTATGTGTCTTGACATGATCTTATGAACGCACGACTGTGCATGACTTTAGTATCTCTCCTCCGACAAAGCTAAACTACCCATTTCCGACACGCTGGGACGCACATTGAATTTACGCCCCGCCCCGCTCCGCCCCGTCAATTCATATAAATCTCTTGGTGTCGAGTTCTTTTAGGAAATCCATTGCTTCGGTAAATCAATTGATTGCCTATCGCCCTATGCTCGCCTTGCTGAGTCAATGGAAAGTCGGTCTTCGACTGCAGATCTATGCAGGGCGTTTCCCTCGCACGACACCAAATTATCCAACCTTACGCCCAACCAGGAGTTCTTATAGACTTGCGTCTTGCCCAAGTGCCGAAAAGATGTTGACCGGTCCCGTGCTCCAATGCTTGTTTGTTCATTTTTGCCTTTCGTTCTGCCCTTCATGTACTCTGATATTACGCTTACAATGATAAGTAGCGCTCCGTCGCCGCAGTATGCACATCTTAGTAAACCGCAATCATCACTTCGACGACAATAACCATGGCTCGCACACGTTATTTAGAACTCGTCCTGACAAGTTTATCATTTCTGTTCACTCTGGCACAGAGCCAGCACTCTATACCCCCCGCCCACACAACAATCCCGAACTTCTCCCCTGCCGGCGCCGCCCTCTTCCCCTTCGAAACAATCCAACTCACTCCCTCTGTTCTCTCTAATCTCGCCGCCTCCCCTGAAACAGCCAAATACGCACCTCTCTTTGCCTTCTCCTCCCCCAACACTACCTTCCCACCCCCAAAAGGATTTTGTAAAACCTACATCGGGGACATCACCTGGCCATCGGCGTCCACATGGGATGTGTTTAATAAGTTGTTAGATGGAGCGTTGATACCGACAATTCCCCTTGCAGCGCCGTGCTATGATTCAAAATGGGGAGCCAAAGATGAGAAGAAGTGTGCTGATATCACTCAGAGGTTTGGCACACCGTATTTACAGTGAGTCCCCTTACCTCCCCTCTATATGTACACCATGTCTCAATAGCTGACGTCACATGTGGAATGAAGCGAAGACGATCCCACGTCGATACTGTTTCCCATCTACCAAGGCCGGACATGCATGCCGCCCTTGCTGTTCCCCTCACAATCCCCTCCTGCTAACGCCTCATGCACGGTCGGCGGCTTCCCGTCATATGCGGTAAATGCGACGACTGTCGCGCAGATCCAACTCGCGCTCAACTTTGCGCGGAACAATGACTTGCGTCTCGTGGTCAAGAATACGGGACATTGCTATTTGGGCAAGTCCTCTGGAGGAGGCGCGCTGAGTATCTGGATGCACAACAACAAAGAGATTGAGTATTTGCGGGAGTGGAAAGAAGACGGGGGTGGGTATAGAGGACCAGCGATGAAGTTGGCGTCTGGCGTAACGATGTTGGAGGTTTACGCTGCGGCGGAGAAGTATGGGGTTTCTGCGTTAGGGGGAATTGCGCCAGTAAGATACCCTTCTCTCTTCTGGCCCATGATTTGCTGCTCTGCTGTATTGTCGACTGCTAAGAGTCGGATAGAGCGTGGGATACGTTGGTGGATACTTTGCAGGGGGAGGTCACACGCCCCTCTCCGGGCTATACGGAATGGCCGCTGACCACGTAATGGCTATCCAACTCGTCACAGCCTCTGGCGAATTCATCACTGCGTCCTCAACCTCGCATCCTGATCTCTTCTGGGCTTTACGCGGCGGCGGCGGCGGGACCTACGGCGTGGTGACGTCCATCATAATCCGCGTGCATCCCAAGGTCCCAGTGACAACCGCGGCTTTCACCTTCCAGACCTCTGCAAACGTGAGCAAAGAAACATTCTGGCTGGGTGTGCGGAAGTATTATGAGATGCACATTCCGTTCACCAACGCTGGAACATATTCCTTCTACTTTATTTTCAACCAGAACGAGACTTCGGACGGAGAGTTGAAATTCGATATGCGGTCCTTCTTCGCGCCGAACCATACTGTCGCTTCTTTTAACGCGCTCACGGCGCCGTGGTTTGATTACCTGAAAGAATTGGGAATACCGTGGGGCACGGCGCCGAACCAGACGTACTTTGAGAGTTACTATCCAGCGTATATGAGCAGTTGGGGCGGGCGCGCATTTCCGGTCGGGACAGTGACAACCATGGCCGGGAATAGGTTATTGCCACGCGGTCATTTTCAGGATGGGGAGAAGTTTAACAGAACGTTTGAAGTTGTGAAGCAGCATGCAGCGAAGGGCTTCCATCTGGGAGGGTACCACCAAGCACCACGCAACCGTGCAAATGTTAGTAATGCCGTGAGTACTGCTTGGAGGGAGGCTGTGTCGTTCCTCATCTTTGGGTCAAGGCCCGTGCCGCTGAACTCGACGGTCGCTGACATGCAGTTCGCCACTAATGAACTGGTTGATGGGATCTTAAAGCCGTGGAAGGAGGTCGCGACGCCGGAGGAATTCGGGGGGTCGTATTTGAATGAGGCGGCAGTTATGGAGCCGGGCTGGCAGCACAGTTTCTATGGATTGGAGTATGAGAGGATGTTGGAGGTGAAGCGGAAGTGGGATCCTAGTGGCTTGTTTTATGGGCCAACGGCAGTGGGAAGTGAGGAGTGGGAGGTTAGGGATGGGGATAGTGGTGTTCAGACACAGGACGGTAGACTGTGCCGCGTCTAGTTTCGGAAGAAGTTGTGGTTGAGTGGGATAAGCTCAAGGAAGAAAGGAAGTTAGAGCATGCTATCAGGGCAGCATGAATGAGTTGAGCTTGATCAGCGAGTGTGGAATCGAAAAAGCGAAATGGTTACATTTCGTAAAAATTCTGATGTCGAATAAGTTTGCTACATGGCTTATAGTTCCTTCAAGAGTCCTGAATCTGGGATATCCCTTATTGGCTTCACGTTCACTCGGAGAAGCCAATCCGCGACCCCTTTGTTGGCATCTATCCTCAGTTGATACAACTCATCGATGAATGCTGGGACGAAAGTGCCCGGTCCCTTCACGTCTCCTCGGCCTGCAGCTACTTCGGCAGCATACTCGAAATGAAGGATGCCTGCTACAGCAGCTTGAAGTTTATCCTGGCGATAAGCAGCCATGTATGCTGATAGCGTGGTCCCTAGGGTACAGCCACTGCCCGTTACCATGCCGAGATATTCGTGGCCGTTGGAAATGGTATAGGTGCGAAGGCCATCGCTGATGACATCAACCACGCCAGTCATGAGGACAATGTTGCGCTCGCGAGATGCGATTCTCGATACCAAATAGGCCTTTTCCTCGAGCGTGAAGAGGGAGCTGCCGCTGTCGACCCCACGTTGTTGGGTGCTGTCTTTGAGAAGAAACCCAGAGGCTCGTGCTACCGCCATAATTTCTCGCTCGTTGCCTTTGATCAAGTCAAAGTACCCACTTGCCATGAGAAATGCGAGCGCGTCCTTGCGCGCAGTTGTCGCTCCCGCACCGACGGGGTCGAGTACAATAGGACCGCCAATAGCATTGTAGGCTGCGATGGCTTTACGGTGGTTGGCGAGGGCGTCCGGTGTCGCCGTGCCCATGTTGATGACGAGACCACCGCCGAGTTTGGCCAGATCAGCGGCTTCGTCGCCGTTGTTGGACATAATGGGCGACGCGCCAATGGCGAGGGCCACGCTAGCGGCAAAGTTCTGTACCACAAGGTTTGTCATGTTCTGAGATAGCGGTCCGTCCGTATGGACTGCTATGAGGGCTTCGAGGGCGAATGCCATAAGCGAACCCGGCTCATCAGAATCTTTCTCCCAAAACTGGGGGTGAGGAGCTTTGAACGGCGGAGGGCTGGCTAGGAGGGTCTTTAGGGTGGCAGTCGCGTTCCGGACATCGTCGGCGGCTACAATGGCAGAAACGACGGCAACTCCGTCAATTTTCTTCGTCTTCTCATACGGGGGGGAAGGGGCGTAGAGTTGGTACTTTATCAACTGGAGATTGGAAGCGTTGATACCGCCTATGCACACGGTCTTGATGTTGCGGGAAGCCTCATTCTCTTGGTGGCCGAGGTAGTAGAGGATCTTCCGGATGCCATTGATGCCGATGATGTCCTTGGTGTTCTTCTTCGTTGCTGTGGCATAGAGCGTTCCAATTCCGAGATAGTCTGCACCCGACTCGATAGCTACCTTGGCTTCGTCGACGGAAGAAACAGTAGCCCCTATTATCTTGTCGTCTCCGAGGATCTGTCGGGCGCTGGCGATGCTCATGTCATCTTGGCCAAGATGCACACCCTCGCATCCCACCGCAAAAGCGACATCGACTCGGTCGTTGATGATCAGAGGGACATTGTGCTGCCGGCATAGGCTGTGAAGCTGTTTTGCGGTGGAGATGAGCACGCCGGTGTCGCTCGTCTTGTCTCTATATTGCACAACGGTCGCTCCTGAGTTTGACAATTAGTCCGTGTGTCAAGGCGCGCCTCGCGGGGTCGGGTCGCGGGGAACTAGCGGGGTGCAACGGTGGACGGACAGGACTGAAGGAAGGCGGACCCACCTCCCAGCAGAGCCTGCTCAACAACCTCGAGGAGGCCTCTGTCTCCCAAAATCGCGGGAGTAGAGTCAGTCACGAGATACAAAGAATAGTCGACTTGCAGTTTCATCTTGGCAGATGGATGAACGTCGCGTAAGAGCCGAGGATGGCCGGTCCGACTTGACGCTGCAGCAAGCGGCTAAGCGTTTGATCCACGTTTCCCCGACTCGAGTTACCTGTGCGGATAGGCAGGAAGACGACTTGAATACGGCAGTGAATTAGGGGTGCAATTGTCCAAGACGGGGGGGAAACGCACCTTTGGTCAGGGTTCGTTGGGTGTGAACGGGCAAACGTGACACTTCGACCAACCCACACGGCACGCATTCACGCACCCACGCGCCACGGCTGTCGGATTATTAGCACAGCTGTAGTCAGCTTGGCGCTCAGACGATGCTGGGCGTTTGAGTTTTCTTTGTCGTGCATCGGGCATCGCGCGCCAAACCGCCGCTCCCGCACCGGGAACAAAAAGAGGGTGCTGTTGCTCCAGGCTGCACTCCGCAAAGCCGGCGCGCAGCCAACTCGACATGCAGTCGCATTGCCCGCAGACGCAGGCGTGGTGGAGGACGAATGCAATGTGCGACACGCTGCGCCTTGGGATGCTGTGATTTGTGGCGGTTTAGCGTTTGACTGTCCTCCGCCGTGGCTCTTTCTCGGTGGCTCTCCCTCGGTGGCCTAGCCTTAACCCCGTCGCCTGCCAACTACCGCGTCCCCACGTATAAATTATTCTTCCCCCCTTCTCTCACCTTCCACCACCACCATCACCCGTACACCTTTCATCGACAGCTCATCGAGAACGCCACCGTCCGCCCAGTGACAGTACTGGTCTCACCCCGCCGCCCGCTCCAGTCTCCCGCTCCCACCTCGCAAACCGCGGCCTGCCCAAACCGCCACCTTGCCCTTTGGGACCCCGTACCAGCACCAAACCATCACCAAGTCGTCCGACAACTGCGGTATATGTATTCGCGCCAAAGCCACGCTTTCCGACTCGACCCGCCGCCCGAGCTGCAATCATTGCGCAGTACGCGGAAACCGTGCAGTAAACACCACTGTACCAACGGCTAGCCTCTCACTGTGTCCACGAGCCCCCCACCCCACCTATTTTTTCAGAGAACAGAGAGAGTGCATGTACTGCATGTCTTTTCCCGCCATCATCAGCGTTCCCGCCTTCCCTATACACGCCCGTCCGCTCCACCACCAGTAAATTAGACAGCTTCCCATCGACTCCACCACCTCCGTAACCATGGCTACCATCAACATCCGCCGCGATGTCACCGACCCCTTCTATCGCTACAAGATGGAGCGCCTGCAGTCCAAGATCGAGGGCAAGGGCAACGGCATCAAGACCGTCATCGTCAACCTAAGCAGCGTCGCCCAGTCTCTGGCCCGCCCGCCAGCCTGTGAGTCTTCCCTGCCAAGCACCAGGGCGCAGCCCACTGGTTCCACAAGCTAACCTGCGCCCCAGATGTCATCAAGTACTTTGGCTTCGAGTTGGGTGCTCAGACCAACACGAACCCCGCCGACGACCGCTGGATTATTAACGGCGCTCACGATGCCAGCAAGCTGCAGGACTACCTGGATGGCTTCATCGCCAAGTTCGTTCTGTGCAAGAAATGCAAGAACCCCGAGACCGAGGTCAATATCAAGGACGGCCACATCATCTTGGACTGCAAGGCTTGCGGTCAACAGTCGGTCGTCGACCTCCGCCTGAAGCTGAGCTCCTTCATCTTGAAGAACCAGCCCAAGAAGGGAAAGAAGGACAAGGCCACCAAGAAGGCCGAGCGCCGCGCCCGCAAGGAGGCTGGAGCCAATGCCGACGAAGAGTCGCAGAACGGCGGTAGCCCCGGCGACAGCGCTTCCGACCATGCCGAAGAGAACGGTGAAGTTGAGCTGGAAGCCAACAGCGACGACGAGCTCACCCGTCAAATCAACGAGGGCGCCCGCGAGATTGAGGTCGAAGACGCCAAGGAGGTCGAATGGTCCATCGACACCTCCGAGGAGGCCATCAAAGCCCGCGCCATGGATCTTCCTGACGACCTCAAGCGTGCTCTGGTTATCGACGATGACGAGGAGGGCGAGGGTGGCTCGAGCGACTACGATGTTTTCGGAAAATGGATCCTCGACACGGCTGCCGAGAAGGGCGGCGTCGACAAGCTTGACAACGTCGAGATTTACCTCAAGGCGCAGTCTCTTGGCGTCGAGAAGAAGCACCGCACGCTCACGGTCCTCGCCCAGACGCTGTTCGACGAAAACATTGTCAAGCAGATCGAGAAGCGCGCTGGCATGATCAAGAAGATGATCACCTCGGAGCGTCACGAAAAGGCCTTCCTCGGCGGCACCGAGCGCTTCGTCGGAAAGGAGAAGCCCGAGCTCATTCCCCAGGTCTCGGCCATCTTGCTCAAGTACTACGAGAACGACCTCGTCACCGAGGAGGTCCTCAAGGCTTGGGGCTCCAAGGCCAGCAAGAAGTACGTCGATATCAAGACTAGTAAGAGCGTTCGCAAGTCGGCCGAGAAATTCATGGAATGGCTCCACACTGCCGAGAGCGACGAGGAGGACTCTGACGAGGAGTAACTGGCCTGTATTCCTCCCTCGGCTCTCACTGAGTTATCAGGTCTCTAGAACGCTTGGACGGACATCTTCTTGCTATTCCTGTTGACTGCTTTGTTTCTCCTCTGCCCTGTTCACCTGCTTGTTTACTTCTCGATGGCGTGTGGGCAACTCTACTCTGCTTCTTGCTTTGTGTTATGGTTCGGAATGATGGATAGATACACTGGATCTCCCTCGCCGAGGCAATAAAAAGTGTTGTTGTTAGATTTGCGACTCCTTCGTGATGTCTACACTAGCCCATGAACGAGAATTACGTGTGGAAATAGGTCCTCCACGACAACTGTTATATTGCTTTTTGTGGAACAAAGTGGTTGGCTCGCAGCAGAATGATATCGGCTGCAAATAGCCCTCTTTGCGAACTAAGGAAACCATCACATGGCCACTCATCGTCCGCCCCTCGTGTAACCCCATCCTATTACCTATTTCTCATGTCTCTCTATCGAATAGCGTCGCCTTCACGTAGCCCTCCCTCGCCACCCAAGCACCTGGTGGCACACCCAAAAAAACAAGCAAGGCCCTCGCCTAACGCCGCGGGACCCAGAGCACGCTCCATCGCTCGCCTCTAAGCCCCAAGCAGGCAAGCTTCGGACTGCAACCCGCGTTCATGCAGATCGGCCTGCGCGCCAAGCATGCACATTTTCTCGACTCCAACCACAGATAAAATGTGGGTGGTTCCCCGCTGACCTGGGGTATTTCCTCTTCACTTTACCCTCACGGTGATTTGCGAGAGACCAACGAGCGACTTCTGGAGTTTTGCGCTCGAATTGGTGGTGGAAAGCTCCAATCAAACCCTCTGTTCCGACTTGTCTATCTTCTCTATCAATTCTATACCTCTCACGAATCTAGCTCTTTGCCACGCATACTCGACGCCCTGCCGCTTTTTTGTAAAAAGAAAACCCCCCTTACATTCAGCAACAAAGACTGAACGTAATGGCCCACACGCAAGAAATCATCGCCAATAAAGGCGATGATATCGGACCTTCGGCCGTCGATACTACGCACGTCCAACCCAAAGGGATTTCGTCCGACAGCTCTGGAAATGGGCATGGAGCCGGAGAACCCGAGTATGTGGGACAGCAGCATGGTACGATTGAGGTTAGTCCTGTGCTGGAGGACGAGGCAATGAGTAAGGGCCGGTGGTTCCAGTATGTGAAGACGAAGCAGTTTTGGTTGGTGCTGCTGTTGGGGCAGGGTATGTGCAAAATCTCCAAATCCTTCCACCTCTTCCCAAAACAATGATGGTTTTTTTTTGGAGTTGATGCTGATTTTTTTGTGTAGTATTGTCGATCTGTATTACTTCTACTAATACGCTTTCTTCTCTGCTCTCTATGGAGGGGACTAGCATCCCGGCCTTCCAGTCCTTCTTCAACTACGTTCTTTTGAATATCATTTACACCAGCTACACCATCTACAAGTACGGGTTCAAGAAGTGGGGTACCCTGATCTTGAAAGACGGGTGGCGTTTCTTCATCCTCGCGTTTATGGATGTGGAAGGGAATTACTTCACCGTGCTGGCCTACCGATATGTGCGTTCCCATCTCCCCTCCCAAACTTCCAAGTTGCTGATTTTTGACTTTGACAAGACGACGATCCTCTCCGCGCAACTCATAAACTTCTGGGCTATCGTTGTCGTCGTCATCGTCTCCTTTATCTTCCTTCATGTCCGCTACCACATCACACAGTACGCTGGCATCATTGTGTGCCTGGGCGGCATGGGCATCCTCTTCGGCTCAGACCACCTCACGGGGAACAACAACTTCCCGGCGGCGAACGCCGTAAAAGGCGATCTCTTCGCGCTCCTCGGCGCCTCCTTCTACGGGCTCTCCAACGTCCTCGAAGAATTCCTCGTGTCGAAGCGCCCCATGTACGAAGTCATCGGCCAACTCGCCTTCTGGGCCATGTTCATCAACGGGGTACAAGCAGGCATCTTCGACCGCGGACAATTCGCGACCGCGGTATGGAACTCCAAGGTCGGGGGTTACTTGACGGGGTACACGTTTATCCTCTCGCTGTTCTATTCGCTCGCCCCGCTCATGTTCCGCCTCTCGAGCGCGGCCTTCTTCAATATTTCTTTGCTCACGGGGAACTTTTGGGGCGTCGCTATCGGTGTCAAGGTCTTTCATCTGAGTATTCATTGGATGTATCCGATTGCGTTCGTGCTCATTATCCTGGGCCATGTGCTGTATTTCTGCCGGCAGAGTATGTTGGCCGAGAGTAATAAGCCCTGGTTAGGGGAGCAGCAGGAGGGTGGGGTTGCGGGGATTGGGACGGCGAGGCGTAGGGTTGAGAGGCCTAATACTGTCGTCTAGGGGGAGAGGGACAACGGTTGGGGTGAGAGGGAACAACGGTTAGGGATAGAGGGAAGTTTTGCTAAGCGGTGGAAGATGGAAAGTGGATGCCAATGCGCATGGTCTGTCAACACTCGCTATCATGATGCGTTCGATACGGCTGTAGTGTGTGTGTGCCAAAGAGGTTTCAACCTTAGCTCAATTAATTCATTGAAGAGTACCGTCTATGTTATACCGTTTTGAATGTCTAAACGAATGCGAACACCCCAAATATTTAATACGCTACTCCTTCATACACACGACAAGAGCCTCTCTGCGAACAGAATCTCTCTCTTAACACGCCCATCGTTCATCGTCGCCTAAATAAATTAAGCGCAGGGCTGTCAAACTGCTTGGACACACTGCCATACTTTGCCTGCCAGGCAAAGAAATATGCAAGCGCCGCCAATGGCTGGCCCACAAGACAGAAACTGACCCAGAAGATCATATTGCCGATCATTTTCCCACGGATGCCTTTCATCTTTTGCAAGGCGTCGGTGAGCGCGATGAGGGGGATCTGGATCACCATGCCGAAGAAAGCGACGCCTGAAATACACATTAGCATTCTTCTAGTTCATCTGAAGCATTGAGAGAGACGCTGACTTACCGATTATGTTGTGCGTAGGCACACCGACGAGTAACTCGTGCAGAACCCCTGAAAAGAGGAAGACGATAATCTGCGCAACAGGGGGCGGAACTCCCCGTCCGACCAGTGGGCTATAGATATGCCTCCGCATGAAATTGGTGACCGGCTTGTTCCAGGTAGTCCAGTAGGTCCGAATACTGCTTACATTCCACCAGTCGCCGTAGAACTCACGGTCTCCAAACTTCATGACCTCGGCCAAGGCGTTGAGGAAGGATTGAAACAAGGCGAAGAAGCCGCAGAGCCAGCAGAAGAGCGAGATGGTGGAGAGCTTCATTACGCGTTCGGCAATGGAGACAAGGTCCAAGGTAGAGATTTTGTCCAGTGAATTTCGGAGCAGCGGTGCTGCATACTGCGCAGAGGCAATCCAGATGACAATGCTGAGACCAGCGACTTCGAGAAGATGCCTGAAGACAAAACCCCAGCGGATCGTCTTCGTCCGGGGATAGACAGGCTGGTACACCAGTGTGGGTGCCCACCAAAAATAGCACAGGTTCTTCAAGTTGATGTTGTTTGGGTAGGAGCAGGACTTGTATATCTCGGGTAGCGGTTCGGAGCGAGTCGGATGTAAGAGGGCGTGGCGGAGGTCGCGGTTCGTGAAGGCGTAGGAGCATGTCTTCAGCCATACAATGACGGCGTGGAGTTCGCAGAGCGTTCCGATGCCAGGGTGGTAGATGTCATAGTAGACGATTTTGGAAGCAATCATGAGCACGAGCGTGGAGTTGACTCCGTGGCAAAAGGCAAGAATCCGCCACGTCGAATTAAAGCTGCGTTTGGCTGCCTCCTGCATTGCTGGTGTGTCGTGGTCCTCGTCGGCCTTCTTCATGCGCCCGAGAACGGTGTTGGCCTGGCGTGCGGCGGCCCATTCGATCAAATAGGCGATAAAGAGAGAGCATGGGACAAGGAAGTAGAGGGCCAGGCCGTAGACGACATCCTGCCGTCGGTAGTCATGGCAGCGAATGCATATCAAAACGCCGTACTGTGGGAATAATTAACATGAGCAAGCAGAATTACGGGAGCAGGAATGAAAGGCACCTTTCTAAAATTCTCAATCATCAATCGGAGGTTTGAAAAGACTGGGATGACATTAGAGAAGCTCCTAACGCGGTGGGCTCGGAATGCGCACTCAGAACAAGCACCATGAGATTGCGGAATCCTACAAAACTGGGCGTCTTCTCCGCATCATGGCTCAAGCACGAGTTGCGCTCTAGCGAGTGTGTGGCAAAGACGTGCCGGTATTTTGTGTCGTGCATGCGCTGGGAGGCAGTGGTCCTGCCCTTGCCGCGGAGGTTGGCGACAGGCACGTCCGTCTGCATGTTGGTCCTGGTCTGGATTGCCGTATCAGTGAGGGTCGCCATGACGAGAGGCGGAGGTGAGTGCGACTGCCTCACCGTTGCGACTGAGAGGGGATGATATAAGGAGGAAGGACAATGGTGTGGTGGGGAGGAATCCAGGCGATGGTCAATTGCGGCTCGCAGAGGATGGTTGGAATGGGATTGTGTGACGGAAGCAGCGACTTGGCGGACGAATGGATAACAGAAGCAGCTGTTCCATGGCTAGCACGGCTGCGTGGGCGGCCGACGATATATGGGAACAGGAATTGTTGGGGAGAGCTACGGCCCTGCGGGGACTTTGCAGGGCGGGATGCGGAAGAGGCATGGCGATGGCGATGAACGATGGCGGCGTCGTGGTTGGATCGCCCAACTGTGGCTGGTGGCCGTGCAGAGTGCCAAGAGGTGCGCTTGGCCTTTGCGTGAAGCTCCAGACAACGTCTACCCACCCACGCACAGCTGCATTTCCGCGACGCCAACCCCAGCTTTCCAGCCAATTCCCGCTCGGCGGTGAGAAGATCTAAACTTCTCTCATACGCATCCAAGTCTAGCAGCGGGAACGAACGCGGACCGCGACGGTTTGACGCGCAGCGCAATTCACCCTCCGCTGCTGTTCCTTCTATGTGGAGGTGCTGAGTTGGCTCCCGCCACTGAGCCATGGAGCGCGGCGAATACCATCCCTCGCAGTTCGACGGTGGCCAGCGAGCGCGTCCCAAACGTACGTTCTATCCTCTTTGTCTTTTTCCATAGTTGCGAATAGATCCTCTTAGCGATCCAAACCATCCATCGGCAGAGGAGTACCTTGCTGGGCGCAAAGCAACGACTTATGTCTGTTTGATTTTTGCGGAGTGCAGTAAAAGCCCAGGATCACAGTCGTTGAAGGCCCGACGTTGCCTGCACAATGCTAACCTCTGGCTCTCCCCGCAGGACCCGTCACCGACTATGGCGCAACCACCGTGCAATGGATGCGCAACCGCCGGCCCCGCTACAAGAACTCTCGCCCGCTGGAGATGGAACGCCCAAGCGCAAGCTACATCGTCGATATGGAGCCCCCCGCCGCCCGTATCACCAACGCCGCCGAATCGATACCTGCAAAGGCCCTCCACTCGTCGCTGAACAAAGTCAAACATCCCATAAACGTTGTCAAATGGACACCCGAAGGCCGCCGTCTGCTCACGGGCTCCACGAGTGGAGAGTTCACTCTCTGGAACGGCATGGGCTTCAACTTCGAGACCATCATGCAGGCCCATGAGTCCGCCATTCGCGGTGTTGCATACACGCACACCGACGACTGGCTCCTTTCGGCAGACCAGAATGGCATCGTGAAGTACTGGCAGACCAACTTCAATAATGTCAAGGAGATACAAGCCCATAACGAGGCAATTCGAGGGCTCGCCATTGCCCCGACGGATGCCAAGTTCGTCACTTGTGCAGATGACACCTTGTTGAAGATCTGGGACTTCGCTACGAGCACAGAGGAGGCAACCCTCTCGGGTCACGGTTGGGAAGTAAAGTCGGTCGACTGGCATCCGCACAAAGGCTTGCTCGTCTCCGGCTCGAAGGATCATCAGGTCAAACTGTGGGACCCGCGAACAGGGCGCTGTCTCACCACACTTCATGGACATAAGAACCCAATATCAAAAACCATGTTCGAACCCGTCCAAGGAAACCTCCTCGCCACCTGCGCCCGTGACCACACAGCTCGCATTTTTGATGTTCGGATGATGCGCGACGTGGTGCTCCTTCGCGGCCACGAGAAGGACGTCATCACCATGGCCTGGCATCCTCTGCACAAGAATCTTCTCTCCACCGGCGGCGTGGATGGGAGCATCAACCACTATCTACTTGATGAACAGAATCCCCCGCCAGGAGTGGCGCCCTCCATCTCACCGTACGACGACCCAGACCCCCAGAACGCCGCGGCCCAAACCATCTACCCCGCCCACAGCATCCCTTACGCCCACGACTTTACTGTCTGGACGCTCGACTGGCATCCTTTGGGCCACATCCTCGCCTCTGGCTCCAACGACCGTGTAACTCGCTTTTGGACGCGTCCCAGGCCTGGAGATTCGGCATGCTTCAGCGACCGCTATCATATTGGCCAAGCAGCCGCCGAGGCCCAGGGCACTTACGATCGCGGCCAAGGCCGGCGCCAGATGCGTGAAGAAGAAGAACAAGAAGCAGAGGATGAGGCGGAAGGCCTCGTCGACCAGAAACTACCGCCTAAGAATCCCGGCGCACCACTCCTACCACCAGGCCTCACGCTCCCAGGAATCAACTCTTCGAACGACGGAACGAGCAGCGCCCTTCCTGGCATCGGCGGCGCTCCTCCGCCCCCCCTTCCAAGCGGATTTCCTCCACCGCCCATTCCAGGCCAAGGAATGCCACCGTTCCCACCCGGAGCCCTGCCTCCTGGTCTCGCTGGAATAGATCCTGCCCGCCTTGCAGAAATGATAGCGAGTGGCGTATTACCCCCACCACCTCCACCACCTCCGCTACATGCGGGCGTGAATGGTCAACCCCCCTTCCCGCTACAATTACCCCCAGGTTTCCAATTCCCTCCTGGTATGCCACCGGGGATGCCTCCGCTTCCTGTCCAGTTTCCGCCGGGGTTCCCTGGATTCCCGCCGCCGCCGCCTCCAGGCGTAATAAACGTTGCCGGGTCTAATCAGAACGGTGTTGGTGCTGGTGGTGTTGGTGTTAGTATTGGTGGTGCTGGTACTGGTGGTGCTGGTGCTGGCGGCGCTGGTGCTGCTGGTGCCGGTGCTGGTAACAATGGTGCTGGGATGGCGCATTCAGAGAGAGAAGGCTCCATTGGCAGTGGTGGAGGGGGTGTGAGGCGGAGAGCACCGCTGCCGAGCCAGCAGGAGAGTCTAAGAGCTGAGATGAAGAAAGGATCGTATCGAAGGAGTCGTTAGAAGCGCCTTCAGACAACTTCTGAACCTGATCGGAATATTCTTGAACAGAGCGGGAACACGTGGACGAAAGTGAAAGATCAGCGTTACCACAAAATCCGAGTCCACGAGAGCATAACAGACGTGAACGGTCTCAGGGGGGCCATGAGGTGGCACTAAGGCATTGTCCGGATTCGACACGAAGCTGTAGCGCTGGCTCTCGTCACCATCTAGCCCTTAGTTCCAGCCAGAGGAGTAATATCGAGCTAGGTCATGATCCGCGGAGAAGCGCTGCTGAACCGCCAACGCCGTCAATAGGTCAGCGGAATACTCCTAGTACCAAGAATAGTAGGAGGCGCGAGAGAAAGCGCGCTCGAAGGGATCAATACGGAGATACTGTGGCGAGGCGATTGAACGTTTGTGCGTTTGTACTATTGGTAGTCAGGAGAGGACGAGTGCGGCGTTTTAAGTAGTGTGAGGGTTGGGAAGGAATGAATGGAATACCCGTTTGTTGCTTGCGATACTTTAACTCTTATTTTATACTACGTACAGCCGTGACAACTGACGATTTAAGAGTGTGTGTATATATTGTTTGCAAAGTATACTACATGTAACACTTCAATCTCATACGACTTATTCTACGCCTTACTCACCTTCAAGCAGGCTACCAAATCAGGGAAGAAGGCAAAGGGATGCAGTAGGCTATACAATTCACTATTTCTCTATGCTAAAAAGTGGAGTGTTCCGCATGAGGCATGATATGCAACTCACATCTACTAACATCTACAAACTCACTCATTCCTACAACACAGCCTGATCTTACACTTTCTAATCTTACGTTTTTCATACACGCGCCTTCTCAGCTTAAACCTGTTTACACAAATTCTCACATCTTATCCAAAACTTCTTTTTCCCGCTGGCTCCCCATCTTCTCGAACCCATCAACGCTCATAACGAACGTTCCCCTCCCTCCCGTAATAGCACGCAAATGGTTCAGATACCCTACCATCTCCTTCAGCGGCACGCGGGCCACGATCTGCCGCTGCGCGTCCTGATTTCCCGTGCCCGTGCTGGAGCCAGATATCGAGGCGAAGGGGTCCGGCGGCGTGTAGATGCGTGATGCGTTGATGTGCATAAGCGAATCGTCAGCGTCGGCGGTTGAGGGGGTAGAAGAGGCGGAGTCCAAGGAGAGCACCTGCCCCCCACGGGCAGAGGAGATATCTTGCACTACGCTGCCCATTGAGCGCTCGTTCACGAAGATGGTGGCAAGCATCACGGGCTCGAGGAGGCTTGCTTTCTCTTTTGAGTTTGCAGTCGCTAGAGAGGCTGAGACTGCGGCACGGGTCGCCATTGAGAGAGCTGCGGATGTCGTTTCTGGGAAGAGGTGAGAGGACGCGTCGAGGGTGATACTGACGCGGACATTGGCGACCGGGAATCCGTTGAGCGGGCCACGGGCAAGTGAGGCCGAGACCCCGGCGTGGAGGGAGAAGAGGATGCCCGGGAGAGTGAGGTGCGGCGGGATGTGGAGTTTGTGCGCCGAGGAGTCGTGGCGCGAGAGGTATGGGTGGGCAATGTGGATTCTATTTCCATCGTCGGTGTTGTAGGTTGTTTCGAATGGACCATCCTCAGCATGTACTTCCCCTTGTCCATCCATTGCCATACTTTCTTCGATCGGGGATACTGATGCAGTGACGCCTGCTTTTGCTATCTTGCCTGCGATGCTCTTCTCAAGATGATATGTGTAAGGGGATGTAGATGAGGATATGGTCTCCCGGTACCCGATTTCTATCTTTCCAATCCTGGCCTTGGCTTTGAAATCATTCAGGAGACGGTCCCGCGCAATTTCCAGGTGGAGATCGCCCATACCTGCTAAATGCGTCTGGCCTGATTCCTCGTCCACCGACAAATGCAGACTTGGGTCTTCTCGAAGTAAAATAGCGAGGCTCTCTTGCACGTGTTTCTGCTCCGATAGACTCTGTGGCTCGATACTCGTGAAAAACACCGGGGGTGGGACATTGATGGGGCGGAGCTGCAATGAGTCTAATCCGCCTGGTGGTTGCGATTTCGCAGACAGCCCTTTATACACAATGAGGGTATCACCGGTCCTGGCGTGCTTGAGGCCAGGGATTACGCCGATTTGCCCGGACGTGATGGAGTCTACTTCTACCGCGTCATTGGCGTACATTTTCAGTAAACGAGGCGCGCGCTCGGCAATGTGAAGGTTTGTGTTATATAAGATGGAGCCTTTGTCAATGGAACCAGAGTATACACGCACGTACACGAGGATGCCGCGTTTGGGGTCGTTGACGACTTTGAATGCCAGAGCGCAGGCAGTGAGGTTGCGGATTTCGGGCGTTTTATGGGGTGTCGACGGTTGGTGTTTTCGTACAGGGGCTGGCTGTTTGGTCGTCGATGCGCTGCTGAGAAGTTGGGACAGTGTAGAGGTCTGTTTCTCGACGCTGATTTCAGGGGATGGCCGTTCCAGGGGCGAGGGGAGCAAGTCCACAACAGCGTCGAGAAGAGGCTGCACCCCGATGTTGCGGAAACTGGCGCCTGCGTACACGGGAATGATGGACTGTGGTGTTTGGAGCACGGTGCGGCGGAGGGACTCTATAATCTGAGTGCCTGGAATCGCAAGATGATCTTCATTGTGCTCGAGGAAGAGCTCAACCATTGTGTCGTCGTACTCGCTCAACAACTCCACTAGCGCAATCCGCGCTTTCTTGATCTCGGCAGCGAAGGCAGCGTTGCTAGTTTCTAGTTCTGGGAGACTGAAGGCTTTGAGTTGGCTCCCGTCAGCTGCACCTTGCCAAAGTAGCCCCTGGAGATACACGACATCGCCCACACCGACGAAATCTCCGTTCCCACCTCGCCACCAAGGGATTTGGCATACAGCCGGCCAGCCATGAAGACGGGCACCTATCTCTTTCACAGTCCTTGAAAACGCGGCTCCATCCCGATCGAGTTTGTTCACGAAGACGATGCGAGGGATATGGTACAGACCAGCTTGCGTCCATACTTTCTCCGTCTGGGCCTCAACGCCAGCAACGCCGTCGAGGATACATACTGCGCCATCTAGGACGCGGAGGGAGCGGAGAACTTCGAATGTGAAATCTGCGTGGCCGGGGGTGTCGATTAGGTTGATGTTATGGGAGATGGAGGAACGGGGGATCGTGTCGAAGTTGTCTGGAAGGGTTTGAGAGTGCAATTGTTGGTTGGTAGGTGGCCAATGGAACGTTATGACAGCGGACTGGATGGTGATTCCCCGTGCTCGTTCGGCGGGAAGAAAGTCAGTTACTGTGGAACCTTCATCGACGTCTAGGTGTGGTTAGATAGATTTAAAGGTGCACGGTGAGAGATTCATATCGCGAAAACTAAGTGTAAGGAATACATAACTTGAGCATGATCTTGTAGAGGCATTCGAGATAGTTTGAATGAACAGGCAGAACTAAATCAATGACTAGATGTGAACGATATAAGAAAATATTCCTGAAATTACATACCTCCGATTCTTCGCGTGTAGCCACTATAGTAGAGCATGCGCTCTGTCGTGGTCGTTTTGCCCTATTAGTCAATGAGTATTTGAGCCATGAAGGTGCTTTGAAGTAACTTACGGCATCGATATGGGCTATAATACCAATATTCCTGGTAGTCCTCGCAAGCTGCTCTGGATCCAATTGAGCCTGCGTAGAGAGCAGCCTGCAGGTGAGTGTCACATAACGCCGAGTGGCTGGGCGGACACACCACGCCCACCTAACAAGCATACCAAAGACTGTTCTGATTCAAATCCGACGGCTGTGCTGGGTGAAGGTTGCAACACGTGACGGCAAAATGACAATGTTCGCCCTTGCCCGAAACGGACAAGCGGGTGCCAAGACACGCTTCTCGATCAACACCAGGCGACCAACCCTCGCCGTGTGAGCTCGCCGCCCACCTCGCTCGCTTCAATTGCTATCGCCGCCATGGACTACTCAGCTCACGACCCGGAGCATCCCGGCGGCGCCGACCCGTGGGCCTCGTCTCCCCAGCACAGCAGGAATACCTCCTACGCGCAACCTCCCACGGGCGACATTCCGTCCTCCCCGCTCCCTCCGCAAGCTTCGCCGTACGGCCAGAGCTCAGAAAACTATGGATACATGGGCGACCACGGCTCCCAGAATCGACCTGGCACGGCGTCCGAGAATGGTGACCACGGCCAGTCGCCACAGGGTTCGGGGCAAGATGGACCGCAGTCTCCGCAACTGCAGCAGCAAGCTCCCGCGCAAGGCCAACAAGGGCACCCGAAACACGACCATCCGAATCGCTATCACGGAGCGCGCCAGCCACGCCAGCATCCGCACTACAAGCTTCAGGCAAAGATTACAGGTCTCGAGCGGACGGGCCGGAAGGACCCTATCCTCAAGTTTGATGTCTATGTATGTCGTGTGCAGCCATTCCAATTGTCTATAATGATGGATGCTGTATTTCTGAAATAGGGAGCAACCTGCTGACTTGACGTGCTAGACTAATCTGCCAAAGTTTCGCACAACGCAGTTCCGCGATGTCCGACGAGTACATTCCGAGTTCGTAAAGCTCGAAGAGCATCTTATATCTGCAAATCCAGAGGCCCTCGTGCCTGCCGTTCCTCCTCCAACCACCTCAGCCGGTGTTGGTACGGATGAAGACGAAGCACGTGTGAAGGCATCTCTTCAGCGGTGGCTGAACGTTGTATGCAGCAACGAAGTCCTGATTCGGGACGAGGAGATGGTCTTCTTCGTAGAAAGTGACTTCGGATACAGCCCAGTCGTGCGTCGGAAACAACCAGCAACCGGCGTTCGACGCAAGGTGATCAAGCAGTTCGCACCCCCACCTGACGATACCCCCGAGCTTGCCGCAGCCCGACCAGTGGTAAAAGCCTTCTACCTCGGGACTATGGACACGGAACAAAAAGTTGAGAAAGTTGTGAGGTCTAGGCGAAGTACGTCATCGGCTGCTTGATACTGATTATTTAGCTAACATTCTCAGGTCTTGGCCTTGCCGAATCGGATCTTGGAATGAAGTTTGCAGCCATGCATGTACAAGAAACTCACCCAGGTCTTAGTATGGCCTACCGAAAGCTGGGGAAGGTTATCCAGGCGACTGGCGATTTCCACGCTGCACAGGGCACAGCTGAAGCGACGACACTTGGCGACCCCCTCCAGTACCACAGCAGCGATGCCTTCATTGTCAAAGAAACTCTGACCAATCGTCACATTTTACTTCGCGAGTTGCTGCAGGCTCAAGCCGCGACTCGATCAAAATTGGCAGCAGCCGACAGGTTGAAAGCTAGCTCCAGTGTGAAAAGAGACAAGGTTGACGAAGCTATTACTGCACTGGACGAAGCTCGTAGTCACGAGACGTATCTCCTGCAAAAGTCGCAACGTGTAACGACGAATCTTCTGCAGGAGCAGAGAAAGTGGTTTACCCGGACCGCCGCAGAGATGCGTTCCGCAATACGGGACTATGTTGTTCGCCAAATAGAGGCAGAGCGCCGAACTCTCGCTACGCTAGAGCAAGTCCGGCCCGATATCCGGGCTATTGACGGAAGTGGTGGACTCTCGCGTTTAGGCCGCGAGGCGCATCCGGCCCAGCGTCGTGCGTCACTGGCAAGCTCACAAGGACCGAAAGGTGACGCCTGGTCAGGTGTTCCGAGGAGACCTGGCGATGGTCTCAATCGAAGTATAAGTGGCAGCCAAGTGACAATTCCGGGAATTTCTGAGGAGGATGACGACGAAGAGGACACTCACGGGCGGAAGCGTGCGACTAGCAAGGCAGGAAGTAAAAATGAAGAGGACGATGACCGGATTGATGCGAAGAATGCCGCTAGCAGGTTGGCGGCGGCGACATTCTAGGAGGACAGCCATGCATATATTGTAGGCATGAAGGGGAAGACGCACAAGAAGTACAAGTTCTGTCGATCATCTCTCTAATCAGGATATCAGTGAAGCGCCCAGAAGGGCTTCACGCTTTGGAGTCATTCCTATCGAAACATGAACTCGAGACAGAGATGTGCGTTTGAACGAATAGGGACCAAGTTCAGGCTGTACGGGTACCAATGTTATTGTGATTAATGATACCTTCGGTTTTTGGTTCTGTTGCTGCTCTCTTCTCTTGCTTGAGCGACGTAAGATCAGGCAGATGTTGAATACTCTCCAAGTTTGTATTTCTTCTATTCTTCACAGTGTGTTTCATGGACTCGTTGGCCTAAGGAGAGGGTGTGGAAAGGTATTCAAATGATCAGACCTATTAGGCGCTTGTGGGGTAGTAGGCGTGGGACTCCTTACTTCCCTCCCCCTCGACGACAGCTACGAGTTCTTGAAAAGGTCGCACAAACGGCTCCACAGCGGCACTCCCGACTTTAATATCAACGACGATCTCTCATACCCATTCCGGTCCTCCAGCCCAATCAGACGGATTGTCTACCTCGGCATTTGCATTCGGCCAAGTATAATCAAGCATGGCATGCGGCATCTGACCTTCCATTGCAGGATTCGAGCCTGGTAATTCATACTACGCCCGGCAGATTTCCCCAGATCTTCAGGCCTATTTTCCCGCCTTCCATGCAAAGAAGCAAGAAAATCATTTGTATATATGTCGAGGTCAACCAATGACAAAAACAGCAAGCGCGTGAGGCGGTTGCACACTGAAAAAAAGACGCGACCAGAAGTGAGAACACGGGACTTGAATACGGTTCCGGGGTCGTGACATTGTGGTAAATTACTTCTGAGCGCCCAACCTGGATCGGCTTTGGGCTTTGACGACGGTAAATAGACGAAAATACATTTTATCCAGGTTCGCGGAAGAAAGACTTGATCAACTGATGGTCTGGCGACTGGATTGCCGCCAGGTATATTATATCCAGCGTGGCATCCCTAATCTGCATGTGGAGCGAACGCGGGGTGGTAAATTGCCTTTGATGAAGTTTGGGGATGGCCGTAGCGCTAATGGGTGTAGAGACGGTACGGCGTTATAGTGGGAGCTATACGTGGCGCTGGGTATACCGAAGGGTGGTAGAAAGAGAGTCACGAGAGGGCTTCGAGAAGGGTCTGGGCGGCTTCTGTTGCTGATCGATGCCGAATGCAGCACCAACCTCATCTCGACAATTCACAACCTTCATGAGAATGTGGCTGCTACTCTGCGATGCGAAGATCCATCGATATCGCGGAGTCATTTGTCCACCAACCCACTGTTGATCGCGAACCAAGAGCCTGGAGATCGCCCTACGACAGAGCTCAAAGAGCCGATCCCCGCAAGCCTGCACCTCATCGTCGGACCGTCGGATCCAAGAACGCAGGTGAGCTCAAGAATAAACGAGAAACGGGGCGCTAGGCAAGGGTGTCAGAACATCCGACCGTGCGTCGAAGTCTGGCGAGCAGAAATCCAGAGGGAACCATGGGAATTGCGAAGACGGACGCTAATGCTGACGGCTGGATCAGCGCTCATTTCCTCTGCGACGAATCGATGACGCGAACCTGATACCTGCTTGGAGGCAGAGGGGGGTAGCGAACTCGAGCTCAGCTCAGCGCAATCCTGAAAGTACTGCCAAAGGACCCCACCTGGTACATGGCGTGCGTAACGGAGTGAACGGAAGGAATGACTGATGACTGCTGCAGTGAGATCGTGTCTGCGTCTCAACAGACGATACTCGCAGGCACTTCGGAGGTATCTGGGCGAACGGGAGCTAGTACAGGGCAAAAGGATCATGTTGGATGCCCAAACCTCTACCCATAAGTCAAACGGTTGCCTTCCACTGCATCCTGTTGACGTTTCTGAACAGTGTGCACCAAGCTGAACAATCCCAAAGATTTTATCGGGTGGCAAGCGGATTGGCTTAACTCAAGGAATGCCTAATTTATCTGGCAGAGGTACTTCGCGCGACATATCTGAAGTGCTTGCATGGAGGCGAGAATCTGGAAGCACACTCCACGACGTGGTGTGCTTCTCTTCTCACTATTCCCACCCTAGAGCATAAGATACTCTGTGCGCAAAGCCGCCGCCCGCTCCGTGCGGCCCTGCCCGCCGGGTAAAAGTGTTCGGTGTGGCCCAAAAGGATAATGGAGCATTTCGGTTCTGAGGTACATACGAATCATGGTTGACCTTCTGGTCAGACAGGCGTTGCCTATCGGGGCCAGCGTCCAGCGTAGAGCTACGCCATAGCCACCAACTGTATGGCTGCTCAAGCGACCACCCCCTTGGTCTGGGGGCCCCGGTCGCGAACACGTTGTACATGGAGGTCGAGGACGCGAAGGAAAGCCACCCAGTGCACCCGAACCAGGCTTGCAAGGCCTTGGATGGTCATGCAGGCACTCTTATAGAGATGCGGCCCAGCTCTAGGGTTGCAGGTCTGGAGACTCATTATTCCTTCCTTGCGTTGATGGAACTTTCTTCTCATGTGACTGAAGCTCCACTTCGTCTTTCTTTTTCTTTCTCCCGTTTCCACTTCAGCCTTACTGACCACGATCCCCACGATCCTCGACCCGCACTTCGTGCGCCATCCCGCTCCCGCTACGAGGCGTGACGCCACACCCCACAGAGTTTGAAGCTGCACGGCTCAAGATGTTCCGGTACATCAAGGCTGCCCTTGCACCGAACATCCAACCTCAACTCCCGCCAGATTATTTCAACGAGATACACGCGGCACGAAAGCTTTCCTTTACGTCCTCGAGTGATGCGTCGATTCCGGAATTCGACCCGCTCGTGGTGTCGGCATACGAGCTCTCTGAAATGTTGAACGCGCAGGTCATCACCAGTGTGGAGATTGTGGAAGCATATCTACATCAGATTGAACAGCATAACCGGAGAGGGCGACAACTAAGGGCCTTGATTTCAGTTGCTCCGAGACATGAGCTCATAAGGATAGCGAGGAGGCTGGATGATGAGAGGGCGAGAGGAAAGAGAAGGGGACCATTGCATGGGATTCCGGTGGTTCTTAAGGACAACATCATGACGGATGTCAATCTCGGAATGGACACCACAGTTGGTGGGTATTTTACATTGTAGATGAAGTAGCACACGTGCTAATGTTCGGCCACAGGAAGTTACGCCTTCGTAGGATGTATACCCAAGAAGAACGCCATAATAGTCGACCGACTAATCCGTCGAGGCATGATCATCATGGGGAAAGCTAATCTCACAGAGTTCTGCGGCCTGAAGAACCCCTCCATGCCTCCAGGCTGGTCAGCTGTAGGAGGCCAATGTCAGTCACCATACGTCGCAAGACATATTGCGAAGAAGAAGCTGCATTGGGAACTTTCTGCACCGGGTGGGTCATCGACAGGATCGGCTGTCAGTGTATCTGCAGGATTCAGTACATTAGCCATCGGTACCGATACGATCGGCTCTCTTATTACACCCGCGAATCGAGCAGCTCTGTACGCGTTGAAACCGACGGTTGGAGAAGTACCAATGGATGGCATTTTCACACTCAGCAAGTCTTTT
Source organism: Beverwykella pulmonaria (assembly GCA_001599595.1). Lineage (NCBI taxonomy): Eukaryota > Fungi > Ascomycota > Dothideomycetes > Pleosporales > Melanommataceae > Beverwykella > Beverwykella pulmonaria. The sequence continues at coordinate 577,544 of BCHH01000012.1, read as the reverse complement.
GACTCTGCTGGCGGCATGGTATGTCTTTAAAGACTCCAATTAAAATTATCAAAGATGCTGACTTATAGCAGGCAAAATCCGCCAAAGACCTCGTGGCACTGATGGACGCTCTTATGCTCCCGACAAGCAAAGAAACCGGCACAAAGGCTCCCTCCACATACTTCCGCATAAAAGAGGACTGGGGGAACCTTAGAATCGGGTTTACCGAGCCAACGATTTGGCAACAGTGGCGGAAGAGCGGTCGGATCAACGCTGACGCCGAGCGCTTCATGGTAGGTCTATTTTGGAGCCGAGATTACTTGCACGGAAATTGCAGCGCTGGGATGCCAAGCTGACTTAAACACAGCTCCAGAAATACGAGGTTGTGGTACAAAGTTTAATTGAGATGGGTGTCGATGTCGTGTATCCAGTTGAGTTGCCGTCGCAGGCGAGTTTAAATTTAGAGGGGACGAATTGCTTTGAGCCTATTGTTTGTAAGTTTATCCTACTACGACACCCGCCCATACTTTTCAAATGCTGACTGCGTTTAGACTCCGAGTTCAAAGAGTGCCTCTCAGAGTTCATCCGCCAGTTCAAAATAACAAAAGTCCACTCCCTTGCCGAAATCATAAACTTCAACCTCGAGCACCCTGAGCTCACTCTCCCACCCTGTACGCCACCTCTCTCTCTCTCCCGCCCATCATCTGCTCAGCTAACATTTCCAGCTTGCCCCAACCAAAATGACCTCATGGCCGCTCTCCAATCCGGTGTCCTCCGCGACCAAGTGGCGGCTGCAAAAACGCACTTACAAACCGCTGGCGGCCGCGAAGGCCTCGACTTTCTCTTTGCCTCCCAACAACTCGACATCATCGTTTCCCCCGGCGACGCAGCCCTCTCGTCCCTCGCTGCGGCAGCCGGGTACCCCACTGCAGCCTGCCCCCTCTCCGCCCTCAAACTAAACGGCCAACCCTTCGGCCTAACCCTCGCATCCCCCCCACACACTGAGCACGTCCTCCTACACTTCCTCACCGCATACGAAGCCACATTTCCCCCACGCGCCCTACCGCTCCCGCTCTCTAGCGTCCCGCTACAGGACCCGTGTCCGGAGCCGCTGCCCGATAAGCCAATTATTGATTTGATACTGCACGAGTGGGATACGAGAAAGTTTAGCTGCTCGGCGGATGCGCTGGCGGATTGGTTAAATGCTAGGTGGAGGAAGAGTGGGTATGAGTTGAGTGCCGAGACGATTTGCGAGGTCTTGAGGAGTAATGGACGGATTGCGTTCAGGGGGCTGGGTGATGATGCGGAGGGGGCTTTTGCGCGGTGAGAGGAAGATGCGATGGTATTTAGAGGCGTTTTTGTTTTTCATTTGTTGGTTTGCGGGTGTTGGGTCTAGCGTGGCGTCTGTTTTGGGGCAGCGGTTGGGTTGCATATGATATCCACTCGCTTTTGGGCATTTTCATTTGCGTGGAAAGGGGGTTGGGATAAGGGTTTTGGGACTATGAGATATGAGAAGGCAACGTCCCTCACTACGGGTCGAGAAACACCCCGGGCCGAGAAATATGAGGGGTACTTTAGCTTCAAGCAACTCAAATTCTATGCACACGTTGATATTTACGATAACCCTATATAGGACATGTGCTGTAGCTACTCCTAGACGTCTAGGTTCCTTTCTACCTAAAAATTATGTTATGTATTGTCGCCTACGCGCTTGATTAACAGAGAGCCTCTTCTTATAGAGAAACAGAGTTAAGCTCTTACTTATTAACAGTCTTATCTAAGCTCTAGAACCTTGCTACGATGTTAGGAAGTTATCTCAAACTTGTGTCTGCTGTCGCGCGCAAATTCATACAGAGTCGCCACCCCGGAGCAATCACCAATCTTGGCTAGCGTGATACAGATACGTAATCATCGCGGTGTAATTTACTTATAGTGGCTGCCACGCCTGTGGCTGTGCGAAATCTTGGCAAGCGGGCCGTAGCCTTGCTGTCAAGACGTCGCACTACACCACAGCGCCATGACAGCCAAAAAGGAACGAATGTTCGATCTCACTGATCAAACATGTGTGTAGAACAATATATATACGTTCGTGACACTTGCGATCCAACTCACCCTTAGCCAAGCGTCCAGTCAACTCCCTGAGAACACCTATAGAATCGCCACCTCACAACCCTCTGTCCAGAGCGGCTCGGCCGTCCTCCCTACTAGCGTGATCAAGGTGTTCGCATGCCTCTAATCAGACCCAAGTGGCAAACATATAACATGTCATTGAGCACGTGGACATCTGGTCACTCGATCTAGAGCATGCTCGAAGTTTCGCTATGGCAAATTTGTATGCTATATATACTTGCTGATCTCCGGCCTTCTATGAAATAGAGAGAATAGTGAATATAATAATGATATGAATGATCCAACACCCCAAGACTTATTAAACTTGTTCCATTTCAATCTTACATATCAATACCTGTCCATGTCTAGTCCCAATACCAATCATTTTCTCGGATACTGTCGTACAAAACGGTCGATACTCTGACGGTAACCATAATATCTTCTCAGAATTATATGTTATCCACATTCTATCCAAACTTATATCTAGGTGTTGCTTGATAGTGTTGTCATCTAACCTAGACGTCAGCCGGGTCGAGTCGGGCGAGAAGGGCGAGAAGGCTACTGAGTTGACCCCATAGCTATGGCCCTCAAGCGTCGACAGGCACTCGCCGCTGCTCGCATCCCAGATCTTGACCGTGTTGTCA
>BCHH01000012.1:512171-569165 GCA_001599595.1 Beverwykella pulmonaria | reverse complement strand
CGGTTCATCTCCTCGGCCGCCTCGTACTTCCCCTGATCTTGCAGCACACCCGCCAGGTTGCTCACGCTAGTCAGCGTGTCGGGGTGCTCATTTCCCAGTGCCTTCTCATATCCCTCCAGCGCTCGGCGGTTCGTCTCCTCGGCCGCCTCATACTTCCCCTGACCTTGCAGCACCAACGCCAGGTTGCCCACGCTGGTCAGCGTGTCGAAGTGCTCTTTCCCCAGCGCCTTCTCATATCCCTCCAGCGCTCGCCGGTTCATCTCCTCGGCCGCCTCGTACTTCCCCTGATACAGCAGCACCAACGCCAAGTTGCTCACGCTGGTCAGCGTGTCGGGGTGCTCTTTCCCCAGCGCTTTCTCTCTTCCCTCCAACACTCGGCGGTTCATCTCCTCAGCCGCCTCATACTTCCCCTGATCTTGCAGCACCAACGCCAGGATGCTTACGCTCACCAGCGTACAAAGGCTATCCTGCCCCTGTATTGTCTCCCTAGTTTCTACTGCTCTTACTGCTATACTCTGAGCTACCTGATAGCTTCCTTTCATCCACATGAACCATGCAACATTGTTTAATACTTGCGCCCAGTCTTCTAGTGAGTCCTTATTAGCCGGCTTACTCTCTAACATAGTCTCAACGTGGGGAAGTAGTGTCTGGCATTTTGTCCAGTTCTTAAACTCCCCAGTTGGGAATTCGTTTGCCATTAACATTATAAACTTGCGCCTCCATTGCTCCGCCTGGTTAAATGACGACAGCCACTCCCTTGTACAGAACTGCACAAGCTGATGCATCTCGCACACGTCGCTATCTGCTATTACTCTTACTAATGAGTAGGCTAAGAGAATGTCCAGGTCGTTGTTAAAGCAGCCATCGTCGTCGTCGTTAGCGCAAATGCTATTATTGGCCCTGGCTTTTGCACTTGTCGTGTGAACGCGAAGCACCGATTCCGGAATCTCCTGCGGGTTGAAGAAGCTCATCAGCGACAGCAGGTCAGCTGCTGATGGCCTCTCCTTGCGGATCTGCTCAAACGACATCTCCCACGTGGTAACTATGGAATTCGTTGCGCTTTCATCGCGACGGAGGTCACCTGCGTCCCTGTTAAGGAGGCTGCTTTTTTTATTGTCGTTTTTCCAGAACTCCTGCAAGTAGCTCGATACTGTCATTCGTGCACCCTGGTTGATGTACGCCGCTGCTTGGCTGATCGCAAGAGGTATGCAATTAAGGGCATGGGTTAGAGCCGCCATCCCACCTTCATCCAAGGTATCGCACAGCTTGTTGCGTAGAAGCTGCATAGCTTGGCCCTCATCCATAGCATGCACGTCTTTTATGTTCTTGTAGTCTCCTACTAGCCGGGTTGCTGCATCCTTGCTTCGCGACGTGACCAAGATAGATCCATTGCGGCTCTGGGGTAGAAACGCTGCCAACGCCGCTGGCATGTCCTTAGAATCGTCCCTTCTGCGTTTCTGCTTTGGATGGAACACTTCAACATCATCTGCATTATCTAGCACTATAGTCCACCGCCCGTTGGCCTCGTCGCGCAGCCAATTCCTCACTAGCTGGAGGGTGTTGATTTTGGGGTCGTTTCGGCCAGGAAGCTCTAGCTGATCCGCGATGCCTCGGTATGCTTCTTCAAAGCGTGCCCGGGTGCTGGCGTGCACCCAGAACACCCAAGTCTGCGGCGACGCTTCGCGGACATCGTGGCAGTACTGGATGGCGAGCTGCGACTTGCTGCGGTGTTGTCAAACGTAAAGCGCAGTCGATCAGGAGTAGGCAGCATACCCTACACCCCCGAGACCAACGAGGGCAGCGCGACTGGCCGGGGCCGCGCACTTCTTGCGGATCCAAGCTAAAATGTCGGGGCGGTCTACAAAGTCAGGGTCGCGCCTGAAGGGGACCGTTGAGAAGGGCTCGCGTTTTGGCTGTAGTTGCGTTCTGTTCTCTAGGGTGGGCCCTCCAAAGTTGAAGTTCATCGTCCCGCCCGGCCCGCAGTGCGGGGCGGGAACAACAAAATGGCCGTCAATAGGCCCGTAAAACTCGCTGGCCATCCTTTGAAGAGATCGTCTTGCGGCATGGTGCGGGGGTAGATGCGGCGGCGCAAGCACTGGTTTATGTGTCATAGTCAGGGGCCGGCAGCAGTGGGATTTTGCCACCACTGGCAGGGAGGACGGCTGACCCGCTCCGGCCACGACCTTGCGAGGCGGCGATATACCCATAAGATGCATGGCCATAATAGAACACACACACGAGAGGTGGCGATTCTTTTGGCGTTCTTAGGGAGTTGACTGGACACTAAAATTCTGCACAGCCACAGTTGTGGCACCGTAAGTAAATTACACCGCGATAATCCAGATTGGTGATCGCTCCGGTTGGAGGTACCAACCAGGCTCTCTGTAAACCAAGCGCGAAGGCGACAATACATAGCGTAATTTTTAGATACAAAGGGACCTAGACGTCTAGGAGTAGCTACAGCACATGGCCTATATAGGGTTATCGTAAATATCAACGTGTGCACAAATTCTGAGTCGCTTAAAGCTAAAGTACCCTCATATTTCTCGGCCCGGAGTGTTTCTCGACCCGCAGTGAGGGACGTTACGTGGTATATGATTTGAGAAGCCGAATAGGAGGAAGCTCTAGAGATGTCCATCTTTTCAGAGATTGAATTCGTAGCTTTTCCTCACGTTCTGCTGCAGAGGTTTGTGTGCTCTAAATAACGGTTCACTTGAGCGATTCACAAAAGCATTAGAGTATTAAATTGCTCGCTTGGATCGGCAAGAAGTCGTGCGGTTGTCGATAAAAGAAGATCGAAAAAATCATAAGTGAAGAGAGATCAGTCTCGCCCTTTGCATCCGAGTAAACATATCGATGATCCAACAGCCACCTACTAGATTTTCAATCTCAGCCTTGGAACCTAATTCCTCAACCATCTCTTACTCCAACCATGAGAAGAAAACTCCTCATCTGGCCCAAAATCGTTCCCTACACACCAACCTCGATCTTCATCCCAAACTCATTCAGCTTGGCGAGATACTGCTCTCCCAACGTCGCCGGCGTCAAGATTCCCCCACCCAACTTCCCCGCCTCTGTTGCCCCAAGATCACCTCTCAAAATAACATCCGCAGCGGCAGCCAGCGCCAGCGCCGTCCCCGGATACGCCCCCACAGCAGCGTCCAGGCGCGCCAGCACCCTCTCCTTCTTCTCCGTATCCGCAATGCCTACCGCGCGATAGCTGAAAAAATCGTCCTTTTGAGACTCCTTCGAGGGACCTTGTCCCGGTGCTGGGATAACGAATTTGTTGAGTAATGGGGAGAGGACCCAGCGTGAAGGTGGGAAGGCGATAAGGAAGCCGCCAACTGCGAAGCCAATACGGATTAAGACGCCGGTGAGGACGCTCTTCGCGCGCATGTACTCGTTGAATCGGAACTTGGGGCCCCAGGATAGATCTGGGTTTGCACTCGACGTTGCTTTTGCTTCGAAGAGGCCCCACGAGCGATGCACAACGCATGCATCGACCATCGCCATCGGTCCAACTGTTTGCACACCACCTAGCTCAGGTATATGGTCGAGGCCAAGGAGGCGGTAGAACAGGCTCGACGTTGGTGCTTTCGAAGGGCCAGTGGGACGAACTGGTGAGAGCGAGTACGGCTTCATTGTCTCCCCAAGCTTCTTCAAAGAGTAGTGGGAGGCAAGATTTAGAGCCGTTGCGCTGCTCCCACCGCTGAAACCGGTTTTCACGCCGTACAGCGTGAGGATGACGGAGAGTGTGGGTGCCTGCAGGGTTTTGCGGATGTATGATGTGAGTGCGAACGCCATGATGTCCGCGGGGACAGAGTCAAGGCCACACTGCGGAATGATAATGGCGCCATTGCGTTTGGCGATCTCGTGGTATTTGGGTATCATTTCGTGGTACCAGGGAACCTCGCCTGTGCAGTCGAGGTAGTGGGTGCCGTTTTCGGCGCAGGCGGAAAGAACAGGCTCGCCGTACCACATATAGGGACCTACGGTGGTAATGATCAAGCGCGTTTTTTTAGCAAGGGAGGTAAGTTGGTCTTTTTTAAGTTCACAGATCTCAATTGCTGTGCTGGGTCAGTATTGATTAGGACGAATGGATGAAGTGGCACATGATAACACAACCTAACGAAAGCGTTTCCAAGCCTCACTCTAATCCTGAAGCTCTGGCTCCTAGGAAGAAATATAGCCTTAGTGAAGAAAAAGAGATCGATTCAACTCTCTTTGACTCCCAACGTCAATGGGAAAGCTCGCTCTTACCTGGCTGTTTGCGGCTTGGATTCAACGCCGTCAACTCATCGACTACCGCCTGCAGCTTCTTCGCATTGCGTCCAGCTATGGCCCACTTCAAATTCGTCGGTAGGTTGGTGCTGACCCATTCTGCTGTCAATTTGCCCGTGTATCCCGTGGCGCCCAACAGAATGAGCTCATATTCACGATTTTCTTGAACCATGGCGCAAGGTTGATATATCAGAGAGATCCTGACAAGTACTGAGGGAGGGGGAGATGAGCAGAGAAGCGTGTTAAGAAGGTGGTGTTAGTTTAGGTATTGCGATCACCTCTTGCTTAATCCTTGCGAGGTCATTGACGTTTGCCGAGGCTGGGAGGCAGGTACAAAACTCCCTACTCTATGGATACAATCAATCACCTAATGCCGCCCTGTGCAATTGGGAATACTGTAAAGATAGCTAGCAGCAATTTCTCAAGTTGTGGACATATAGGAGAATATGTCAACTGGGTGTCCCTCGAACGTAAGCAGACACGCAACCCAAGAGCAGGCAGTGTTGACTCGCACCCTAGCCCTACAGTGGCTAGCGTGCCAAGACACACACTCGGCACATTCGGGCTGAACCGACTGACAGCACAACATCATCTCGTCCTCACCGCCAGCTCGAGTCCCCTCCGACACAACTCCCTCGCGCGCAGAATTTGACTGCGCCAATCCCGTAGCCAGGGCTACTAACTTCGAGCAAGGCATTCATTACGGTGAAGACCAGGCCAGGGACACGGAGGGCGATTGGTGGGCAGGCCCTTCACAGGGCTTACCCTTCAAGCGTCACCGCTAACTCGTCAAAGACTCGCAAGACTCGACCGCACTCCTTGTTTCGCATCTCTTTGTGTATATGCAAAGACTCGCAACGGCGAGGCGAGCGCGAAGCCAGCCACTCCTCAAGCGGCAACCCCTCTCGGCGCTTAGAGAGACGCGGAAGAATAGATATAGAAATACAAGAACCATCAAGTCAAAACATGGGATTCGTCCTCGCTGCAGAGTCGCGCGCCGACTCGGCCTTTAGAGCTCCAAAACAATACATGCATACCGTTCGGTTTGCCTGGCGGTTTCGAAGCAGCTTGCACCCTGCACCGTTTCCATCAGGATCGATTATCGTCCGGTAGCATCTGCGCTGGAACCCTACCTTCCTGCGAGTGTCTCTTTTGGAGCAAACAAGAACAGCGAGCAGCTGAAGCGGTTTTCTTTACATTTGTCCAGAAACGCGTGGATCAGTCCCACCGGAGCTGGAAACGTGCCGTACTTTGTGATATCGAGACAGGGAGCCTCCAGTGCTATTCGTGAAGACGCGCCCTCTTGATGCCTGGACGACCGAGCTGTCACTTGCTCAATGCTCTTGAAACTGAGAAAGGATACTCCCTCAGGATGCCGATGCTGCGGTTTCCGTCACACATGAATGTACAAACCTACGCGATGTACCGTGCAATCGGCATTTGAGTGCCAGCTCGCCTCGTTTTGTGTGCTGGCTACGCAGCGGGAGGGGGCCTGTTTGCTGTACACGTCAAGAATCGGTTCATCCCCGCGCACACTGCAAGACATTACCGGGGAGACCATGGGCATATATCCGCAGCGATGACGAAGTAACATGAAACATTGTTTGCATTCCGAGCAACTACTTAGCGACAGGATCAAGTCATTCGGGCCGCTTAGGACGGTGGTAGACACGTGTTCAGGTAGGTAAGCCCGTGTTAGTGAAGTCGAAGTCGCATCGATGAGCCCCGAGTTTCGGTCGCCTAAGCTCTTTGCCTCTCGCCTTCTGGCCATCTGTCGATAGACTCACTCGATTCCATCGTCATACGGCTTTCGCTCGCAGGCTCCAGGTTGCGCTGCATGGCGTTCTGACTGATCCCTGGCGTTAGGTCGCACCTACCGGATAGGGACCGTGCGCCGCGCTAGCCGAACACCTTATATAGCGGACACCCCTCCTCCAACATCTCTTTCATCTCTCCGTCTCTCCATACATGTTCAACTTCCACCGCCTCTTTTCGCTCCAACACGACCCCAATGGCCGACACTTGCATAGTCTGCCTCGGCGACCTCGCCCTCCAAAATCAAGAACACCTCGCCGCCACCGCGCACTCGATAGCGCTCGATTCGCTTGAGGATGGGGCTGATACAGGCCGTGAACCCAGCATCACTCAGAAGACCGACTTGTCGGCTTCCAAGGCCGCCCCCAGCGATGACGATATGGTTGCGCATCTGCTGCCTTGCGGACACAACCTGCACAATGAATGTCTGAAGCCATGGGTGGAGCGGGCGAACAGCTGCCCCATCTGCCGGGCCAACTTCAACATGGTAGAGCTTAGTGCCCGAGTTGGAGGTATGTCATTCCGACGCATAGTAATCACACCCCTCACTGACCATCATTGCGTAGGCCCAATGATATCCTCCTATGCCGTTCAGGACAGACAACAGGTGGCCGACATCGACCCGTCCATGATTATCGAAGAAGACTATATTCTCGAGGACGATGGTAGTTACGATGCTTGCATGGTCTGCGATGAGTTTGGGGACTCAGCCCAGCTCATGTATTGCCACAGCTGCGAGCAGCTGTGCCACGTCTTTTGCGCCGGTCTCGACAAAATGCCTACACGAGGCGCCTGGTACTGCCAGGGGTGCATAGAGAACCCGGAGCTGTTGACTGCAGCCTCTGCACGACAGGCGCCACGAGGCCCTGCTGCCTTCGTCAACGGACGACGCCTGATGCCTCGTCGTGCTGGGGCGCCGGATGAATGGGTGGGTGTCTGGCAGAGTGTCTGGGACCGTCTCCACTTCGATATTGAGTTTCCGTTTGAAGATGACACCCAGTCCGATAGTAGATCCGAGGCCCATAGGCGAGAGAATGAGGAATGGGAACGGCGGTTCGAACTTGCGCGACGGATGGGCGCAGGAACCCGATTCCGTGCTGCTGCTGACAATATTCATGCCCAGCATATGGGCAACCGCAATCGATCTCGCCTCACGAATGGTGCCTTTCACCGCGAGCCCCCCAAGACGCCCAAGGATCCTGAATCGCAGGAGGAGCTGCGCGCATGGAATCAGTTTGAGAAGGCTAGGGAACAAATTGCGCAAACTGAGGCCGAACCTGGTCCAAGCAACAACGGCAACAGTCGTGGTCGTAAGCGGAAATCTGTCGATTCCTCTCCCGCCGAATCCGAGACTCGAGAGCGGGAGCCTGAGCGGAAGCTAAAGCGTCCACGAACCCGACTGAATCTGGAAACAGCAGAGTCTTCGACTACCGCTGCCCGACGCGGCATCACAGTTCCCATCACAGCTCCTGAGCAGCACATTTCACCCCTAAATGGCATGAAAGACGGTGGCGACCCGTCCAATGCTCCTGGCTTCCTACAATCTCTTCTCCAAGAAGTCGAAGTGGATCGCCACGCTGAACGAGACAGGGAGATCGCAGCACCACAGCCCAAGCGCGTCATTATCGACCGAGCTTGCTCACCCCAGAATTCTTCTCCCGGTCTATCTCCCGTATTTGCGACTACCCACCCCCACGGTATGACGACTCCGCCACCTCTTAGTCTCACCATCCTTCGGACAAAATCTCCTGTACAGCCAGACGCTCAACTTTCGCCGACATATTCTCCCTACTCACCTGCTGACGACGACGGCCGCCACGGCCGCCATAAACGCTCGCACCGTTCCCCTGGCCTTAGTAGCCCCCCTCGTTCGAAAGATTCCTCGCCCAGCCGATCATCATCTCTCTCATATTCCACCAAGGCTGAACTTCAACGTATGGTTACCGTCGCGCTGAAACCGCTCTACATCAAGAAAGAAATCACCAAGGACGAATACACAGACATCAATAGGGACATCTCCCGTTTGCTATACGATCGCGTTGGTGACTCTGGCGCTGAGGCTCTGGTCAACCACGAAACAAGAGAAAAATGGCAGAAGATGGCCGTCGACGAGGTCGAAGGCGCAGTCAAGGCTCTTAGGGTCGACGGACCTGTGGCCATTTCTGTTGCCGAAGACTCTTCTTCATCCTCTCCATAGTCTCCTCGCATTTTTCCCTCTTCGTTTTAGCGATGTGCTTTATGTCGCGGATACACGATACCTAGGAAGCATATTGGGGGCGTTTTAATGATATTATACTGACATGACGGCGATCTTACGGGTTCTTTGGAATGTACGGTTAGATACCACGGGCTTTGGCTGGCTTTCATATTCTTTTAGGAAAGCGGGGCACCTCGGCGGGTTGAACGCTATGCGATGATTGGGGCGTTTAGGTAGATGAACGAATGAATGGATCGTCGCCTACTGGTCTATATGACACGGGCGGCATTTGTCGGAAAGATATCCGATGAGTTCTTCGCGGGTTTCCCAACTCAAAAGTCCTGTTCTTGTGTGTGAACGTGTCATTTTTAAAACATGAAGGTTGCACAATTGCTTTCGTCAAGCGTACTGCAAGGTCGCTCGGTCCAGGTAGCTCTTTTTGCAAGGACGAAAGCTGCACCTGATATCAATCAAGGCTGAAGGCCTTTGAACTGAGACAATAGGACACTTCTCTACCGCGCTCCATCGATCCTTTCACTTTGCAGAGACAATAGCCCATGTGCGGACAGGGGTATACTCAGTACGTCCAACAGCAGCAGCATCCGCCGCTACTGGAAACGACGGCCTGGTAAGCGGAAACAGTTAGCCCTTTGCATGCATATACGAGTGCGAGTTGCAACTATAGCCTAGATCGTCCATGGGTCTTGGGGTAATTATGGGTTGTAATTTCCCTTTAGGTGTTGGTTTAATTAGATATGGTATGTTTATATTGAGGGTGAGGTTTTGAATTGTAGAGTGTGATTGAGACGTCTTAGAAGGTGAGATGAGATGAGCTGAGATGAAATGGGAGAGCGGGCGAGTCGTGGAGGGGACGCGCTCGAGTTGTGTTCCATCGGGCATGAGGAGTTGGAGTGGGACCCGGAGCTCTCTCGTGTATTGGACGAGGTGAGGAAAAGCAAACAACCTAGTACAGAATAGTAGTGGGTTCGTGACTACTGTGGGGAAACCATGTCACCTTTCTGGCCACGTTGGCATAGCAAAGCAGGGATGAGAGTGTGCATTGGTGGAATCTGATCGTATTTGGAGAGAGGTAGATATGTACCTAACCCGTGGAGGAGGATATGCCGTCTGCCGGATGAGTCTCATGACCTTTATTCGTGTGAACATGATTACACCTTCTCGTCTCCAAAGAGAATGAAAGAGGTTTGTCAGGAGGATCTTTGAAAGTTTGTAAAAGGTTTATTGGAAGATACAGTATGGCTTTGCAAGGTAGAGCTGATCCTGTTGCTCGTGGCCTTATTTTACTCGACTGTCCTGTAGATTCTCCTCGGACGTGCTAACATGTAGTATATATATCTAAAGCTGCTCGAAGCCAGATAAAGCATAGGTATTGAACTTTGCATATCCTATACCTTAAATTGCAGCCCGTTCTTTGATAGCCCGCCGCGTGCTAGGCTCGAAACTCGACGCGTAATGTCTCAGCCGAGTACGAATTATCCTGACTGTGCGCCTGTTCTTAGGCTTCAGGTAAGTTATCCTGAACCATGTCACAACATGGGAAATTGTAAGTCATCAATGATGCTTTACCTCGAACGATCGTGGTCTATTCTACTCAATTTTGGCTTCGGTGCCGAGAGACGTGTCCGCAAAGTCATTTCGCTACCTGATCGAGCTGCTGGTACGCGTTTCCGGTTACGACCACCGTGCCTAGTGTAGATGTCGTTTCGTCGCCGGTGAGAGGTGATTCAGATGCTGAAGTGCCAATCTGGTTAAGCATGTGACTGAGCTAAATAGGTGATGGAGTACCAGTTGCATTGAGAATGTTGTCGGGCGTCATGGCAGATGAAGAAGCGAATTGAGAAGGCTACTGGCTAGTGGTCGTTTCCCTTTGGGAGGCCTTCTTGCGGAAGTTGTGCTTCGTTCTTCTTTTCCTTCGTCTTTTGCCGTGTCAGTCTGCCCAAGGAGCTGTTCCGGATCCTGTGGGAGTGTGATAGGCGGATGCTCCTCTGTTGCCTTGAATATTCGAGCTGCTAGGTCAAAATCATCAGCACACCCGTCTCTTCAAGCTCCGTCCAGTCAGATTCCAGTCCGGTCCAACAGGTATCCCCAAATGAATGGCAGGTATGTAAATGGCAGTTAATGGCCCCTCAAATACAATCCCACACCCCTCATCTCCCAAATCATATTCCCCATATTCTCGCTCATCTATCCCCATTTCTAGCTCCATCCGGGTCAACCTTCTGCCCCGGAACCGGTTTCTTCGCTAGCACCTCCAGCATGGTCGCAATGCCTAGCGCTTTCGCCTTATTCGCTTCCTCGTCGGCGGGGTCTGTCAACGTGTCGAGGCCGCCGAAGAGCCAGAGTTCTTGCAGTTCGCGGATCAGGCTCGAGAGGTCTTGCGCGGCACGGATCTGGGTGCGTTAGCTAGAGCAATTGGCGGTGAGGGGCAGGGGGGACGGACAAAGGCGGTGGTATCCTCCTTGATCGACAGCTCGCGCTGTGCAGTGGTACTGTAGTCGACGTCCTGCGCTTTCGCCGCGGTCGTGAGGATAGAGCCGTAGTGGTTCACCATTGCGCGTGTGAGGTCATCGACGCGCTCTGCAACTCTGTTAGTAAGGGCTAATACGAGATTACAGTCTGGAGAGCGGTGCTCACTGGTGAGTGCGGCGGCATTGCGCTTCGAGGGGTCCATTGTTGCTCGCCGGGAGTGCTGTGGCGGAGAGTATGAGAGAGACAAAAGCTGCGACCAAGGATGCGCTCAAGTGGCGGGGCAAAAGTGAGGCTTGGCGGTATCGTCTGTGCGCGTCGGAAGCTCGAGGTGCTGAGTACGCTTGGGTATGGAAGAGGTCTAGATGAGATAAGTGCGTGAGAGTTTCTAACTCAAAGCGAGTGAATCGCAGAAGAATTCACTTGACACCTAACTAACCCTTCAGCGACATATCAATTCGTCCGTTGCAATTCAACTAGTGAATCCCATAGTGAACTCCCTTCAGCCGCCACATCCACATCCACATCCACACCCCCAAACCCCAGACTGACGGTTCCTAATATCGTGCACGAGCACACCTACTCGTGTGGACAGTACATCAAGAGACCCTTGAGTGGGTTGGTAGCGTGAGCCACCGCACGGACAAATTTGGTATGGCAAAGGTTCGGTTTGTAGGGAAACGCACTTACAAGCGCAACAAACCCGCTCATGGGGACCTCTTGTACTCGGCAGATCGACAGCCAGCCCTTCATTTTGCGACACGCACAGTCCATCGCTCCTCCCTCCCCTCCCGTCCCGCCATTTCCTACCTCCCGCATGGACCAGCGTGCTTTCGCACGATTAGAAAGCCACGCCGCGTGAGTAGTTTGCCGGAAGATTGACGGGTGGATGAGGATCCGGGAACGGGCCTTGGAGAGCCGCAACTGCAAAAGTCGATCGTCCGGGGCTCAGAATACGCCACACGTTCTATTTAGAGGGGATGACTTGCGTGTGCGCTGAGGTGTGTCGTTTGGTAGTGGCTGAGAAAGGTGATAAGCTAGGTTTGGGAACCTTGGAACTTGTTTGCGTGCTTGCGCGTTCCAGTGGTTCTGTCTGGCTGACAGCTGCTCTGTACCTTCCTTAGTATGGACCGTATGGGGCCCCATGCTCAAGACGTTAGGTTTGTAGGTGCAGCAAAAATCAATTTTAGGTCATTTCGTTTAAGATTTGCAGGCCAGCTCTGCGCTTGGAACCCTGCATGACTGCCTTGGATCATGGACGAAAGAATGCAGGGTTATATTGATATACACATATACGTAGACAAGGAAGGGAAGTGACATCACTTTGCCGTGAATAAGATCGTGAAAGAGCAGACGCCGACCGTTACATCGTAAAACATAGTGACATACGAAAACTATCACCAATACAGAGAAATCCTTGGTTAATGATGCGTATCATGCTCCGAAGCAAGTGCAACGGCGGGACTTAATGCGGCAAGAGAGAGCTATGTTTTCTGTGAAAGATTGACCGAGACATGGATGACCTTTTCGAGGAAGTGGACGGAAGACACCTGACAATAGCCGGTGGCTCCGTGGGCGTAACAAAATCCTCGTACCGCCAGGTAGGTATAGTGCTCGACGCTGTGTTAAATTCGTCATTCGAGTCATACGGAAGCGAGATCTCCATAGGTTGTTGTAGCCGCTTGTGGCTGACGAACTTGGGCATGTGGAGACGTGGAAGCATGTTCCCTGCGCTGCTTCTGCTGCGCTTGGGTAGACTCTCTCGGCTTGACGTAGCTGTTGTAAATATGAGATGATTGTTGGCTGCTGGCGGTGGATTGACATACGTGAGAATGTTGTAGAACGCGTTGAGTTCTGCGAACTATCAGAGGATTCATCCTCTGTTACTTCGGGATGTTAGTGTTAAGTTGTTTGGTGACAGATGGAGTATATCTACCCTCTTCAATGGAAACAGTAAAAAGAGGACTCTTCTTTCTTAGCACGGATGAACGGCTGCTAGGCATGGGTCTGACGTGATGGGGCCGTTGTTTTCGAGGCGGGGGCAGAGGGGCTTCCCTTGGCTGTGAGAAGGCGTGGAAACTGTCTAGCTTCTGCAGCTGATCGATATCGTAAAGTAAAGTTGACCGAGAGCTCTGCGAGGGCAGCTTTGGCGGGTACATGTGGGGATGTGGTTGTTGCATGGCAAAGTCAAGAGATGGATCCTTCCGAGGTCTATAGGGAAGATGAGGTGGGAAGTTGGTTTCGCTGTTGGGGCGAGCATGGGTGTAGTAGCGGTAGGATGGGCGGGGAGCAATCATGGGAGCGTATGCAGTCATTTCACTCCTCTTTCTGGCAGCAGCTGTCCTTGCATTTGTCTCTTCGGGGCCCCATACGGTTGGGGTGGGAGCGAGAGCTTCCTGGGCAGCATGCGTTGGAACGTGTTTGTAAGGTACCGGCGGTGGGTTGGCTTCATCGGCTTGAACTCTAGCAGCCTTCTTGACTCGGGAGAAAATAGACATAGTGGTGGGTTATGAGTAGGTGTGCTTTGGAGAGGAGATGCGGTGAAAGAGGTTCCAAAGGAAAAGTGCTACTTATATCGTAGCATGGGAGGTGGGGTAGTGCTTGTAATCAATACGCCACCAAAACAATCGGCGGATGGGTCCATGGCGTAGAAGGCAATGGCGTAGATGGCAATGTGGCCTATTGAGCTAGTGGTTGTTCCTGGTGACCTCCCGGGAGTACCAAATCCAGCGAGATCAGCGATCGGCTAGTGGTAGAAGGTCCAGAAATCTGGCTAGCAGGTTGAGTGCATGGTGAAATGAGCTGTGGAAAACAAAAGGCTTCAGGTAGTGAGGCCAATAGCTTTGTCGGTGCCCAGTACGGGTCTCCAGTCTACTGCCCTTGAAGCCGAAAGGTTAAATCTAAGGTGGAAGTGGCGACGGGGGTGTGCATATTAAGGCATGCACAGACTACACCGCTACAGAGTCCTGGAAGCAAACAACCTGAGCTAGCCAGCGAATAGTCCCCGCTTCGATGTAGTTACGTGAGGTATAGAACCATAGAAACACTGCATTTTGAGTGCCAGCGAGGAATGCATTCCAGAGACCAAAGAAGAGAAAGCTCCTGGGTAGCAACTTGGTTCTAGACGCGCTCGCGTGAGTCTAGCAAAGTATGTACTTTCTAACTTGCTTGCTGTGATGGAGTAGCTTCACCATGTGTGCATGGTTCGCCTCCACAAGTCTGGAATAGAAGCACTCACTGTATCTGAAGGCTATCATCTACACGCCAGACTGGTTGACACAAAAAGCAGAACCAAAGAGAGAGTTCCAAATTTGGTCGACCAGGGTCCAACCAATTCCTTTTGGGACGAATCCAGGGTTGCATCGGGCGGCTAATGCTGGTTGCCGGCGTGCAGCAATCCCCTGGATCAGCCACACATCTGTAAGTAGTCGAGTTGAACCCTGCGGAAAGAGCTGACCGGAGCATTTTTGGGTATGGGTCGATGTCCAGACAACTGTGGATCGACATACGAGACGCTCCCGATGCCGAATGTCGGCGTGCTCTGGAAGCTATTGATGTTTGTGCAACAGTTACAGAGCTCAATCTCCAGCGCCTCGTACTACAGGACCCTGGCCGGATGATCAACCGCAATCTGCAAATGTCAACTGTGTTGCGTGCTCCGATGCACTGCGTATTAGGGCACAGTGGACCGAAGACTTTGAAAAGCAAAGAAAAAAGATACACGTTTAGCATCATTTAGAGATGGCAGTGCGCGTATGGACAGACCAGATCGACTTGCGGGCAGCTGCTGGACGTGACGAGAAGATTGATGGGGCTGAGACTGTGCAACAGCCTGCCGAGTCCGAAAAAAGCCCCGAACTGCGACGGGGGCGAGAAGATGCAGGTCCCCAGCGCTGCCGTTGCGTGTGAATTTGCGTGTTGATGGACATTCTGCGGCGCGGTGATGGTATTGAGGTTTCGGTTTGCGGTTGAGGGCAGGTTTGTTCACCTGCCTGGAAGTAGGCCGGCCAATCGGGCATGACTGGTGCCTCACTCCACGCCTTCTTACTGCACATGCACACATGCACCCTCCTCCGGTGCTCGCACCCACACTCCCTCTCCATCATCTTGCCTTTGCTGGGCAACGTTCCTGTGTACTTCGGTTTCCCTCCAACGTTGCGCTACGCTGCGCTACACTGCGTTGTGTTCTGCTGTCCTCGCCACGCGCCCGTCCGTGCCCCCCCAGGGCCTTATCGATTGCCCGTCCCATCTAGGCCACCCTAACTTAGTGCCCAGGCCAGGCTTGCCGCTTCGCCATCGCGGCTCATACTCTGCACGCAACAACGCGCCGAAACCACCACCGGCGATCGCCTCGTCACCACCGTCCCCCCGACCACGACCACTTCTCTCACATCGTCCTGTCACGCGCCGCGGCCCCTGTAGCCCTCGTCGCTTCTTGCGCCTCGTCGCGAGCGTGCGCACCGTCCGCCCCAACCTCCTAATCGTCATCGCCAGCGCGCCAAACGCACCACGTCCGCCCATCGCCAGCAACGTCCCAGTCCCTCCCAGCTTCCATCCGCACACACCTGCGCCGAGCGCAGCGGCTGCCATACTCACTCCGGAGGGTGTCGTCGCCCCGGCCGGAGTGGCGGTAGGCTTACGCCTCTATTATGGCACTGGTCGCCGCGCCTGCCAACGATCGCAAGCGCGTAAAAGTTTATGAATTGAAGAATAATGACTGGTTTGACAGAGGCACCGGCTTCTGCAGAGGTGTCGTTGTGAACGTACGTGGTTTCCCTGCTGCCTTGCTACCGTGACAAATTTTGCGCCGTCCCCGAGGCATCGCATCTTCCGGAGCCCAAACTAACATTTGCATCTGTAGCAGGAAGAAGCGAAAATCCTCGTCGCGTCCGAGGACGACCCAAGCCGCCAGTTGCTTGAAACGAAAATCTCCAAGGATGATGGCTACCAGAAGCAGCAAGGTACGCATATGTGTTCGCGTGCGTGGGCAGGGCAAATGCTAAACCATGCAGATACCCTTATCGTATGGACCGAGCAGAATGGCACCGACATGGCCCTCAGCTTCCAGGAGCCGGAGGGGTGCGCAGCAATATGGTAGGCAGCCGGAGCTTGACACATTGGGGTGAGCGCCGCTGACGAGAAGCAGGGACTTTGTAAACGAAGTGCAATCGCGTCTGCAAGCTCTTGCGCAAGGTACGTAGTTCGACATGCTTTCGCTCCACTTTTACTGACACTGGCGACAGACGATGGCTTGTCCGATGACATTGGCGACAACATTAGCCCCATAATGCTTCCTCCCCCGGATCTTGGCAATCTTCCGGAAATAGAGAATCACATGCGCGCAGCGAACGCAACACCAGGCGGCCGCGAGGCACTGGCCAAGTTCATTCTTTCTCAAGATTACATCCCAAAGCTGATTCCTTTGGTCGACATGGCGGAAGACCTCGAGAGCGTATCAGATCTACATCGATTGTGTAGCATCATGAAAATGCTTATCCTTCTCAACGATACATCCATCATTGAGTACGTGGTCACAGACGATGTAGTTCTGGGTGTTGTAGGCGCATTGGAATGTAAGAGCCCTTCTCCAATCTACCGCATAAGAGCTAATGATGGGCAGATGATCCGGACTTCCCTCTGCACAAAGCCAACCACAGGCAATACCTCTCCGACGAATCCAAATTCAAGGAAGTCGTCAAGATCGAAGAGCAGGCAATCAAGAAGAAGATTCACTACACGTACCGGTTACAGTACCTGAAAGACGTAGTACTTGCGCGCATCCTCGATGATCCCACTTTCTCGGTCCTCAACTCGCTTATATTTTTTCACCAAGTCGATATTGTTCAGCATCTCCAGGCAAACGGCGCATTTCTCAAGGAGCTCTTCGGCATTTTTGGCGCAAAGGAACACAACCTTCAACGGAAAAAGGACGCGGTTTTATTCATACAGCAATGCTGCGCGATCGCAAAGAGTCTGCAAGCCAACGCCCGGGCGCAACTTTACCACAACTTCATCCACAACGGTCTCCTAGAGGTTATCCAGTTTGCACTCAAGCACCAAGATGCCTCTGTACGCGTTGCAGGGACGGATATTCTGGTCGCTCTGATTGACCACGACGCGCTGATGGTGCGGAGCTACATCTTCAAGGCCATTCAAGAAAAGGCCAAACCGCTAACGGACACACTCATCGAGCTTCTTTTAATTGAAGTTGATCTTGGCGTCAAAGCTCAGATGGCCGATGCCATTAAGATTCTCCTAGATCCGAACGCCAATTCTGCCTCAATTGAAGCGCTCGGTCGCTCGAACAGTGACTTTCTAGCCAAAGTCAGGGGGCAGCTTCCGTCCATGCCTCAGACTGACTCATTCATTCAAAACTTCTACGACGAGTCAGCAAGAAAGCTTTTCCAGCCTCTTAAAGATCTTGAAGGCAGGGAATCAAGTAAGCGAAAAGTCAAAAAATAAATCACAAAGGAACATGGCTAATTTGATTTAGTGGATGATCTTTCCATACAAGAAGTGTCCTTGTACTCCCATCTCGTGGAAGTTCTTTGCTTCTTCATCCGCCAACATTCTTTCCGCAGCAAACACTTTATAGTATCTGAGGGTCTGGCGGCCCGGGTGGCTCAGCTCATGGACTGCCCGGAGAAGCATTTGAAACTGAGTAGGTTAATCCATTTACGCAACCTAACCATGCTAACGATACTTAGCGGCTCTCAAATACTTCCGCACATGCATCGGTCTGCATGATGAATTTCACAACAAGCAGATCATCCAGCACCAGCTTTTCGAGCCAATACTAAAGATCCTGTTCGACACCATGCCACGGGACAACCTCTTGAACTCCGCCTGCCTAGAGCTTTTTGAATTCATACGGCGCGAGAACATAAAGGCGATTGTCACGCATTTAGTTGACACTTATCGAGAGAGGTTGCAGACAATCACTTATGTAGATACCTTTCATTCTTTGATACTCCGATATGACCAGATGCACGAGCCACCTACCACTCAGGAATTGGAGCACTCCTTTACAAGTGTGGATAGCGACACCCCAGCCCGGAACCTCGGAATGGTCAATGGAGGGAAATGGGGACAAGGCTTGAAGGATGTGGATCCGGATGAGGAAGCATATTTCAACGGGTCCGACGACGAAGATGACGGTCTACCAAGTAACGCCAAACCGGTCCTGAACGGAGCATCTCCAGTGCGGCCGCTGGTGAACTATCCAGACGATGAAGGTGATGACGAAGAAATGGATATCCTTGCAACAAGCACTCCGTCTATATCGGCTCACGCTATATCGACAACCACGCAAACCAAGGAAACACCCACGACGAGTCCTTCGCCTAAATCAAACGCCGGGACCCCACCCGAACGAATTACGGAGAAGCGTAGACGAGATGAAGACGAAGAAGATGAGCTCCTCACGAATTTGTCTTCCTCTGGAACTAAGCGACGGGCTTCTGTCAATAGCAATTCAAGTACCGGCACACTACAACGGCTTCGACGGAGGACGCCTTCGGTCAACTCTAAAGACGCTGGCAACACCCCGAAGAAGATTTCACTGTCCATTCCACTAAAGAGCGGCGGGGAGGGAGGCGACGGAGATTAAACACACTGATATCAAACGTTCAGTCGAATTTCTGCTGCTACCTTTTCACAAGATACCCTTGGAATGGGTACGAGTTGTATGACTTGGGAATTTTGGGCGAGACTGCGGCATGGGTGGTGCTCAACGGCGTTAACTGAGGTACGACCACTAGGAGGAAGTGGGCAAGCACTGGACAGGGAATGTGGGGGTACGTTGGGCTTTGTGTGTTCAGCCTGTTTATATGGCCGTGTATATCATATTATCCCCCACTATGGGAATTTCTGATCCATATGAAGGACATGGACGGAGCCATCTATGTGTGAAAGGTGGTAGATGTATCGATCCGGTGTCCGGCATTAGGTAGTGTTAACCTGTATCTATCCGGCTTCGATATGTTTGATCTTTGCGCCTTCAACAGTCATCTGTGCCGACTGATATAGGGAATGAAGTAGGAATTAACTGATTCTCCTAATGTCTCCGAAACCGCTCTGGTTTGCAACAACAATTTGCTCCCAGAGTGCTAACATTCTGCTTACGTGCCCCCTGCATATGCCGAGGTTCGAAAGGTGAAGGCCTAAATCACGTTTCCTCGCGTCCCGTTTTAGCGCGTTTCTGGGCCCCACCGTCCGAGCTTTACCCAGCTTCGTCTCAGCTTCAATCGACAAAATTTCCTGCTCGAAGGGCAACGCCGTACCTCTCCCCTCGACCAGCAATGTCTACCTTCCTTCCCCCTTCACTCTCTAACGCTCCCGAAATCGCCACGCAAGCTCCTCCTCCCTCATCCGTAAATATAGCCACCATGCCACCGAACCCCCAACCACTTTCTCTCACGCTCATCCTCGCCGCGACGCCCTCTCTCGGCATTGGAAAATCTGGGACACTCCCGTGGCCGCAACTCAGGAAGGAAATGGGATATTTCGCCCGTGTCACGAAACGCGTGCCGTCGAAACCTTCACCTATACTAGGAGCTGGTGAAGGGGTACAGAGGAGGATGAATGCAGTGGTCATGGGGCGGAAGACATGGGAGTCTATACCTGAGAAATTCCGGCCGCTGAAGGGGAGGGTCAATGTTGTTATTACAAGGGATGTGGGAAATGCGCGGTGGAAGTCTGAGTCTGGGGATGAGGATGATGGCCCGATTGTAGCGTCGAGTATCATGAATGCAATCGAAGCGCTGCAGTCGCATGACCTTATCAAGAAGAAGGATATACAGATTGAAAGGGTATTTGTCATCGGCGGCGCGAGCATTTACAAGTCGGCGCTGGAGTTGCCGCAGACGGATAGGGTGTTGTTGACTAAGATTAAGAGGGAGTTTGAGTGTGATACGCACTTTCCACTGGATTTAGATGGGGATAGGGCATGGAAGGAGATCAGGAGGACAGAGGTTGAGGAGTGGACTGGGGAAGTGGTGAAGGAAGAAGGGGAGGAGGAGAACGGGGTGCGATTTGAGTTTTGTGCATATGAGAAGGTGACTTCTTAATCTCCTTACATATGTGTGTACGATAGAAGTCTGGAATTGTAGACTTGATACCCTCGGCAACATAACATTGGGGGCATAAATCAGCCCTAGTTATCAAACTCAAGCCACACATCCGATCCAGGATTGATGAGTATCTGTTTAGTAATGCTGTGCCGCAATCCAGTACAGAAATGACGAGCTTTTGGACGACCGTCATGGTACATATATAGATACCCAATTTTCCTGTGTACCTTCATTCGCTTTTCAGTCATATCTCTCCTCGCCTTTCGGGATGAAAACAGTGTTAATCCACCGCCAAGCCATGCACTCAATCAAAATCTCACCTAACATCACCACCACAACTTCCATAACACGCTCCGAAACGTCCCCGCCCATCATGCCACCGTAAAAACCCATGGCCGCACCCTCGACAATTTATCTCACATCCAATTAGCTTGACCATGTCTTCCTCATGCAGGCCCGAGGATGCGCCGTCGGCGGCAAGATGCTCCGAGGCCGATTAGTTTCGTCCGTGGGACGTAGCTCAGAACTGTGTGTTTTGCTTCTGCGCATCTGTCTAATTCCATTCGATTTCTCCCTTTGAGTATATATACCTACCCAACAGCCGGATTGAGAAGAGAGACAGCGGCTTCGTCCAATTGACTGCATATCGAATTTGCAGGAGTTTTGAAAGGCAGATCTGAACTAACGAACCGACGCAACACGACACGACACGACAAGGAAACGACACAAGATGGTCTCTGCAATTGAAGTTCCGGCAGATTATGGGTATGTGCCATTCATCACCCTTGGAGCCAGCTCCTGGCTTCTCAGCCGTCTATTCATACTCCCATTAACATGCCCAGTTATGTCCTCGCCGCCGCCTTCTCGAGCTTCCTCGTAGGAGCCTGGCACGGCATGTTCGTAGGAAAACACCGCAAGCTGGCCAAAATCCCGTACCCGTACGAATACGCCTCCTACGAGCAAATCACGGCCGCGCCACCCGCAAAAGCAGACGCAATGCTGCTCTTCAACTGCGCACAGCGCTCCCACCAGAACTTCAACGAGAACCACGTCACCTTCTTGGGGTCTATGTTGATTTCAGGTCTTGCATATCCGAGGGCCGCTGCGATTATGGGGGGCACGTGGGCGGTTAATAGGGTCGTGTATGCGTTAGGTTATACGAATGGGACGAAGGGGGGAAGTGGCAGGTATTATGGCGCGACATGGATGCTGATGCATTATGGGCTGATTGGGTTGGCCGGGAAGACAATTTGGGATATTATTATGGCGTAAGGCTGATGGTAGGATGGATGGTGAAGGGTTGGGATGAAGATTGGTAGTAGAAAAGTGTGTGCAGATATTTGAGTTACGTTGTATTGCTCAGTATGCTTTGAATATAATATGCTTGTGTTTAGCTTGCGGCAAATCTTGGATCTAATCGTAGCTTGCTTTCTTGAGCTTCGGAGGTCTGCGCCAATGATACCTGTGATGTACATTGCTTGCTGCCTGTTTTCGAGGCTTCTGCTTCACTCCCTTCAATTTGTCTTCGCAATCTGTCTTCTCGCGCTTCCATACACTCTTCCTTCTCAGCATAGCTGCCCTCCCACGTAAGTGTAAAATGCATCTCATTTGACGTTGCCACAGCTTCGTCAAAGAATTATTCCCTTCTTCACATCTCAGCGTTCTTGAAACTAAAGCTGTGCCTGAAAGTGTGAAAGGATAGCCACAGTACTTGTATGCCATCTGCAAGGAACGAATGAGGAAAGTGTGTACTAAGTTCTCTTCTTTTTAGCGAAATGCCACTCGCGAATATTGCCGGAAATATCAAAACTGATGCGAACTGAGTATACCGTAGAACTCGAAGAATCATGCTTTGAAAATATTAATATAGGCCAAACTGTCAAGGAAAGAAACATAAATAAAAAGGTAGAATAGTGGAAGAAGAGAAGTTCAAGTCAATCTTATCCATGACCTACGTACTAGCGGTCTGCTCAAAGAGATATGACGGTTTGTGAAAGTATGGGTGTCTTTTCTTCAACACCCATATGACAAAGCTGGTCTATTTGAGGTGAGGTGTCTCCCTACTCTTTCTTTCCTCTGCTTCATCATTACTTCCATTCACGGCTAAGTACTCCATGTGTAGTCTAGTGGTAGTATTGGTAGAAGAAGCAGAGACACTAATTTCGTCAAATTTGCCGTCAATCACGCTGATAGAGGGGATTTCAGATTTCGGACGTCTACCTAGTAATAGCTGGAGATTTGAGGATGATTCGTGTGTATGAGCGGTGGAATTGAGTTAAACCCAGACGTCATTCACTGATCAATAGTACCCAGTGTCTTACAGAGGATAGAACGACGAGAGGAAAGTTGGATTTATAACCCCTTCTCTCCTTCTAATCTTACCATGATCTGATCCTGAACCTCAATCTTCAGCAAACTCTTTCAACGTAGCGCTCCCGTTACAGACATGAAGTGTGGGACTTGGCGCAACAGAAAATGCTGTGCCTTAACCCAGGCGTTTTGGTTCGTTTGTTTCGTTGATGGTGGTGGGGGCTCTACATGGCGTCCGCATTCACCATATGGAATAAGCGTATCTCGTTTTGTTTGGAGACCCACACGTCGATCGCAGCATGGGTGACGATAGTTTGACGGAGTCGTTGTACTTGACGGGCTAA
This sequence comes from Beverwykella pulmonaria, assembly GCA_001599595.1. Lineage (NCBI taxonomy): Eukaryota > Fungi > Ascomycota > Dothideomycetes > Pleosporales > Melanommataceae > Beverwykella > Beverwykella pulmonaria. The sequence goes on along the minus strand of BCHH01000012.1, from coordinate 546,660 downwards.
GCCGTGAAGATGGTTTGAGATGGTGTCGGATCGGTGCTCGAAGTGTTGTTGTTGATGATGGAACAAGGCAAACCTTGAGATGGAAGGAAATATTGAATGGTTACTGTAGTAGAGAGGTAAAGACATCCACCATTCAAAGAGGATGCAGAGTAACTTACCATAGCCCTAATACCTGCTCTTTTACGCTCGCAAGATCACCAACACACAAACACCAGCGCAGAGGCTACGACCTATTTTACATATTTTATTCATCGCTCCAGCACACCGAATCAGTCTTTTACGACCTTTCCAGCTCACCAGGCGCCTCGCCTCAATCTCATCTTTTATCTATACATCTTTCACCCCTGTCAGCCCAACTGTAGCAACACACCGTTCCCACCTCCCCAGACGCGCGATATTTGCTATGTTTCAAAACACAAAGGAGCCTGCCCAACCCAGCACTCGCGAGTCCAGTCCCGTGTGTGCTTTGTGTGTACCGATATATCCATAGATAGTAGCGTGCAAACAAGCAAGCCCCCCAATCCTCGCAAAGCTGAAAAAGACAAAAACGGCTTGTTGCTGCGCACGAAAACGAAAAGGAAAGGGGTGTGTGAATAAAACAGAAACTCCACTCAATGCCAAAACATGCATGCATTTCATCTTTCGCAAGAAAAAAACTCCAAACCATGAGAAGGATAAAAAAAACTCCGAACCGAATTAGTTAAAGAATGAAACAGTATTCCCCCTCCGCTTCAGCAAGAAACGGACAGCCAATACAATTGTTGTCGTTGTTGCTCGTTAGAACCCTCCCCTAGTTGTTACTAGATTCCGCTAAGATAAAGGGAAAATGCTTGAGATGCCACCATGTGTTCGCTATCGTTTCGTAGGGAAAACACATTTTAGTTTTCTCTGGTCAAGATATCCCAGACCACAAGTATTGATCTACCAGACTATGTGCACGAACGATCAATTTGACTGGCATTGACGCATACTTTGGGGAGCCCGGCAGCGTATGAGAATCAAACTCGAGACACTAAATGGGGAGCAAGACCTGTTGCGCAAATCTGTCAATTCAAATCTGAATGATTACAGATGGGCTTCCGATTTGATAAGATATCCAAGATATGGTCCAGCGGAGGTGGAAACGAACGGCGCGGGTATTGGTCAAACAACGTGTGCGACGCAAATGTGAACATCTATCCACCCTTGCGATCAGCGGCATTTGCAGGTAAAGGTTCGCCTGATACTTTCGTCTCGGTCCCTTGTTTCGATTTCGTCTGCTTTTTCCTTCCTCGCTTCGACGGCTGCTGCCAGTTGATGGTGCCGTTACTAGCTCCTGCGTTCGACTTGTTCCCTTTGTCATTATTGAGTGGGTTCCCTCTCTGTTGGTTGCCACGATGGTTCTCCTTAGGGCCAGAGGACTGCGCAGCAGAATGCGATGCTCGACGCTGTTGCTGGCTGTTCTCCTTCGATTGAGACTTGATGCCATTTACGAGCCTGTGTACGTCTGATTGACGGTTAGCAGTTGGTGACGGAGTCCGCGCCATCTCAAAGACCGGTGACAGCAGCGGCCCCACGCCAGCTGATTGAGTCTCTTGAGGTGACTCCCGAGGTGCGTTCATAGTGTCTAGCGTACGAAGGCCATTTGGGTACGGAATCGACCTGAATTGCGGAGGCAGCGTTCGCGTTGGCGATACTTCAATGGAGCGATTACTCTGGTCTCCATTGCTTGAATTGTATCCTGGCCAAGATTCCGGAAGCACGGGACCGGGCTGCTTGCCTCCACTTGGAACACGCATCAACCCATTGCTATCAGCTGGTGGGGATGTGTTCAAGGACCCGTTCAACATCCCTTGCCTCATCATATCAGCCTTCTGCCGATTGTATTCATCAATGGCAAGTTGTTGACGCTGCTCGATGTTGCCGGACATTCGGTGTTGATCCGCGGTATTGAGGTAGATACCCAGTGCGGTTGGATTGGCCATATTAATAGGAGGCAATGCGTCAATTGTCTCGCTCCTATTCCGAGACTCGCGAGGCTGGGTAGGGAACGATCCGTTCACAATGACTGGGCCGCTATCGTCCGGTGGATGCGTTGAATCTATGCGGTCTTTGCGCGATTGGGCACTTGCCATAGGGAGAGGAGCCACACCTGTCGAATAGCTGCGTACATGTCCGCCCAATGGTGAAGGTGATCGAGATACTCGCCTCAGGGCAGTGTTCAGGAGAGGCTGAGTAATCTCTGGGGAAACCCTTCTACGGCGCTGAGCAAGCTCACTGTACGAGGGAATCTGAGGGACAGTGTAATCTTGCAGTTGCGGGCGTGTTTGTGGTTGTTCAGCGACGTAGTAACCAACGTACTCCTTTGGCGTGCCATGATCAGAGACAATAGGCTCAGGATGCAAGGACAGCGGACTGAATGGTACTTCTGCGGTTGGTGGTTGGGAGGTTGGAACGTCTTGGGTGGACCGCACAATGGGATATCCCGCGAAACTAGAAGGATCAAAGTACTGCGGCACGGGAGGATAACCCTGCAATAGAGTTTGTGGTGCACCACTGCGGGGAGGCTGCGACTGTGACCTGATCGATGCTGTGTCGCTGGCGTTCGAAGATCGATGAACGCCTCTGCGGAGGCCCGGGATACTATTGGTGAGAGATGGAGACGAAGGGTTGGTCCTCGCCCCATCCTGTGACCCAGGCGCAGACCCTTGTGTTGGGTCGAAAAACCCTGGGTAGTGGTAGAAAAACGCATGCGGGAGGGCATTGGCGGGAATTCCTAGCTCGCCCAAGCGAGGACTTGATCGCCCACCGTTAACATAGGGCGACTTCTGTGGAGACCCATTTGTGCTGCTCGGCCCGCGATTCTGGGCTTGGGCTTGCGCATGGGCAACCGCCTGGGCATGCATATGGGCGGCTTGTGCTTGCTGTGCTTGTTGGGCGCGTTGTTGAGCGGCAAGTTGGGCCCGCAACGAATTTGACTGCATCTCCAGTATCTGATACTGTTGATAGAGCTGGTCGTGAAGTTGTTCATTGAGGCCTCGGGAGAAATATTCTTGACCAGGAATGGTAGGAATTGGTGGACTGTTCAGGAAGGGAGGCCGGTTTGCACCAAATGAAGATGCACCACTGGATGATCTTCTCCCATATGAGTGGCTGCCTTTTTGGTTGAAGTTCCCCCGACCACCGCGATGACTCGAACCTCCACGCCCTCCACGACTACTCGGCACACTTTGCGTGAGGGTCGGCTTTGTCGATGTTGGCTTCTTGAAAACGACCTTTTCCTCAGGCGGAAACTCATACTGCTCACACGCTTTGTCAAGCTGACCACCGTCAGCAAGCAAATCAAAAGCTCGCCGAATCTCGAGATGAATGCCACGCCAGGCGAAGTCATCAGCAGAGTTGCCCAGATTACGTTCGGTATTGAAGGGTTCCTCGACGCAGAGCCTATTCCGCGCCTCTTTTGTGAGCCCCGCTAGATGCCAACATTTCTCATCTCTAGTGAGCAGTCGGCCCTCGCGCACCGATATGACGTGCTTCTCGTAGTCCAGTTCATGACCATACCGGCGGAAGAAGTGGAAGAGCAATTGGCCGAGAGACTCTTTGTTTTCGTCCCCGTGTCCTTTGAGCTTGGAAAGGTCATCGGCAAACTCGGAACCTGGTGTCGAGCGATGCGGCAGCTTATGGAGCGCGGGTAGTATCGGTGGATCGCGTGTCTGGAGGAAGTTTAGGATCATGCATATCCAGGTATACGAGCTGATCGTGCCGCCAAATGCTATTGAATCGATCAGATGAGAACCAATGCGGGTTGCGGACTGCTTACCAGCGTCATTGAGGATACGTTGCTTTGTCCAGTGCTTGATGATCATAGCCAGTGGCCGAACGCGTTCGTCAATCTCGACATACAGCTTGATCATGCGGGTATTTTCTAAAGCAAGGGTGTTGTTCACATTCATGTCGCATGCGAGTTCTAGAACCGGGTCCCAGACCTTTACGATCCGGACCTTTGCCTGCGGTATGCATACAACGTTTTCCATGCCATCTGCATTGGGTTAACCACAGGGGGACACAGAAGTGCTATGTAGCAACGTACATTTTGCGAGAGCTTCGGCAAGCATGTGCATTTCTTCCAACCGTGTCATAGGCGTTTGGATACATATGTCCACTGTCAACCGTTAGCATAATCCATGACAGGGTATGGACCAGATGCCCTACCATCGCTTTCGCTAGTGTAAAGCATGTTGCCAGATGACCCAAACACATGGACTTTGAACTCATTCCCAGGCCATTCGGTTTCGAGAATATGTTGCAACTTGTCTACAAATTGTCGTCTTCTTGCTGTGCTCTCTTGGGGCGGCTTTAACCGGTCGTAGAGTTCGCGCATATCACCGCTGAGCTTCTCGTCCTCATGAGGGTCCAATGTCTTTTTCGGCTCCTCCTTTGCTTTTTCCAGGATATCGGATGACGTGTACGGTATCCTCCTGCGTCCAAATGCCTGGTTTGTCTCGTATTTACAGCCATTACGTCGCCCTTGCCGCAGCGTAGGCATCGGTCCGTTGGCCTCCGACGATACCGAACGGGGCGAGTGGCTGCCGAGGCCGCCATTGGGCGAAGGGGACCGCGACCGCGACTCGTACTGGCGGGCCAGTTGCAGTGGTGTGGACGGAACTGAGTTGGAGTGTTGGGACACAATGGACGGCCGTTGTGCTCGAGGGAATGGCGCTCCGTCGTCCCGCTTGCTACCCATTGTCGGCATGCCGTTCAGGGTCATCGACGGTGCGCTGCTGTGAACGCCGTGCGGAGCGCCGTTATTCCCATCGAGATGCTGGCGCGCCGTCTGTGGGTTGGGGAAGGGCTTCTTCCCAGCGGGACGAGCAGGGTCTCGCTCCGTGGTCGGGCTCTGGCAGTGCGGAGACACGATGACGGTAGGGCACAGTGCGGACGGAGGGGCGTTGGAGCGCAGCTCGTCGATGCGGTTCAAATGCAGGAGCGGGTGCAACGGCACGAGAGCGGGCTGTAGGGGGTTGTGGTGTGGAGGAGGTCGAGGATTTGGCCGGCCCTGAAGCGAAAGGGACGCGGGAAATTGGCTGAGCGCGGTGACACACTGCGCCTTCCGACGCTGCTCCAAATGAAGAGCAGGAAGATGCCGTGAGTAAATGTAGGTCGAATCGGCGCCGCGGGTACAGGAATCACTCATAAACTCTCGGGGGGGTATGGTCGCAAAGGGTGGTGCGGTGCGGCGGTGGTGTCGAAGAGGGGCTGCTGCTGGTGCTGCTGAGGGACGGCGGCGCGGTGGCTCTGGTGGGTGGCGAGGTTCCGTGAGAGCGAGCGTTCACAATGTCAGACCAGCAGAGCGCGGTGAAGCAGGCCGGGGGAATTCGTCGTGGGTGAGAGTGTTCCTGGCGGTGATGACCCCTGCAGTGAAAAGCGGTCCCAGCAGCGAATGGGAGTGGTGGACGCACGGCGGCCGGGGAGAGGGAGCGGCGAGCACTGCACAATGGCAGAGAGAGGCTGCGGGCGAGGGAGGGTGCAGCGGCAGGAGAATGCAGCGGGCAGGAGAGGGTGTGGAGAGAGAGAAGGGAGCGTGCAAGTGGAGGAGGCGGTGGTGGTGGTGGTAGATTTGGTCTCAATGTCGCCGCGACCAAGCCAGACCCGACGCAGAATGCAGCGCACAGACGTTTAAGACCCTTTGGGATGCCGGTAGTAGCGCGGTCGTAAGTTACGAATGTGAGCGCGCGGTGCTCAGGCTTTATTATTCACGCTCAAGAGTCAAGACGCGCTACGACCGTCACAGCAGCACGGAGAGTGTGTTTTCTGCGTAATCCAAATTGCCTGACCTCTACGGGGGTCTCTGGAAGCCCACTGCCGGGGCGGATTGATTGCATGGAAGTTTCTCGCGGCGTCCCTATTTGCGGTTTCTTTCAACACCAACCCGCAGACAGCCAGCTCCCCCCGCGAGGTTTCTTCGTCCCCCAAGAGAAATCAACGAAAGCACCGCACGCCGCTGCGCCCAAGGCCTAGGAATCGGGTCAAGGCCCGGGCCGAGTGATTCGATCGCATGTTGGCGTGAATGCTAGTTACACAGCGCCGTCCACACTACCCTTCCAGGCGGTAGCACAGGAATAGACGTGCTGACAACTACGTACGGTCTGCAAGCTGAGGGCCAGCTGAGCTGAGTACAACGCGTTCGCTTCCCTAGGCCTCGACGACGGTAATACGATGACACTGGGACCGTGGTAACGGCGAGTGGAGATGACCGTTTCGAGTCGCAGAGCCCGGGCCGCTCAGTCAGACGTCCGCGGGCCCCATAGCGAACCACGACTACGTGACAGGAGCAGCGCTCGCAGGAAGGCGGGCTGCATTGTTTCCCTACCGTGAGATGATTATGATTATCTCACGCCTTCGTCTGCCACCATCGCAGGTGAGGATCTGGGCGCCGACAGAATATAGACAGGCAGACCATCGTGGAGAAATGCCTCCGGCGCACCAATCATCGGCGGGCGACCCCGGCAGGGTAGATTGGGGCAATCTGCTGAGCAAAGCTTGTGTGGACGAGGTGGTCGCAGAGCCCGCTTTATATTCGTTTTCTCCCACGTAGCACTCCGGCGGGCCGTTTGTGCAGAAGCGCAGGCCCGCTATGTCATCCCCGCCGCCGAGACCGCACTACGAGGTGGAGGAGTGAATGTCGCCCGCGGCCTCGAGCCATGCTGTGTTCCCATTTCTCGCGCGTCGCACGCCTCAAGACGCCTAGTAGACCGCACGCCCTCCGCATCCTCAGCACCATGGCCCAGCGACGCATCAGTAGGCGCCTCACCATCCGCTCCACGCTCCTCAACATGCGCTCACAGCCGGACAGCAAACCCCGCGCTCTTGTGCGAACCCTCGCCTCCACGCGCCAATGTGTCTGCTGAACCATGCCAGTATCTGCGACTTGCAGGAGAAATTTAGACCCGCAATCCACGAGTTCCCTCAAGTGATCAAGACGGCCCAGAAGCTGCTCAAAGCGAGTATGTGACCCAGCACATGAGGCCCCATGCCATTGTATCGTGTTTGCGCCAGAACGTCGCACACGCGCTGCTCTCTCAATCTTCCCGAGGTCCACGCTGATTAGCAACACCAGGCCAGATCCTCAACATCCCCGTCTTTGCCACAACCCAGAACCGAGCCCGCTTGGGCGAGACCTGTCCGGAGCTAGGCTTGGACGTTCCCGGCGGCGGCATACAGACCTTGGTGCATGCCGACAAGACGCTCTTCTCGATGCTGTATGCGCAATCCGACAGCAGCTTCTTATGCATTATCATGAGCTAATCGCGCCGTAATCCAAGCACCCCCGAAGTCCGCAAAGGCATAGCCTCGCTCAACGCAAGCCTCTCTTGTGTAATCATCGGCATCGAGGCACACATCTGCGTTACACAAACAGCGCTGGACCTGCTGCAAGAAGGACACAAGGTCTATGTGATCGCCGACGGTGTGAGTAGCTGCAATAAGGAGGAGGTCCCCATTGCTTTGGCACGGCTACGGAGCGAGGGCGTCGTAGTGACAACCAGTGAGAGCTGGCTGTATGAGTGTGTGGGCGATGCCGGGATTGAAGAGTCAGTGTTTTTGAAATGACTGGAGTACCGGGAGGCTAACCATGGCTAGATTCCGCCAAATCATCGGCATAGTCAAGGCGACCCACCAGGATACAAAGGATGTTCTGTCGACGCTCTGCAAGATGTAGACGATTATCTATGTACATATTTGTAGCACGCATATATACGTAATCAAGTGCTACTATTGTGTTCTTGCCATGTAACAAGTACTGTAAAGCAGTAGATAGGTATACTCTAAGAATTTCAAAGCAACGCCTCTTATTGGTAAGGTTAGCAACACTAGCAAATATACTTTATGTATGTTTTGAAACGTGGCTCTCCACCTAAGTTCCTAAGGCCAGCAACAAAGGACGTAAAAGCAATCCTCTGCGCAGACAAGAGAGGGTTCTTGAAACAAAGAGAGAGATTCGCCAATACTCACCCACTTGACTACTGTGCTGCTTAAATATAACTAAGCGAATGGGAAGCATTGTATGCTCTATGATAGTGGATATTATGGCTCTTATTTTAACTGCTTCTAGTAATTGTCACTATGAAGGGTTGTGCATATCACAAGCTTGTGTTGTCAAGGATTTGAACGAATGATCGTGACATGATATAGAGCGATATAACACACAACTAAAGAGCACAGGGAAGAGGACATTGTGATGTAGTAAGTTAAAGTAGCAAGGTGTCAATAGAGAAGGCATAGAACTTAGCGCGTGTTTGCTATGAGTTACGTTTCTAAACATAATAAGCTCTAGAATGTTCTACTCGGATTTAGTCGGAGGTTGGTAGGAAAGTGGTGTGTTAGAAGGTATGGGGCGAGTAGAGGGGCACGCCATGCATTGTGGTTCGTAGCCGCGACATACTATTCATGCATTCCCATCTTGGTCACGGACTATAATCCTGTATCCACTCTCTGGTGCTCTCCCCTACACGACAATTGTTTGCCGCCTTTCCCGGTGGACACGCTTCGATCCGTCTACCTCTATAGCTTCTTCTGTGTAGGGTAGTTGATCCAAATGGAACGTCGACTTAGAAGCCTCAAAGGTACAGTTCAAATCATACGTCGTGCGGCTTTGAAAAAAAATAGCGAGACTAATAACCAAAACCAAAGCGCCCGGTGGTATAAACCAGATGGGCGCAGCATGCAATCCAGTAGTTCCGAAGACGCCCTACTGAAGGTCTCAGCTGCACTTTTCTGAGTGGAGTGAGTGAAGAGATATCTACTGCTACCAAGCTTAGAGATGTAATAAGAAAAGCTATGCCTTTCAACCTCCCTATGTGTATATTTGTCTTCCTAATATTCATGATCAACAGATGCCTGGTATAAAGCGAGATGAAATCAAAGTGATAGTCATACCATGTCCATGTGGCTCTGAAATCGAGCCGAAAGCATGTCAAAACAATTGATTTCGAGTTCAAGGTCGTCCCGTAAGTCGTCCATTCTGTCACGAAACCTCTTTTGCTTGTCGTTAAGCTGCATTTCAATATTCCTTCAGTTTCTCGACAACATTGAGATGGAACTTGATATCTTCTTTTGCGATTGCGATCTGATTAAGGCTGAAGTACAACGAATTTACCGTCTGCAACGCACTTGGCGGCTTTTGGTGATCCCTCTGCTCCTGCCCTTCTCGTTAGCATCGTCATGGCGTGAGCCTTTTCACGGTCTAGAATTCCCAGAACTGCGGAACACGATGTTCGGCCTTAGAGGTCATAGAAACCAAAAAGCAGCGTAGGTGTAGATAAACCAACGATCAAGAGTCGTACTTACGTGCTTGTGAATATACTCCAAATACTGGCCCGACACCGTAGTACCGGTATAAGATTCGTGCAAAGTTCAGTTCGTGATGATTTGACACATTTGCGAAGAATAAGGCTATTACAGACGAAAAAAATTGCGACCTGAACACGACGTCGCGGCCAATCCAAACGGCCATCCTGGTGCGAACTTTTGCTTTTTTGTAGGCATTAGTGGTTCTGAATTGATGCTCTGGATCTCCTAGTTAGCTAGTTCTTGGATTAGCGATGTTATGTCTTTGTCACCTTCGGGGTGTTCTCTTTCTATAGTATCATAATTCCTTGGGTAACCTAGATTTCCTCGGTAATTAATTATCGACCACAAGTCTGGGATAGTTAGCATGAGAGCACGTGGAAGCACTCAGCTTTCGAAATACCTTTCAGCTCGTAATTTCTACCATTGATTGTTGGCGACTTCACAACGCTGAAGTCCTCCAACCTATTAGTGATATATCATGGAAATCTCTTGTTTCTGCTTTGTTCCCTCAACGTGTTCACGAAGCGACTACCGTCCCCTTCCACTACACTGGAGTCGTAAGCACGTGCATAGCTTCAGAGAGCGAGCGCGCGCTACATCATGATGGTACCCGTACTCACCTTCTCAAGAACACTTGCTAGATTGTTCGGTGCTCAACCCTCCAGAAAAGCCTCCTCCGCGACTAGCTCGTGCTTGAACTTTCCTTCACCATTTCCACTCTTCGCCGGAACAAAATCGAAACGTTTCTCCACGGCCCCTCTCTGGAATATCGCTGCTCTCTGTGCACTAGGTGATTTCTGTTCATGTTGTAGACTGGTATAGCTTTGGCTTCACTGCATGCATTTCTCTCGGAATCGGAAGAATGCTCCGATGGGTAAGAATGATACCTCTTTAAGACGTGACTTTTCACGGTGGTATGACCGATCTGCAAGCAGGATGCCACTGTAGTGCTGACTCAGCTGATCGTATCTCACCCAGGACAGATCACTCGCATTCATCATGCATGCACATAATAAACATCTGACTATTGGTGATCTTCCCCAAGCCCGCACATGTTGCGCTTGCGGTAAAGCATGATGAGCGATCTGCCGCCTATTAACACCGGATTTGTTCAGGTGTAACATATTGAAATAGGCATTGTTAAACAAAGTTCGTGATTGGTGAGTCTGAATGAGAATGATGATTGTCGAAATTCGTAGATGCTCTCTTACTGGCATAACAACTAATCGATGAGTCCCTTGGCAGCGTGAATTTTAGTAGCCAGCATTTTAGTTTTATCGTACCCAAGCCTGCTGTACTTGCTCCAACAACGATTCAGAATTTTTCTGCTGAAGGTGAAAGCAGAGTAAATGTATCTCGAACTTTGAGATATAACATGGTTTACCACCGACCAGACGATCTCACTAAATAAGCGAATAGCAGAACGGCCAACAGCACACTTTTATTTCAAGTACTCCACACTACACAATAAAATTAAGTCGTACTAAGCCTTTCTAGATTATTCAGTATCTAAATCTCTCGGTACATGTCCTTTTATTGTGTCCCGCTTTGCCGCAGTTCCTATAGCGCCGTTGAGCCATTTGATCATCTCCACGAGCCTTGTTGGCAGACTGTTAACTACCTTCTGCCATCTGAGCACCGTTAGAGTTGGCCATCAAGCTACCATTCCCTATTGTTAAAGCACCCTAATTCTGTACGTACTTTTCACCCTGTTTTTACTTGTTAGCAGCCTCAGTAGCCACGCGAAGGGTAGTAAATTCATCCCGTATTAGCATAGCAGAGTGCTCCATTAAAGATGCGCCTTTTATAACTAACTCTAGCAATCCAAGCGGCTTAGTAGGCAATGAATGGTAATATATCTTCATCTGCTTGTAAAGCAGCATCAATTAATAAGCCTCTAGTTTGCGTACGTTGCTCACAAGCAGCTAAAACCATTCTGCAGGCGGAGTTGAAGCCGATTATTGGGAAAGGAAACCCAGGCACTCGCTTGCGGAAGCCCTCTTTTTCATTAGCTCATTTAGCTTTGCAGAAGAGACCACTACTAAGTTTGAAGGAAGGGTATCACGCCACCTAAAAAGCCGGAACATGCTACAGTACGGATGTGAATGCTTTTCGAATCTGAATAGACATAACAAGAATTACTCACTGACAGAGCCGGTTGGATGAAGCGATGCCATACTGGAAGCAGGCTTTGGTGGATGCTGAGTGTCTCAAGATGGCTGATGGGATCAATGCCGATATTGTGCGCTCTTCTATCGTACACATTATTCATGTCACTCGCAATAAACTCACAACCATAATATGCTAGCGGAAGCAAAACAGAATCTCGCCTCGGAACACTCTGTGTTTTGGATAGCTGGCCTCGATTCTCAATGGCATAACGAAATGATCAGGTGTATGAGTAAACAGCGTGGAGGCAGCTGTTAATTAGCTGGAAAGAGCGGCAGCCAACATATGTTTCTTTGAGAGATCTTCCATATACCTTCTCGAAAATAATCTGGGCACTGCTATACGAAGGGGTTTGTTGATTTAGTTTTCCTTTCCCATTCATCTAAGCGGTGCTGATCCTAAGGATCTGCATTATGACATGATAACTCTAGGTTTACCGTGCATCCATATGCGAGAAGGAAGTATCTGGCTCATATTTCGACTTACACTAGGCGAAGCACCATCCACTGGAAAATAGATCTCAGTAGAACGACGGGCAGTGCAAACTTTCTACGCGAAGAGAGCTGCCCTGTCCGATTCGCTGCGATTCGCTTTCAGCTGACTTCGAATCGCGTCCTGGACCTCATCGATGAAGAGGTCATATACGTCGGTCGGCGTCCGAAAAAAAAAGTTGATGTCTTCCTCCGCTGTAATCATATCTGCCAGCCCTCGGTCGTTTACCGCCATCTCCGTCAATGTGGAGCACACGTACCGCATCTCGTCCTTTACGTATCCCAATAGCGCCTCGTCCGGCCAAAGCCGACGCTCTATCTCATCATACTCTCTCGTTGTAAATTCGAACACTCTCCATGTGGGTACCTTCCGGCTCGAATGTCTTAAGGTGCGATGGCGCGGGATGCCTGCGTGAGGGGCTTCTCGTCGGTCAGCGGAGGTATCGAAGGTGGGTCAGCAAAACTTGAGCGCGGTGTAATTTCTTGATCCTGCACTAAAGGAGTCTGCGACATAAACAGAGCCGTACGTTGTACTGCATCGCGAGTTGCACCATGGCAGTCGCACAGACCGGCGACTGTTTAATGTTTGCCCCAGTTGACTCGGCGCCACGGAACGCTAAAGCCAGTGATGTAAATATGGATAGTGATGCGCCGCAGACCGCAACAACCCCAGTCGCCGCTCCTGTCCTGCCCGGTCTAGCTTCTGTGGATCCTGTTCTACAGTTCTGTTTTGGGGTATCAGCTCGGATTTGTCGTCCATGGCAACTCATGTGCTATCTGTAGGCGACAACTCCTGAACTCTCGTCGTCTGTACAACAATAATATTCCATCTTCGCAAGGGTATGTCCGGTGCGGGTCGACCGCTCTGCTAGCAACGACAAAACCAGGCGCTACTGCTCTAAAAGATGTTCGATTTTGGTGAATAGGCACGCTCATTTAGCCACGTGATATGAAGACTTCAAGCTCAGCGGTTACCCCACCAACTTCATCCAAGCTATTGCTAGGTGTGTCTGTATACCGGTATACACTCACAGCCAGAACTGTTCGACTCTTGGACGACGGCCTTTTTCGCCTAACCCTATGACTTTCTTTATTTTCAGCTCGCTGATAGTTCTCTCCTAATGCGTCTTTTGCGGCTTGAAGATGATGGCGAGTTCAGCTTGGTCGAGTATGTAGGCAGCCGTGTTCCACCATATGCAATTCTTTCGCACACCTGGGGAGCGCATCACGAAGAAATCACCTTTAAAGACTTGACAGAGGGTATAGGCAAGAGTAAGGCGGGCTATCGCAAGCTTACATTCTGTGGAAAGCAGGCTGGGATCGACGGGCTGCAGTACTTCTGGGTCGACACCTGCTGCATCGACAAGTCAAGCAGCGCAGAGCTGTCAGAAGCCATCAACTCCATGTTTCGCTGGTACCGCGATGCGACGAAATGCTACGTATACCTCTCCGATGTGTCGACTGATAACTTCTCAGGAGACGGCATGGCATTTAAGGAAAGTAGGTGGTTCACCCGAGGATGGACGCTACAAGAACTTCTTGCTCCGACATGCGTCGAGTTCTTCTCTGCGGAAGGCAATCTGCTTGGTAGCAAGTCTTCACGTGCGCAAGAAATCGTCGAAGTTACAAGCATCTCTGCTGAAGCCCTCCAGGGAAGAGATTTGTCGCACTTCAGCGTCGAGGAGCGGATGGCATGGGCTAAACAACGAGAGACGACACGTAGAGAAGACATGGCGTACTCTTTGCTAGGCATTTTCAACATTCACATGCCGCTCCTCTACGGTGAGGGCAAGGAAAAGGCGCTCAAGCGGCTTCAGAAAGAGATATACGAGTCGTTAGGAGATGCAGTGGCCGTTGTCTCCCAGAGTGTTAAAAATCATAATCCAACTCGAGATGCAAGGCTTGGCAAGATACACAAGTGGCTCTCTGCACCAGATCCGTCCGTGAATTATCAGAAGGCGCTCAAACAACGACAAGATAACACAGGCCTTTGGTTCTTGGGGAGCGAGCAGTACGCTAGCTGGAAGATAGAGGCTGCATCATCTCTATGGCTGTACGGGATTCCAGGATGCGGGAAAACTATTCTGAGCTCAACCATTCTACAAAACCTTCTAAAACACTGTGAGGATGACTCGGGGAAAGCAGTTGTGTACTTCTACTTCGATTTCAATGATGCACAGAAGCAGAACGCCGAGCCGGTGCTGCGCTCATTGATATGCCAACTCTCACAGCAGTCTATCGAGATTCCTGCAAGCCTTGACAGCCTGTTCGCCTCTCATGAGGACGGGCGGCGGCAGCCGTCACTAGATGCGCTCCTAGAAGTAACGCACCAGATGGTGCAGAAGACTCCACAAGTTTACGTCATGCTTGATGCGTTAGACGAATGCGCCCAGCGTACAGAGCTAATGGAGATCCTTGCAACAATGGCTCGTTGGCACCTTCAGAACATGCATATGATTGTAACAAGCCGCAGAGAACGAGATATCGAGAGCTCAATAGAAGAGTTTGTGGATCGACGGAATAGCATTTGTCTCCAAAGCGAAGTTGTAGACAAAGATATACAGCAATACGTTCGGCAAAGGCTATCTAGCGACAAGGGTTTGAGCAAGTGGGGAAAAGATGTCGTTCTTAGACAAGAAATTGAGGCTGCCTTGATGAAAGGATCCCAGGGAATGTACTTTTGTCTTTCAAAGAGTTATTGAGTGTCCAATGCTGATGGAAGTACCAGGTTTCGATGGGCTGTCTGCCAGCTAGATACGCTAGGAAAGTGCCGCAATCGAGCAGCGCTGCGGAGATCGCTCGCGACGCTACCGCCAACACTGGACAAAACGTATGACCGGATTCTGTCTGCTATCACTGAAGAAGACTCTGAGTACGCCATCCGTGTTTTGAGATGGTTGACGTTCTCTGCTCAACCACTTTCGGTGGAAGAGGTTGCAGAAGTCATTGCTATTGACTTGGAACGCGATCCTGTATTTGACCGCGAGGAGGTATTGGAAGACCCTCTAGAGGCCCTAGACATATGCTCTAGTCTTGTTACTATAACTACAGATGAAGGTGGCGGAAGGCTAGGGTCAGCAAGGCAAGTCGCTGTGCTTGCGCACTACTCCGTGAAAGAATATCTTCTCTCAGATAGGATCCAGAAAGGGCAAGCAGCGCGATACAGTATGCAAAATGCTGCGTGCCACAGTATCATAGCTAAAGCCTGCCTTGGGTACCTTCTCCAGTTCCGACAATCAGAGCTGGTCTCAAATGAAAGCCTCAAAGAATTCAACTTAGCACGATACTCGGCGAAGTTCTGGATGAGACATGCTGCAAAGACAAAAGATCGGATAGCCGAGATAAGCCAAGTTGCAATGCATCTATTTTCAGCGGGGAACTCTGCGTACTTAAATTGGATCCGAATATATGATCCGGATAAACCATGGGCCGAATCCGACTTTCAAAAGGTGCTGGAGTATATCCCAGCTCCGCTTTACTATGTAGCACTCTCTGGCTTGGAGGAGGTGGTGAAGTTGCTGCTCGACCAGGGCGCCGACGTCAATGCCCAGGGTGGATACTACGGCAACGCACTCCAGGCGGCTTTAGATGGAGGCCACGAGCAGGTGGTAACGTTTCTGCTCAACCAGGGCGCTGACGTCAACGCCCAAGGTGGATACTACGGCAACGCACTCCAGGCGGCTTCAGCTAGAGGCCAGGAGCAGGTGGTGAAGCTGCTGCTCGACCAGGGCGCCGACGTCAATGCCCAGGGTGGACACTACGGTAACGCACTCCAAGCGGCTTCAGCTAGAGGCCACGAGCAGGTGGTGAAGTTTCTGCTCGACCAGAGCGCGGACGTCAATGCCCAAGGTGGATACTACGGCAACGCACTCCAAGCGGCTTCCGCCAGAGGCCACGAGCAGGTGGTGAAGTTTCTGCTCGACCAGGGTGCCAACGTCAATGCTCAAGGTGGATACTACGGCAACGTACTCCAGGCTGCTTTAGATGGAGGCCAAGAGCAGGTGGTGAAGTTTCTGCTCAACCAGGGCGCTGATGTCAACGCCCAGGGTGGACACTACGGCAACGCACTCCAAACGGCTTCAGCTGGAGGCCAGGAGCAGGCGGTGAAGCTGCTGCTTGACCAGGGCGCCGACGTCAATGCCCAAGGTGGATACTACGGCAATGCACTCCAAGCGGCTTCAGCCAGAGGCCACGAGCAGGTGGTGAAGTTTCTGCTCGACCAGGGCGCTGACGTCAATACCCAGGGTGGATACTACGGCAACGCACTCCAGGCAGCTTTAGATGGAGGCCACGAGCAGGTGGTAAAGTTCCTGCTCAACCAGGGCGCTGACGTCAACGCCCAAGGTGGACACTACGGCAACGCACTCCAGGCGGCTTCAGCTGGAGGCCAGGAGCAGGTGGCGAAGCTGTTGCTCGACCAGGGCGCCGACGTCAATGCCCAGGGTGGATACTACGGCAACGCACTCCAAGCGGCTTYAGCCAGAGGCCACGAGCAGGTGGTGAAGTTTCTGCTCGACCAGAGCGCCAACGTCAATGCCCAAGGTGGATACTACGGCAACGCACTCCAGGCGGCTTCAGCTAGAGGCCGGGAGGAGGGGGTGAAGTTTCTGCTCGACCAGGGTACCGACGTCAATGCCCAGGGTGGATACTACGGCAACGCACTCCAAGCGGCTTCAGCCAGAGGCCATGAGCAGGTGGTGAAGTTTCTGCTCGACCAGGGTGCCGACGTCAACGCCCAGGGTGGACACTATAGTAACGCACTCCAGGCGGCTTCAGCTGGAGGCCAGGAGCAGGTGGCGAAGCTGTTGCTCGACCAGGGCGCCGACGTCAATGCCCAAGGTGGGTATTATGGCAACGCACTCCAGGCGGCTTTATATGGTGGCCACGAGCAGGTGGTAAAGTTTCTGCTCGACCAGGGCGCCGACGTTAACGCCCAAGGTGGGTACTACGGCAATGCACTCCAGGCGGCTTCAGCTAGAGGCCACGAGCAGGTGGTGAAGCTGCTGCTTGACCAGGGCGCTGACGTCAATGTCCAGGGTGGATACTACGGCAACGCACTCCAAGCGGCTTCAGCTAGAGGCCACGAGCAGGTGGTGAAGTTTCTGCTCGACCAGAGCGCCGAAGTCAACGCCCAAGGTGGACACTACGGTAGCGCACTCCAGGCGGCTTCAGCTAGAGGCCATAAACAGGTGGCGAAGCTGCTGCTCGACCAGGGTGCCGAAGTCAACGCCGAAGTTGGACACTACGGCAATGCACTCAACACAGCGGCAAAAAAGAGCCAGGTCGAAGTTGTTAAACATCTTCTCGCAAACGGTTCGGATGTGAATAGTCTGGTTCCTTTCTGAACCTCCTTGCCTTTAAAGGATGTAAGGACCTGTTGAGATTGGCGTATGAGCAATACCATGCGAATCTAAATCTTGCGGAAACCCATGGTCGAACTATCCTTCAGCTTGTTGCAAGAGGCGGGCGTCTTGACACCTTCCTGTATCTTATCAACCTAGGTCTTAGCCCTAATACCGAGGATGCAAAAGGGGATAGTCTACTTTGCTATGCATCTTCAGGAGGCTCGTTGTCGGTTTTGAACGCAGTGTTGGGTATAGATTCTACGTTCCCACCACGGAGTAGACATTGGAACCCCCTTCACTGGGCTTGTAGGGCGGGGAATCCTAAAGTCGTAGAACGACTAATTAAGGAAGGCCTACAAGGCGAATATGTTACTATCTATGAGCAAGAAGGTCAATGGAGTCCTATTTCTATTGTTATCTTCCATGAAAATAATAAGATGTTGGGAAATTTGTCTGCGTCCTGCAGATCTCTCGTAGGCGTGGAGGCTGATTCTGCGCAACTCCAAGGCAAACGTCATGGTGATTACTGGTGCAATGGATGTTTTCATGTAAGTGGGATAGCTTGAAGTGTTCGAAAATGTCTCATATTGAGTAGGACATTTACGGGCCGCGTTTCCATTGTCGCACATGTCCAGACTTGGATTATTGTTTCATGTGTAAGCCTTTCTTGGACAGTCTACACACGAATCATGAATGTGACTATTTCAAATTTCACCTCTAGACTCCCGGGTACAAAGGTATGTCTTAGGCTTAAGTTTAAAGCTTTAATAACAATAATTCTCTAACTTAAGCAGTAGGGTAACATAATTGGGTGCACTAGGTTCTTGCCCAATAGTAAGAGATGCATAATCTACACGTGTAGATTATGAATAACAGTTTAAGATGCAATTTACGGTAGTTGGGAGTGTATGAATCTAGAGTACAAGTATTAATATAACCCCCAAAATTTGAAGCATATTTTTCAAGACGTTGGCGTGGTGTTAACAGGCATCAAATTTTGTCCATAATACCCACCTGCACCAGCTCGGTAGGTGTGCAGCTCGCTCGCTGGTGAATTACTCTCTACATTACACATAGAATCTGCAATTAAGATCTCTATAGACTTATGATGTGCTAGGGTTCTTGCTGCGCTCTATCCTCTTGTCCTCAAAGGACTCTATGAGAAAAGCTTTCTACTCTATGGCCAACGAGTTCCACGCGCCCGTCGATGGCTATATAACATTGCATTAAAAAGCATGCATGAAGAGCACTTGGAGAGAATGTAGCCAGAGTTCAATCTGTCAGTATCAGCATTAGCAGGTGGCATATCGCCACCGACAACAGGGTAGATGGTCATGCCGCAGCGGAAATGCCCTTTGTGACAGCCTGCCACTGGCGTGTGTATTCATGAAGATGTGTTGCTAACTAGCTGCTCCTTCAAAGTTGAGATTGAGGTTGAGGTTGAGGTCAAATATATATATATGCTGAGCTAGCCTTGTAGCGCGTTCCTGCCCCGTGCTCCACTTAGTATTCGACCATGAATGTGTCTCTGCTATTCTGTCTGCTTTAATAATGAGCATGCCTAGCAAAGGGGTCCAGCTTGAACTTGTCGTGCCTGATTTCGTTTCTTCAATTTCTTCCGTAATTCCTGCCGTGGAGCAAATTCTGAGCTAAGTAATCGGTTGTGGGTCCTGCACTTCTAGATTGAGAAGGAATAGGTCCTGTTATTAAAACATCCTCACGACCACTACACCTTTCTCAAGGTCCGCTGATATATAGCGAAATCATATCGACTTCTTCATATGCATCAAGAAACTACCTGCGACAACTCTGTGATCAGAGCCGGTCGTCTATCCTCCCTTCATGTGGAGGCAACACCCAGTACCAAATTACTTTAATTATCGTTAGACGATCCGTATAAGCACGATCATACAACTTAAACTAGCCCGCACTTGTATAAATGAGCCTCATCTTCTATAAAATACCGACGCTTCAAAGCTCCGGTATCTCGACGATCCCCCTTTGCCACTCTTCCAGAGCTTCAAACGAAGATTCTGTGTCAGGATGGTGAGGGCCAAGAGCCTTCTTCTGGAGCCGGAAACACTTCTCCATCAATGAGATAGCCTCTTTAATTTGGCCTTGAGACTCCCGCGTGCGCGCTAGGTTGGCCATGCTGATCAGCGTGTCTGGATGCTCCGACCCAAGTACCCTCTCACTCGTCTCCATAACTTGCACCTCCAGCACTTCGGCCTCCTTCCACCGCCCCAGATTTCTGTACGCCGACGCCAGGATGCCCATGCTGGCCAGCGTGGAAGGATGCTCCAACCCAAGCGCCCTAGCATTCGTCTCTATCAGTTGCGCCCCCAGCTCTTCGGTTTCCTTCCACCGCCCCCAATACATGTACGTCGACGCCAGGCTGCCAATGCTGGTCAGCGTGGAAGGATGCTCCGGCCCAAGCACCCTCTTTTTTTTCGTTATCACTTGCATTCCAAGCTCTTCAGCTTCCTTCCACCGCCCTTGATTGCTGTATGTTGACGCCAGGTTTCCCATGCTAATTAGTGTAGAAGGATGCTCCAACCCAAGTACTCTCTTTCTCGTCTCTATTACTTGTACCTCTAGCTCTTCAGCCTCCCTCCACCGCCCTTGATTCCTGTACGTCGACGCCAGGTTGGCTACGCTGATCAGTGTGGAAGGATGCTCCGACCCAAGCACGTTGGTACTCGTCTCCATCACTTGCACCTCTAGCACTTCGGCCTCCTTCCACCGCCCTTGATTGCTGTACGTCACTGCTAGGTTACCAATGCTAGTTAGCGTGTCTGGATGCTGCGACCCAAGCACCCTCTCACTCGTCGCTACAATTTGCGCCCCTAGCTCTTCAGCCTTCTTCCACCGCCCCTGATTACTGTACGTCGAGGCTAGATTGCACATGTTAGACAGCGTGGAAGGATGTTCTAAACCAAACACCCTCTTTCTCGTCTCCATCGTTTGCACCTCTAGCTCTTCGGCCTCCTTCCACCGCCCTTGGCGCCTGTACGTCGACGCCAGGTTGGCCATGCTGGTCAGCGTGGAAGGATGCTCCGACCCAAGCACCCCCGCACTCGTCTCTACTACTTGCACCTCTAGCTCTTCGGCCTCTTTCCATCGCCCTTGATTACTGTATGTTGACGCTAGGTTGCCTATGCTAACCAGCGTAGCAGGATGCTCCGACCCAAGTACCCTTTTTCTTCTCTCTATCACTTGTACTTCCAGTTCTTCGGCCTCCTTCCACCGCCCTTGACGCCTGTACGTCGACGCCAGGTTACCCATGCTAGTCAGCGTGGAAGGATGCTCCGACCCAAGCACCCCCGCACTTGTCTCTACTACCTGCACCCCCAGCTCTTCAGCTTCCTTCCACCGCCCTTGATTGCTGTACGTTGACGCTAGGTTGGCCATGCTGTTCAGTGTCGAAGGATGCTCCGGCCCAAGCACCCTCTTCCTCATCTCCATCGCTTGCACCTCCAGCTCTTCGGTCTCCTTCCACCGCCCTTGAAGCTTGTACGTTGACGCTAGGTTGGCCATGCTAGCCAGCGTGTCTGGATGCTCCAACCCAAGTACCCTCTTTCTCGTGTCTATCACTTGTATCTCTAGCACTTCGGCTTCCTTCCACCGCCCTTGATACCTGTACGTCGACGCCAGGTTGGTTACGTTGATTAGCGTGGAAGAATGTTCCGACCCAAGCACCCTAGTACTCGTCTCCATCACTTGCACCCCTAGTTCTTCTGCCTCTTTCCACCGCCCCTGATTCCTGTACGTTGATGCTAGGTTGCCCATGCTGATCAGTGTGGAAAGATGTTCTGCCCCAAGCACCCTTTCTTCGGCTTCTAGCGCACGTTGGTGCATCGCTTCAGCCTCTTTATACTTGCCTTGCCATTCCATGACCAAGGCAATGCTATTGATACTACTAAGCGTGTCTGGGTGCTCCGTTCCTAGAATAAATTCCCTTGCCTTTAAAGCACTAACCCCCATATCCATTGATATTTCATACTGTCCCATCTCGCCTGCATACCAGGCCGCTTTAAAGAGAACTGAAGCCCATGCCTGCATCATCTTTTTATCAGCTGGCCGACACCCTACTGCAGCCTGAGTGTGCGGGAATAGCGCTTGACAAACTGTCCAGTTTTCGTGCTGTCCTACTGGGAAACTTTCGTCCATGAGCGCTACGTACGTCTCCTTCCACCGCTCTAGCTCCTGGTTCAGCTCTAGCCACTTCTTCGTCGATAACTGCACCAGCCGGTGCATTTCAAACTCACTTCCATTTGCGCTCATTTTCACCAGAGAATAGCTAGTCAGCGTGTGGATATCGTCTTCAAAGTCGGCTTCCATATCAACATCTGGCTGGTATTTGCTGTGGAGAAGTGACTCTGGGATTCCCTGCGGGTCGAAGAGGCTCATCAGCGAAAGTAGTCTCGCCGCTGTTGGCATTTCTCTCCTAATGTGCTCAAACGATATCTGCCAGGTCGCAATGATCGAATTAGATGCTCTGCCGTCCCTGCGGCTGTCTCCTACGTCCTTGTTCAGTAAATGGACTCGGTCACTGTCGCTTCTGCGAACTTCATTTAGATATCGCGAGATGGTCATACGTGGTGCTCTCTGCTCGATGTAAGCCGCCGCCTGCGTGATAGCGAGGGGCATGTAATCAAGGGCTTTTAGCAATTCAATCGCGTTATGCTCATTAGTTTGAAAGCTTAGCTTTTTCTGAAGCAGAGCTAGCGCATCGTTCTCCTCCATCGGCTTGACCTCTATGATAAAGCTGGGACTCTCCATCAGTTTGTATGCTACGTCCCGGTTCCGGGAAGTAATAAGAATCGATCCGTTCAGTGATTGAGGTAGGAAGTCTGACAGTAACTTTGTTGAGTGCTCCGGATTACTAATTCCAGTAGTTTGCGTTCCGTGCAGTGGAGGGAAGAAAACGGCCGAGTCGTCAGCATTGTCAACGACCATCACCCACTGCCCGTTCGACTCGTCGCATAGCCAGCTGCGGACGAGACGTAGAATGTCCACTTTCGGGTTGTCCCAGCCTTCTATCTTCGTCGCCTCGGCGATCCTGCGGTAGCCGTCCTCAAACCTCGCTCGCGTACCTGCGTGCACCCAGAACACCCACGTCGTCGGCGACTCCTCCCGCACCTGGTATGCGTATTCAATAGCAATCTGGGACTTCCTATATAGGTAATCAGCATTCGTATTACGTTTGTGAGGTAAAACACTCACCCAACGCCTCCAAGGCCAACAAGTGCTGAGCGAGCTGCTGGTCTGGCACAGATCTGGCGTACCTTGTCGAGGCTGTCGCGGCTGATGAAGTCGTTGTCACGCAGAAAGGGGACAGTCGAGGATGGCAGGGGCTTGGCAGGCTGTTGGTCCTTGATAGACTCTTTGATCTCTCTTCGTAACCGAATAAGCGCTTTCTTTTGTCCCTCGCCATATATAAGTGGCATATGGATGTCGAATATTCCTAGCAGAGAGTACGCTGCGTCCTCTTCACGCTTGGTTTGGCGATTTTCTGCCCACGAGAAGCGCTCGTTTACACTGAAATTGGACAGAGGCCTTGTTCGAAGGGCTTGGATGGCGATTCCAGTTACCTCGTAGAGAGTTTGCTCTAGTGATTGTTTGTCGCCAAGCCGCTGTTCCTCCTTAGAGAAGAACTCAACTGACTTTGGAGCAATAAGCTCTTGAAGCGTCCAGCCACGAGTGAACCATCTACTTTTCTTGAATGCTGGTTTCCATCTGCGGGAGAATTCGTCCTCAATTGGTCCGCTGACTGAAACATCAGACATATACACGTAGCATCTTTCTGCATCCTGATACCAGCGAAACATAGAGTTGATGGCTTCCGTAAGCTCCGCGCTGCTTGATTTGTCGATGCAGCAGGTGTCGACCCAGAAGAACTGAAGCCCGTCGATCCCAGCCTGCTTTCCACAGAATGTAAGCTTGCGATAGCCCACCTTCCTCTTGCCTGTACCCTCTGTCAAGTCCTTAAAGGTAATTTCTTCGTGATCCGCTCCCCAGGTGTGAGAAAGAATTGCATATGGTGGAACACGGCTGCCTACATACTCGACCAAGCTGAACTCGCCATCATCTTCAAGCCGCAAAAGACGCATTAGGAGAGAACTATCAGCGAGCTTAAAATAAAGAAGTCATAGGGTTAGGCGAAAAAGGCCATCCAAAGAGTCAAACAGTTCTAGCAGCTAAAGTTGGTGGGGGTAAGCAGCTCCCATGAGCGCTAAGCTAAAAGTGTTAATATTACGTGGCTGAATGAGCGTGCCTATTCAGCAATATCGAACATCTTTTAGAGACATAGCACCTGATGTTGCCATTGCTAGCAGGGCGGTCGACCCGCACCGATCATACCTTTGCGAAGACGGAGTATTATTGTTGGTACAGATGAAAAGGGTTTAAGAGTTGTCGCCTGTGGATAGCACATGAATTGCAAGGGTTGGTGCAGCTAGTGCCTCAAAACAGCGGCAAAACCTGGGACAAGAACTCCACAGCGGGAACTGTAGAACAGGATCTACAGAAGTTAGATCAGGCAGGGCAAGAACAGCGACTGTTCTTTGTTTTGTTCCATACTTGGTTAGGTCGCCAAGCTTCTCAGGCAGAGTTCCTGAGTTGATCTTAGGATACCTCGGAGCCTCAACCATCAACTATCGGCAATCTCATCAAGCAATCATTTCGGCTCCAGATTGTACAATTCTACGATCCTGCCCAACATCCCATAGTTCTTTGTTTTTGCTGGTTTGTAGATAGTTATCGCGCTTTGCGCTCGGCCGAACAGCTGGCTCACGATTGACGCGCTGAGTGAGATTCGGGATCAGGTATCGATGCTCACGGCGGCTCAAGAACCTGGTCAAGATAGCTGAATCTCCCTTGATGAGGTTTGACGCTCACGGTGGCTTAAGAACCTCATCAAGATATTAGCAGGTACGTGAACCCACTTCGAGCCTACGCCCCCAAATAAAGCCTTGTTTTTCCAAAACCAACTACCACACCTTGTTCGGGCCGATGAGATTGTATAGATGTATGATTTTGGTGATTCGATTGAACGCGACGTGAGGCACACACTTCCTATCATTTCTTGCGGTAGGTGCACCTACCTTTGTAGGGAGTTGTTAGTTGGGGACATTCTTGACTGAGTTCATTGGATGTCATGTCTTTGTGATGAATCGAGGCGCCTGTTGTGCCTCCTCCTATCGTCGATTAGCTTTACCTACGCCCCAAGCCGCCAAAGAGTAGATAGAAGAGAAAACAAGGCTCTTTAATCGCTAACTATAAAAGGAGACTAGTTCAACAGGGCGCAACCTCAAGAACCCACGGGATCCGTGTAATAATCCCATGCCTCCCGAGTGCTCTCGTGTTGATCTAGAATCAGTGGTAAGTACTTGACAGCCCATTCACCCAAGTAAGCAGCTGTCCAATGAACCTTGCGATCCTCCCAATAAGCCGGTAGCCAGCCGGACTGCTCCCAGTCTATAAGTGCAGCGACCCGTGGCGGAGAAGACGATACCATGATATTGCTTCGATGAAGATCTCCATGAGTGAAGACAATCTCGCTGTCATCAGGGAGATCCTTGCGATACGGTTCCGGTACTGTCTCTGGATCAGGCATCCACCGCTTGTACTGGAGTATGAACCAATCATGAAATTCTTTCACAGAAGTAAACGGTCCGGTCTCGCGTTGGGATGCCAGAAAGAGAGCTCTCTCGTAGTAGTTACCTCTCGTAATGCTGCCTAGTATTTGATGTTAATGATAAAGGTGTAATAAAGAGGGCTATACAAACCAACTCACCAATGAATTTGTCCATAGGATTCTGTTTGAGCTGGCGTAAGTGGTGTAGCATAATTCGAAGCTCATTACAGATACGTAATCGGTCATCTTCTTTCATCCCCGGCCACGCGTCTTCCAACGTCTTTCCATGTATTGCCTCCATATAAAGAAAAGTCTCACCGCCGTCTGTACGCCATCCATAGATTTCAGGAACAAGTACAGAGTCTCCGCAGCCATTTCGAACCGCGTAAAGAGTTTGTCCCTCAGTGACCCTAATTTCGCTTCCCCACTTAACAAACAGTGACATTTCCTCAAACACGGCAGGCACAGGACGTGCATTGTAGACCTGGGAGACACCTCTCGACTTCCGGCCCCAGTGAATACGAGCAAGATATTGGGCCCGTGCTCGCGACCGAACTTTTTCGGGAGACGGAAGTTGATCGTGGTGTTGGAAAAATGAAGACGTGCGTACGTCAAAGTTTGCAGCCTTTGGGAGGTCTGCTGGTGTGATAACAGCACTCTCCATTATGATAGCAGTTGTGGATGATAGAAGGAAAGCAGTTGTCGGTAACCCCGAGGTTATTCACGGTCACAGTAGAGGTAATCGACTGGTTGAATGTATTACCACGTAGCAGTGGGCTCCAATACCGTAGTATTAGTGTCCTGCTTGTGTGGTGATGATATTCTTAAGGTTCTAAGATACGAGGATCCTTGAGGATCCTTGACTCAGAAAGCTGATCACGTGACTGCCGAGGATCCTTGAGGATCCTTGACTCAGAAAGCTRATCATGTGACTGCCGCCAGAGCGGGGAAATCACGTGATATCAACGCTRAGAAATCATGTGATACYAACACTGGCAACTCTCTAGATCRCCAGATCAACTRAAAYRATYATCYAGAAACYRAAACTTAGAACCTTTGTAAACAATCTCTAACACGTTTCCCCTATCTGTAACCCCTACTTATTCTGTAACTCCTGCTCCGCGTTCTACCCATCCTATAGTCTTAACTTCTACATAATTTGTATTAATTAGTTAACCTAGCGCAGATAATGCCTTGCTCTTTGTCATAGAATTAGCAGGGTTGCTGTCTCCATCCACCCATTTGACCTCTGCAATTTCCCTACGCTTATATAATTGCCGCAAGCACATAATGTTAATTATAAGGCGCTTCTTAGCAGTAGTGCCTAACTTAACTAAGCAGTTGTAGAGTAATCTAGAATTAGTACACAGAACAAGGGGTAGCTAAATCTGCAAGATGCAGTCTGCCATAGATTTAAGTACTACTACAACGTTGAAGCTATAGCCTATTGCGTAGAGTTCTGAAGCTAGGACACTCCTAGTAACTCTCTTGCATTTAGTAGAGGACTAGTAGATAATATTAGCCCTGCCTGTAGCGTCTGCAAGCGTGATAACATAGCCAATCTGTAAGGAGAGGTCCTTGTTATTTGCAAAGGAGGCGTCTGTAAAGGCAACTAGGCGTAGGGTATTAACGTCCAACTTAAGATACTTAAGGCCTCTATGCAGGTTGTCAACTTGCTATTAGATGCACTTGTTTAAAGCTATAATATTACTCTTCTTAGGACTAGTCACCTAGGCAGCAAAGGATAGATTAAAAGAAGCTTTAGGTTGGCAAGTAGAAGCAATATAGGCTCCTCTAGCTTGTTGTACAGCATACTGTTCCTTAGTTGTTAGAGTAGTGTGTACTTGGCCTCTAGAGCTAGTAGTAGAAACAGGGTGTTTAGCGTTAATAAGACTTAGGTTCTTGCACTAATTCTCTTAAGTAAGGAGTATATTGTAACTGTTAGAGATCTATATGTTGCAGCTATTAAATTTAAGGGCTTGTTTAACAGTTAATTTCTCCCTTTCCTTAGCTAAGAATCCTGCTTGCTTAAGTTCCTTTTCCTCTGCTATAGTAAAGGTCTTGTTAGCAAGAAATAGTGTATTATCTATTTGCAGGCTAACAATGCTAGAGCTATTGTTGTTTGTGTACAGAAGGCAGGGGTTGTAGGTAGAAGGGTTTATCTTTAGCTAGTTGACATAGTAATTATAATAGGTCTTGTACTAGTGGTTTCCTGCTTCTAGAACGCTGTAGAGAGGCTTAATAACTTTTAGGATAGTGCTATTCTTAAGTCCTAAGTGTTTAATTAGCTTAGTAGGAGGTCTAATGTAGATTGCTTAAACAAGGTTTGTAGCAGCTTGTACGTAAGCCTAAGATATGTCTCTAACATACAGTCTGTCCTCTAGGTTGGGGGTACTATGCTTTATAGCAGTAATACAGAGGATGTGAGGGTTTTCGTATGTAGGAAGCTTAAATGTAGGTGTACAATTGTATTGAGACGAATCCTTGAGGATGACTCAGGATTGTTGAGAAGACTATATACTCCTGCGCGGTCACGTGATCTCTGATCACGTGATCCCAATCCAAGTCACGTAATCCTCTAGAGAACCCGTAACTGGCCTGTGGCTGGCCCGTGGCCTGCCTAAGGGCCTTCTAGGGCTAACAATATATAATATTGTCACATTGCCCCCCCTTTTCTTTTAGGAGTCGTCCTAACTCCTGTAACAAGTAGGCTGTAGCGTGTGCGCGTGGGTACTACAGGTTACTCCCCCTTAAACCTACTATATAGTTTATATTAACCCTATAGGGTGACAATTTTAAGCGTCTAACTCCTTAGTTAGTTGCTCTTAATGTAGTTCTGCGTGCAGAACTAGGCATTAGTTGTTTACTGCCTGTAGGCAGCAACTATCTAAGTTGTACTTGGGCCTAAACTAGCAGTAGAGAGGAGGTAAATTTTGTGGTAAAAGTGCGCGTCACAAGGGTATATAAAGGTTGCTTCCCTATCTTTTACTACTCTTGCCTTGACTCCACACTTTAAATATCTGTTAACTTGTTAATTATAGTCCTGTCACTTAAAGAGACTTCTAATGCAGCTATTCTGCCTACTGTGCTTAGGTTGCTAGCTTACTTAGAGCCTCAACCTCTGCTAGTTTAGGAGTAGTGTTAGCTATGTGTTAACCTATTTACTAGCACTACTAAGGTGGCTTCCAAGGTAAAGGGCACCAAACTTATTATCCTAGTATAGACCTGTAGCCTGCCTAGCCTCTAAGCACGTGCTAATTTGTTTAGTAGCCTTCCTTTACTCCTGCCTCGCAGGTTAACCTTATTGCTGCAGCTGCTTAGATGTGTAAGCGCAGCAACTCCTTCTCCCTGTGTACAAGGTGTACTGTCTTAGCCACTAGCAAGTGTCTTCCTGTAAGTCCTTTCTTCTCTTTTATGTATAATTGTAAGCTGTTCCCTTCTAACTAAGGGTTGTAGCTA
Organism: Beverwykella pulmonaria; assembly: GCA_001599595.1. Taxonomy (NCBI): domain Eukaryota; kingdom Fungi; phylum Ascomycota; class Dothideomycetes; order Pleosporales; family Melanommataceae; genus Beverwykella; species Beverwykella pulmonaria. The sequence continues at coordinate 518,230 of BCHH01000012.1, read as the reverse complement.
GGCGCTTTATAGCGTTGTGCCTTCAACGTCCTTACCTTCTTTATTAACTATGCCCTGCGCAAGGAGAAGAGGTGGCTAATAGCTAGCTAGTCTGCACTTAAGGATAATGCTTTGCGCGCTCCTAGGTTGGATAGTAACGTAGATGCTGCTTAGTTTAATGTTTCTAAGTACACCACTTCTCTCTAAGCTGCTGTCACGGTAACCACCGCGACACCAATTCCGAACAACGGTCCCGAACGATACCGAACGACGGTCCCGAACGACGGTCCTGAACGACGGTCCCGACAAGTACTGTACTCCGCAGCACAGTACTTCACACACCCGAACTCGCGCACAATACCGACTAATACCCGTTGCGCACATCATCCCATTCTAACTCACAGTACACCGACGGTGACGACCGTCGGCACTGTACTGCGACTCACAGTTCAACAAGGTCGGCAACTAGCCGACCCAATCTAACCTGAAATACTAAACCAAGTCCCAACCAGGCTTGGCCCGCGCACGAACCAGACCCCTAACGCACAAACCAGACTAAGTATTTATTAAACCTCAAAGGACCTCTGGTCAAGCTCCTTACGCAACGTCTTGTATGATAATTTATCACACCTAAGATTGTATCCGTAGTATCCAATATTTAATTGAACCTTTATCCTCTGCTACTAATAGCCTCTTGTGACATTACGTTGCGTTAAACCCTCACCAACATAACAACGCCAACCAAACCAAATCCTCAGTTAATAGACTTAATAGCAACCTTCCAGGAACAGATGCAGCTTATGCAGACTTCCTTTGCTAAAGCCTTAAGCAATCAACAACAGGCCTTTAAAAAACAAATTGCGTCTCTACACAAAGAGATACAAACAATTAAGTCAAAGACTCCGTCCCCTAATACGTCTAACACAGACCAACTAGTAACAGAATTAAACAATAGATTGAAAGCTGTAGAATCTCCGGCCCACCTGCAGATCCCTACTATAGTTACCCTATTATCCACACCTAACAGCTCGCCGACGCAACCAACTACTAAGCCAACCAATACCACCCGCTGAACTAAACAACTACCTAATCCCCCTCTCTTTACTAGCAAACAACAGGAACTACCCACCTTCCTGTCTCAACTTAAGAACAAGCTACACAGAAACCTTAACCAATATCCTACAGAACTTGAACGCCTTTGATACTTAATCACACGCCTCTAAGACAACGCTGCTCTCCTAGTTAATTCCTTCTCCCTAGAATTAGTAGAAGAACTCATAAACCTGTTACAATCTACGTATGGCGACCTAAACCAACAAGCTACTGCACAAAGAAAACTGGCAAGACTCCACCAAGGAAAGAAGAGCTTCCCTTCATACTTTGCTAAGTTCCATCACTACAGACAAGAATCTAGATGGAACGACACAGCACTGCTAGACCACTTGCTTAAATTACTAAACAAGGACCTCTAAGGAGCCCTTATTAGTGTAGACTTCCCTGAAAAACTTGTTGACTGTGCCAACATTATTAGCAAATAATACAACAACATGCTCCACCTGCTGCCCTGTTGCCAACCCCACAAACATTCTGCTGCCCAACTAACTTAATTAACCTACGCTGCTGCTGCTAAACAAGACCTAGACGCTATAGAAATTAACCTAGCAGGTTACGCCCTAGTAGGATCAGCTGAACGCCAGAAACAAATAAAGGAGGGTTGTTGCTTTAAATGTAACTTAAAGAATCACATCTCCCCACAATGCACTGTCCCCATGCCTGCTGCTAGAGCAACTAGCACTAGCTAACCTCCCTTAGCTCCAACCTAAACACAACAGAACTCATCGTCTACTATAAGTTCTACAGCATTGTCAACTGTCACTAACTGTTGGCCACAATCACGCAGTCCTCGCGACAAGCACAACCCATCCCCAAAAGGAAAGTCCTAAGTGTAAGCTGCTGCCTAGGACCGCGCCCTCACCAGATTTCTGCTAACCTATGGCTCACACCTCCTAAACTAAGCTTATAGAAATACCACATTAATATTCCTGTTAGCCTCTGACAAGACATAGTAACCCATAGCACGTTTTGCTTAGTTAACTTAGGAGCCACTAGTTGCGGCTACATAAACAGATCTCTAGCGCGCAAACTAAAACTCTAACTAACTCCACTAGCCTAGCCATTAATACCTACTAGTTTTAACAGCAAACAACTTGAAGGAGGTACAATTACTAATACAGTGATAATAACCCTCTAGCACATGAACCACTATAAACGCATCCACCTCTTTGTTACAACTACTAGCCAACATGATATAATTCTTGGCCAACTATAGTTGTACAAACACAGGGTCGTCCCCAACTATAACAACAGACAACTCCTATTCAACGCCCCCTAATGCCAGACGCACTGTCTGCGCCAACCTAAGACCCTAGACGTACTATGTAACACAGTACAAAATACGCACAGTACAGCATAACATAAACTGTTAGCAACTGTCTACAACTGTCCCCTAAAACCAACCTGTAAACCAAAGCGTCGTCTTAAACTTACTACCTGAACCCGACACTATTATGCAATAGCTAAGATAAACTAACAGTTGTCCACAGACAACCTTACTCACAAACACAAAGCTTCTCCTCCTGTTACTAAGAGAGGCAACACTAAACCTAAACCTAAACCTAAACCTAAACTAACGTCTGCCCTAGAAATAGACATCTACTGCATTAGAGCCGCCCCATTCCTCCATAGTGCCTGACAACGCGATCACGAAATCTTTGCAGTCACCATAGCTAACATTGATAAAGCCTTGGCTCCTAAGGAGCACACTAATCTAGCCACAAAGGTCCCAGCAGAATACTATAACCTATTGCATGTATTCTCCCACAAGGAAGCTAATAAGATTCCCCCAAGAAGATCATACAACCACAAGATTATCCTGTAGGACAGAAAGGAACACGGCTTTGGACCACTATATAGCATGTCACAGAATAAACTAAAAGTACTACAAAAGTATCTTGACAATCACCTAGCCAAAGGATTCATATAAGCTAGCTCCTCTCCTGTTGCATTACCCATCATCTTTGTGAAGAAACCTGGAGGTGGTCTCTAATTCTGCGTTGACTACTGTGCCCTAAATGCTTTAACTGTCAAGAACTGTTACCCAATCCTACTAATACAAGAAACCCTAAGCCAACTTAGCAAGGCTAAATACTACACAAAACTTGACATTATCGCCGCCTTTAACAAACTGCGCATTGCTAAAGGAGATAAATAGTTAACCGCCTTCTGAACCCAATACAGCCTGTTTGAATACCTAGTCATGCCCTTTGGTCTAGCCAATGCTCTAAGCACGTTCTAGCACTTTGTAAATAATGTCCTGTGTCCTTATCTTGACATCTTCTGTACTGCGTACATTAACAACATCCTAATCTACAGTAACTCTCTAAAGAAACATAAGAAACACGTCCAACTTGTCCTCACAGCCCTTAAGGAACATAGTATACAACTTGACATTAACAAGTGCAAGTTCTATAAAACTAAAGTTACCTACCTTAGATATGTAATATTAACTAACAGCATTAAGATAGACCCAAAGAAGGTACAAGCTATTGTTAAGTAGGAGTACCTAAAGAACGTCTAAGACGTCAGAGCCTTTATAGGATTTGCCAACTTCTACAGGAGATTTATTAACAATTTCTCTAGGATTGTTGCTCCTCTAATTGCTCTTACCTAAAAGGAAATCCCGTTCTGTTTCAATCTGACCTGTCAACATGCCTTTAACAACCTAAAGAACGCGTTTGTATCTGCTCTAATCCTCTAACACTTCAACCCTAATCTACTAATAGTAGTTGAGGCTAACTCTTCTAACCACGTAACTGCTGGCATTATCTTGCAGTAAGATGCTAAAGGAATCCTAAGACTAGTTGCGTACTTTTCAAAACGCATAAACCCTGCCAAGTGTAACTACAAGATCTACAACAAGGAGTTACTAGCAATTATCTAATGCTTCAAACAATGGCAACCTAAACTTAAAAGAGCCTTGTTCCTAATACAAGTACTAAGCAATTATAAGAACCTGCAGTACTTCACCACCACAAAACAACTAAGCCACTAGCAAGCGTGGTAGTCCAAATACCTGTCCTAATTTGATTTCACGATTACCTACTGGCCTAGCAAGTACAGTAAGAAGCCTAATGCACTGACACAACAATCCCAGGACGAACTAGGCAAGGATCAAGCCTAAGAAGCCTGCAAGCAAACACTGCTCCACCCTGACTTGTTCAATAACCCTATAGGGGTTGACAAGAAGGCTTCCTCAGCACCCCCATACACTAAACTAAACCTAGTAGAGACTAACTAATCCATCCAACAAATTATTGCTAACAAATATGCAAACAACAAGTTTATCTTAGAGATTTTGGGTCTCCTGCGCTCCAGCACACAACAGTTGAAGAAGATCTCCCTTAGTAAGTGCGAGGACTGTTAAGGACAGTTGTATTTCCAGAACTAACTTGTGATACCTAACTACAATAAACTAAAGCTAAAGCTGTTGCAACTAGCCCACAACTCACCTGCAGGGGGCTACTTAGGTTGTGGCAAGACCCTAGATATCCTGCAAAGAGAATACTACTAGCACAGCATGTTTAAGACAATTAGACAATACGTATTGTGTTGCCACACATGCTGACGGTTGAAAGCCTCCCGCAAGAAATGACATGGCCTGCTAAAACCACTACTAGTGCCTAAACTAAGATAGCAACACATCTCTGTCAACTTTGTTACTAAACTACCTAAATCTGAAGGCTGCACAAACATTATAGTAGTAGTTGATTGCTTGACTAAGTATTAACACCTAATTCCGTGTGCTAGTATCCAAGCTCCTGACGTAGCCAACCTGTTCTACCAACACGTGTGGAAACTACATGGCCTTCCTGACACAATTATCTTAGACAGAGGGACGCAGTTTGTCTCCGCATTCTAGACTAAACTCTGTTAGCTACTCTAAATTAATCCCCTATTGTTATCTGCTTTCTATCCTAAGACTAATAGACAGACTAAGAACACTAACGCAGTAATAGAACAAGTCCTACGTGCGTTTACAAACTACAGACAAGACAACTGGGTAAGATGGCTACCTACCACAGAATTTAAAGCCAACAACACAACTTCCAAATCAACACAAGTATTGCCATTCCTGGCCACATACGGACAGCACCCACAAATAGGATTTGAGCCTTCCTCTAAGATTAATAAGCATCGCTTCCAAGCTACCTAAGTGGAAGCCGCGAACCACTTTGTTGACAATATAAAGGAGCTCCAGGAATTTGTGCGAGAGGAACTCCTGTGGGCACAAGCATATTAACAAGAGTATGCAAACCAAAACCAATCACCTGCACCTAACTATAAGGTAGGTGATAAAGTCTGGCTAAACGCCTAAAACATCTAAACTAAGCGCAAGTCAAAGAAATTAGACTAGAAGAACCTTGGCCTGTACCTAATCTTAAGGCTAGTTGGCTCGCACGCCTACCGCCTCAAACTACCCAAAACTATAAAAATACACCCCGTCTTTCATGTGTCATTACTCTGACCCGCGGCACCTAAATCTGATTACCTGCCTGGCCAACAAAACCCACCACCTAAACCCATAGAGGTTGAAGGTAAAACTAAATAGACTGTCAACAGCGTCAAGGAACTCCACTACAACTGTCAACGCCAATACCATAAATACCTAGTCCAATAGACTAGATATAATAAACTGAGCTGGGAACCTGCAACAGAGATGAAAGACACTAAGGCTGTCTCACTGTTCTACAAGAAATACCCAAGCATACCTAAACCTGCCTTGAACCTGCCCTAAACCACCCTCGCAATTCGCTCAAATCTAAGAGGGGGGTACTGTCACAGTAACCACCGCGACACCAATTCCAAACAACGGTCCCAAACAATACTAAACGACGGTCCCAAACAACGGTCCTGAACAACAGTCCTGACAAGTACTGTACTCCGCAGCACAGTACTTCACACACCCGAACTCGCGCACAATACCAACTAATACCCGTTGCGCACATCATCCCATTCTGACT